>OW240914.1:244837997-244865461 GCA_933207985.1 Pelobates cultripes
GGGTGGGGGCAAATAAATCACAATGGGGGGGACCTAAGGTCCTCCCCCCCGGCCCCCACCCCTGAGCGGTGGGTGTGGGCCCTAAATACTAAAAAGGGGGGACACCTAATGTCCTCCCCCCCCGGCCCCCACCCCTGAGCAGCGGGTGGGGGCCCTAAATACTAAAAGGGGGGGACTTAAGGTCCTCCCCCCCGGCCCCCACCCCTGAGCGGCGGGTGGGGGCCCTAAAAAAAATGTCCCCCCCCAGGTGACTAGGGGTCCCCAAACCCCTAGTCACCCCCTCCCCCACCAAAAAAAAAATTAACCCCCTACCTACCCCCCTCACCCTAAAAATAATGAGGGGGGACCTTTAACTAAGTACCTGTAAAAAAAAAAAAAATAAAACTTACCATTCAATGTTTTCTTTCTTCTAAATCTTTTTTCAGCCCCAAAAAGGGCCAAAAATAAAACCATAATAACTCTAATTTAATAAAAAAAAAAAAAAAAAAAAAAAAAAAAAAGCGCAAAAAAAATAATCCATCTTCACCCGGCGAGGGCTCCGCGCAGACTAAGCTCTGCAGGGCGGGGGAAGGCTTATAAAGCCTTGCCCCGCCCTGCAATTAGGCTCAGAACACTCTGATTGGTGGGTTTCAAACCAACCAGAGTGCTGTGACAGGTAAATGTAGAGACTTACCTGTCAGTCTCTTCATTTACCTGTCAGAGCACTCTAATTGGATGGCTTAAACCCACCAATCAGAGTGCTCTAAGCCTAATTGCAGGGCGGGGTCCCCATTGTGATTTATTTGCCCCCACCCACCGCTCAGGGGTGGGGCCATTAGGTCCCCCTCCGTTTTTAGTATTTAGGGCCCCCACCCGCCGCTCAGGGGTGGGGCCAGGGAGGAGGACCTTAGGTCACCCCCCATTGTGTTTTATTTGCCCCCACCCGCCGCTCAGGGGTGGGGGCCAGGGGGGAGGACCTTAGGTCCCACCCCTTTTTAGTATTTAGGGCCCCCTCCCGCCGTTCAGGGGTGGGGGCCAGGGGTCCCCCCCTTCTTAGTATTTAGGGCCCCCACCCACAGCTCAGGGGTGGGGGCCGGGGGGAGGACAGTAGGTCCCCCCCATATCATTGAGTAAACTTTGACAACAAAAATTGTTATTGGGTACCTCTGCTGCTGCAGCTCCTCTTTCCCGGAGTGCCTGGTGTGCCATTACTGCTGCCTGCACACGCTCCACGATGTCGGCTGAGGGGTTGGGGCCAAAATGTGCCAGCCTTATTTGCACTGCCCGGTTAAATTGTATTTCCTCGGGTGTTAACTCCAAAATACTGGGCACATTAGCTCTCTCCATTCCCTGTGCTGCTCGGGTGTGGGGGGGTTGTCAAAGTTTACTCAATGATATGGAATAGGGGCCGGACCGAACATCGCATATGTTCGCCCGCCGTGGCGAACGCGAACATGTGATGTTCGTCAGGAACTATTCGCTGGCGAACTGTTCGGGACATCTCTAATCACCAGCAACTGCATACAGTTTTATACACCAGAGCTAGGTCATATAGCTCTGCAATATGTGAGTGTTCCATTACCACCTAAATATACTATAATATGTTAATAATATGTTTAAAGGTTTTGCACTATTGCACTTAATTCTGTATTTGAAAGGTATATACACCGGATTGAGAAAATGATCAGAGGATCAGTGAAGTGAAGAACGATTTAGCATGTTGATTTATTATTGTGACAGAACCATCTGTCTGTTTATTGTGGTGAATTCGTCTGCTTCTGCCCCATTCGTGTAAATGGCTGTTTTCTATAGCCCAGCCATACGAATGACTGTTTTTTCCTGAACAAAACTACCGAACGGACGGCCACCCAGGAGAGAAGTGTGCTGCTGGTTAACCTATTGATCCCAATTAGAACGTTGTGGTTAACCGCAGACACTTCTCAATTAAACCGAATTCAGGGTGGTCGTCGTTCGTATGTCGACCACGAGGCAGCGGCCAGTTTAAACCACGCGAAAGCCCAGCAGTGTTCAGCTCTATTTTCATGGAACTAAAAAAACGGACACTCTATCTGCCGAACACCGCTGAAACAACGGAACGCCTGGCTGCCTCCACGAGGCCGTTCGGGAGGTTTACAAAACACGAAAGGACTTAACCCAGATAGCCTTCCCATGGAGTCATTCGTATTCCGAAAGACTGTAAGAACTTTGACTCCATGGCGATTGAACTATGTGTGTGGGATCTGAGCGCTATTCGCTAATAATATGCACTCAGATCCAGGCATATGTGATGTGAATGGGAAATGTTCGGTTTTTGTAAAGTTATGAATTTTTATGCATTTTCTGGTTTTATATTTAAAATGGCGACTGGCTTTGTCCTGGAGATAATTTAGTTACTTCTTAATTATCTCCAGGGCAGAGGGGAGGAAACCCTAGTGTATTGTGGGTAAAAGCTGTGACTGTATGTCTGGAATGTCCCCATGTCAGTCTTTTGTCCCCATTTGGTCCCCTAGGGGAGTGTCCACCAAGTGGGAGACCTGCATAAATACGGGCAGGTAGCCCACAGTAAAGCCAGATCCTGTTTGACCCTCAATGCGGAGCTTCTGTCTCGTTATTGGGGGGGATTTATTATTTGCGTTTAGAGACTGCTGGATGGAACCGAAAGCCGCTTGGTGGTTGTTATTGTTCGGCGGCTAGCAGCAGTTCATGGAGTTCCGTTCGGGAGGTTGGAGCCGTTCATGGATCCCGGTCGGGAGACTGCCGATTTCCCTGAGCTTGGTTCGTACACTGCCGTTTATGCGAACTGAGTTATTGGTATTGCAGAAGGGGAAGGCTAACTAAACGGCGGTTTTGTTTAAAGACATCAGGGGTGTCTTAACAATTGGTTGCGAGCGACGGGATGAATCCCACAGCACAAAAGGTCAGCTACAAGACATGCAGTATGAGGAATTAAGGCGTGCTACCCTTAAGGATATACTGGAACGCCGAGGAAGGTCAGCAAGCAATTTGAAAAAGAGAGAAATTATTGCTTTACTACTGGAGATGGATGCAGCACAGGGAATGGAGAGAGCTAATGTGCCCAGTATTTTGGAGTTAACACCCGAGGAAATACAATTTAACCGGGCAGTGCAAATAAGGCTGGCACATTTTGGCCCCAACCCCTCAGCCGACATCGTGGAGCGTGTGCAGGCAGCAGTAATGGCACACCAGGCACTCCGGGAAAGAGGAGCTGCAGCAGCAGAGGTACCCAATAACAATTTTGGTAGAAAAAAGGTACCCTTTGCTGCATTTAAAAATTTTGTGGAAACAGAGGGAGAGATTGATGGGTTCCTGGCGTACTTCGAAAGGGAGTGTGCCCTACACCAGGTACCCGCAGATGAATGGGTCACCATCCTCTCTGGGAAATTATCCGGCCGGGCTAGTGAAGCATTTCGGGCCATCCCAGAGGAGGAGATCACCAGCTACCGGGCGCTGAAGGATGCGCTCCTAGCCAGGTATGCGGTGACCCCAGAAGCTTACAGATGGCGATTTAGAGAAACCAACAAGCAGGTTGGTGACTCTTATGTAGAATGGGCCTGCAGAGTGCATTGTACCGCAGCCCACTGGATGGCAGGATGCCAAGCGGTAATTGGGGAGTGGGCGCTAGACACTTGGATGTGGGGGTTATGAAAGACTTGCCCGCTGATGTTCTTCTTGGGAATGATTTGGCCCCTTTGGTTTCAGCTTATGCCCGATGGGCCCTGCGGACGTTAACCCAGTGACTACTCGTGCTCAGACCCGTGCTGCTGGAACCGGCCCGCCTGCTGATGAGACCCAGGTAAGACCCTCTTCCCCGACTGGTGCCTTAGATCAGGTTCCCTTAAGCTGGGATTCCCCAGAGGAGTTTGGGAGGGAAACCCGGGCAGACCCGACTCTCCAGAAATACTGAGATAGAGCAGATGCTGGAGAGGAAGGAGTAGATGGGGAGCGGTATGAGTGGGTGGGGGACAGGTTATATAGGATCCCTAAGCCTTCCCAGAAGAGTGTTGCCCCTCCGCCGAATCGACAGTTAGTGGTACCTGCAAAGTACCGGCAGGAGATTCTGCGGATAGGGCATGATGTTCCGTTAGCTGGACATCTAGGGTCCCGCTGCACAGCCTATAGGATCTCACAGAACTTCTTTTGGCCAAACTTTAACCAGGCTGTGCAAATGTATTGCAGTACGTGTGACACATGTCAACGGGTAGGAAGGTGGGAGGACCACCCTAAGGCTAGGCTACTATCAATGCCTATTATAGGGGAGCCCTTTTCCCGCATAGCTGTTGACATTGTGGGTCCACTGGCCAGGGCTAGTCCATCAGGTAAGAAATACATACAACCAGGGAATCCAATTCACCACTCACCCAGCAGCTGTGGAAGGTGTGTGGCATTAAGCCGTTACTTAGCTCACCCTACCACACACAGACTCTGCGAGCGCTTTAACAGTACCCTCAAACAAATGCTGAGGACCTTTACAGACACTTGCAGAGACTGGGAGAGATTCCTGCCTCATCTATTATTTTCTTATAGAGAGGTGCCCCAGGAATCTACTGGGTTCTCCCCCTTTGAGCTTCAGTATGGTAGAAGGGTCCGCGGACCCCTAGATCTCATTAGAGGCCACTGGGAGGGGGAGACGGAGCAAGAGGGGACCCCCATAGTGCCATATGTTCTGGAACTCCGGGACCGCATGAAGAAACTGTCCCTGATGGTAAGGGAGAATCTCCAGGCGGCCCAGGGGAGACAGAAAAGATAGTACGATCAGGGTGCCCGACAGCGGGTCCTCCAGGTTGGGCAGAAGGTATTGGTGCTCAAACCTGTGAAGGCCAACAAGATGCAAGCATCTTGGCAGGGCCCGTACCGAGTGGTAGCGCAGATCTGTGATGCTACTTACTTGATAGCCAGCTGTACAGATGAAAGGGTCCTGCGATCCTTTCATGTGAACATGCTGAAAGAGTACCAGGAAAGACCTGAGAACATTGCAGCAGTATGTGCCCCAGCTGCAGATGATTCTGAGAATCTATCCCTTCCCGATTTGTTAGAAAGGGATTCCCAGACTGACTTCACTACCCTTGTACAGCTAGGGGACCGGTTGAACCCCACAGAAAGGGTACAGGCACAGCAGTTGTTATGGGAGAAGCAGGCGACGTTCTCCCAGGAGCCAGGTTATACCACCCTAGCTGTACATAAGGTAGAGACCCCTGGACAGACCCCCTTACGACCCCCTATCGTATCCCTGAAGCAGTCCGTGAAGGAATGCAGAAGGAGATACAGGAGATGACCCAACTCGGGGTCATTGAGCACTCCGACAGCCCTTGGGCTTCGCCTGTATTCCTGGTGCCCAAGAAGGATGGGACTACCCGGTTCTGTGTGGACTACAGGCGGCTCAACGAGCAGACCACCACTGACGCCTACCCGATGCCCCGGGTAGACGAATTACTGGATCGTATTGCCAGGGGGGCGCTATCTGACCACCATAGACCTGTGTAAGGGCTACTGGCAGATCCCCTGGCCGAGGATGCTATCCCCAAGTCAGCATTCATCACCCCATTTGGCCTGTACCAATTTAAGGTCATGCCTTTTGGGATGAAAAATGCACCGGCTACCTTCCAACGGATGGTGGATAGACTCCTGGATGGCTTCCAAGAATTTGCCTGTGCATACTTGGACGACATTGCGACATACAGTGGGTCCTGGGAGGAACACCTGGTACATGTAGGGGTAGTGCTGGATAAAATTCGGGCCGCTGGCCTGACATTGAAGCCAGAGAAGTGCCATCTAGGTATGGCTGAAGTACAGTACCTGGGTCACAGAGTGGGGTGTGGGAGCCAGAGACCAGAGCCAGCCAAGGTCGAGGCAGTGGCTAACTGGCCCACACCTACCACTAAGACCCAGGTATTGGCCTTCTTGGGGACAGCAGGGTACTACGAACGTTTTGTCCCTGACTACAGTACTATTGCTAAGCCCCTGACAGACCGGACGAAGAAGAACTTGCCTAAGCAGGTCCTGTGGTCTCCAGCTTGGGAAGCTGCGTTCCAGGCACTGAAACAGGCTCTGGTGAATGCCCCTGTCTTGGCTGCTCCAGTCCCTAACAAATGCTTTCTCGTCCATACAGATGCTTCCATGTATGGACTGGGGACTGTGCTGAGCCAAGTCGGGGAAGATGGAGCAGAGCACCCTGTCGCATATCTCAGCAGAAAGTTGTTACCTAGAGAAGTGAGTTATGCGGCAGTGGAAAAGGAGTGTTTGGCCTTGGTCTGGGCATTGAAAAAGTTAAGTCCCTACTTGTATGGGCAAGAGTTTTCCCTGGTGACTGATCACAACCCACTCGTTTGGCTTAACCAGGTCTCAGGAGACAATGGGAGACTACTGAGATGGAGCTTGGCATTACAGCCCTACAATTTTACTATCAGCTACAGACCCGGTAAGTTGAACGGGAATGCAGATGGGTTATCTCGGCAAACTGACGTCTCCACCACCTCCTAGTCTGGTCATCCCCAAGTTGACCCGCCACAGGGTCAAGCCGGGTCTGCCGGAGTGTCCCACAAGGAGGGAGCCATGTGACAGAACCATCTGTCAGTTTATTGTGGTGGATTCGTCTGCTTCTGCCCCATTCGTGTAAATGGCTGTTTTCTATAGCCCAGCCATACGAATGACTGTTTTTTCCCGAACAAACCTACCGAACGGACGGCCACCCAGGAGAGAAGTGTGCTGCTGGTTAACCTATTGATCCCAATTAGAACGTTGTGGTTAACCGCAGACACTTCTCAATTAAACCGAATTCAGGGTGGTCGTTGTTCGTATGTTGACCACGAGGCAGCGGCCATTTTAAACCACGCGAAAGCCCAGCGGTGTTCAGCTCTATTTTCATGGAACTAAAAACGGACACTCTATCTGCCGAACACCGTTGAAACAACGGAACGCCTGGCTGCCTCCACGAAAGCGTACGAACACCGGCCGTTCGGGAGGTTTACAACACATGAAAGGACTTATCCCAGATAGCCTTCCCGTGGAGTCATTCGTATACCGAAAGACTGTAAGAACTTTGACTCCATGGCGATTGAACTATGTGTGTGGGATCTGAGCGCTATTCGCTAATAATATGCACTCAGATCCAGGCTATCTCCGATATTGGATAGTGGATGTCCACGAGATATATAAAACAGCAGATAGTGCTCTCAGTATGAACAACACAGTAATATGTTAAAATAAGTTATACTTACAAAAATAGAGCAGACAGGTACTGCTCTATTGCCACAGCACTGGTGGAATTATCCCCACCTCAAGGATTTCTTTGGACGGGATACACTCAGTAGTAAAAAAATGTGATATTAAAAGTATAATATAAAATAAAGTGGTTTTAAAAATTATGTAAAAATGCCAGGGGTTAAGAAATAAATAAAAAGAGTATATAGTACAATAAAAATAAGTATAAAGTGGGTCCTATAATGAAGGGTAACCAAAAATAACTTTAATTGACTAAAATACACTTATTACAACCATTTACGCGTTTCACCTTTAGGGTTTTCTCAAAATGGTAAAAGAACAATACACCTGGCAAGGAACTGAATATATAGGTTTACAGAAGTTTAAAAATGGTGCCAAATTGTAATGCACCAATCACAAACAAAATTAAAAGCAAAATTTTAAATTAATTTCAAAATAACATTACAACATTATTAACACATTGGTTTAAGCCTAATTAGGCTTAGGGGATATAAATTTAATAAAAACGAAGCTTTAGAGTGAAGTTATTATCAATTGGTCCCGATCACGTGATCGGGACGCGGCGCGCATGCGCTGATAATTTTTTCGGCAAATCACTTCCTGGTTTGAACGGAGTGCCCGGTGGCCGGCTAGGGACGCAGTGCTGGATGGGAAATTGAGTCCTGCCGGTCACTGGGCACTTCTACAGCAATATACAAACGGGGAATCTCGTTCTACAGTCAAAAGAGACCCCATAATTGTAAAAAATGCATTTCTTATTTTGACCTGCAGTACACAGTAATACATATACTTATAAAAGGCAAGAAACACACACTTAAGGGTATTGATATTAATAAGAATGAATAAAAATAATGATAAAGACAATACTATTTTATAGGGAATGGTTTTTTAAAAGCACTCAACTAAAACTGAAAGTAAGATTAATAATAGGTATAAAAAAAAAAAAAAAAAAAAAAAAAAAAAAAAAAAAAAAAAAAAAAAAAAAAAGAGTATAATAAAAAATATAAAATAGAATAAAAAGAGAAAAAAAAATGGTTATAAAAGTTGATTGTGGGGAGGAGATGTAATTTAAAGGGACCTAATTATAAAAAATTGTGCAGGTCAAAACCTGCATTAAGTCCATTTGGTATTAGGGTCTGTAAGTTATAGACCCATTCCATCTCTGTTTTACCTAAAATGTTTTTTATATCTCCGCCTCTCCAAGGTAAAGAGCATTTCTTTATTCCCATATATTTTAACATTTTGGGATCTTTATTTTGAATTAAAAAATGTTTTGATAGAGAGTGATTTAAAAAAAACACTTTTTATATTCCTACAATGCTCACCTAATCTTATTTTCAGACATCTAGTGGTCATCCCAACGTATTGGAAGCCACACGGGCATTCCAATAAGTAGATGACATTTTTAGTGTTACACATAATAAATTCTTTTATTTTGAAAATGGTTTTGGTTTTATTTGAGATGAATTGTGTAATTTTGGGTGGCATTGTAGGATCAGCTGTTTTACATACAATACAATTCTTGCATTTGTGAAAGCCTGAAGATTGAGGGGAAAAAAAAAAAAAGCTACAGAACTACTTGGTTTAGGTTCTTTGGTAAAATTGGTAGTTAAAATGGATTTAACATTAGGAGCGCCTCTAAAAATTATACTCGGTTTTTCTGGAATAATTTTAGAGAGTTTTTCATCATGCTCTAGAATGTGCCAGTGTTTTTGAATGGTCTTCCTTATTTCTTTACTTTTATTGGTATAGTTAAAATAGGAAGAGATATAGAATCATTTTTGATTTTCGGTTTATACTTTAAGAGCTCATCTCTATTTTTATTTTTTATCTCATTAATGTTTTCAAGTAGGGTTTTAGGGTTGCTGCTCTTTTGAGTTAGCGCAGACTCTTCCCCTCTTCTATTCTATGGGATTCCAATGCCCAATCCAAGATAGCATACATACAAACAGAAGATGGCAAAAATGTCTTTGCACAATTCTACAGCAACAATCTACAAGGAGGACTCTACGGTCCATCAACCCACTTCTGCACATCTCACACTTTCTTGCCAAAGTAGACATACCACTATTAAAAACACAAGTTCAAATCCGCCATCTGCAAGACCCAGTTACCCTATCCGAAGTAGAGCGAGTAATCAAAGATCTACCCTTGCACAAGTCACCATGCCCGGATGGGTTCCTGAATGCGTATTATCAGAGGTTCTCCTTCATCCTCGCCCCCCAAATGGTTAAACTCTTTAACACTCGAGAAGGAAATGCTTGAGGTGAATGTGGCAACTCTGCCCAAGCCGGGCAAACCCACAACTAAATGTGCACATTTTTGGCCCATTTCCTTAGTGAATTCGGACATGCAGATCATAGCTAAAATCTATGCCAATCGGCTGACTTCCATTATCCCTGCTATTATACATTCAGACCCGGTCGGGTTTATTAGCAGGAGGCAAGGAGCAGATGGAACACGCAAAGCTAAAAGCACGGAAATATGCCTCTTGCACTTTTGTATAACAACATGCATAAAATGGCCAAAAATAACCTAATGTTATCCCTTGATGCCAAAAAGGCCTTTGGCCGCCTTTATTGGTCTTTCCTGCAGGCGGTCCTGGAAAAATTTTACTTCCCACCCCAATTCACAGCAGTAGTCAAAACATTAAATAGAAATTCCACAGCCAGAGTTCCCAACGCAGACGTTAGTTCTGACCCTTTCCACATCACAAATGTCCCCACTACTATACATAATAGCACTAGAACCGCTTGCGGCCATGATTCGGTCTAACAATCATATCCAAGGTTTCTGTATCGGGACAAAGACATGAAATGTAACCTTTTTGCTGATGACACTCTTAACCTTCACAAACCCCTCTACATCGCTGCCGGCATTCAACGAAATCCTGCATTCTTATAAACGATGCTCCTACTATAAATTAAACCTTACTAAAACACAGGCTACACGATCCGGAGGTTTGGGCCTACCAAACCTGGAGCTGTATTATAAGGCAGTTATCCTAAACAGCCTATTGTCAGCTCAACAATGCCCCAGCCCACCGCAGTGGGTACAAATTGAATGACACTGGACGCAACACTGTGACATATCAGCCTTACTTTGGCTAATCCCATCCCAAAGGCCGGATCTTACACATGCACTCCCTACCACGATCACAACCCTAAAAGTTTGGGATTCCTCGCGAAGGCTCCTGTTTAGATGCCACCCTACCTCCCTGGCTACGCCTATTAAGGCCTTAGTCTTTTTAATTCCTAAGTTTAACATGGAGCATGGCAAAATAACCTACAGATATGGGGCATTGCTGAAATGTTGGGGATGGCAGATCTACACGCCCACCTACAAAGCCTTTTCAAAACGCTCCAGAGGAAAAGTCGCCCCTTCGAAACGCCCTTCCTCTCAGACCACCAACAAAGTGGGTGACCCAGGAATAAATAAATAAAGTTCTGATTTATCCCGGGGCTCCTAGTAAAACAATGCTTAAGAAAACCTTGCAAACCATTGGGGACAGTCCACCATCAGTGAATGGGTTGACACCAGGGCTCGAGTCCTGCAGGAACATATGGGGACGACGTTCCTGCACTTTTTTACAGCAGGAACGCCGTTCCCATTGCTCCTAAAGGCACTCATGGGACAGCAAAAAATGCCGCCCCAAATACCCCCATGTTCCCCTTGTCCCCTATCTACCTATCAGACGCCGCAAGGGAGCTGTGTTCTCTATGCTCTGCTCCCTCGCGCACCATTTGCTGATGCCGGGAGCCAGAATATGACAGGAAACCCAGCTCCCTCGCCATGTCTGACAGAGGTGCCAGCCCTACTGGACCCAGGGACAGGTCCATGCCAGCTCTCCAGGTAGGGAGGCTGGGTGGACATTTTTAAATTTAAAAAAATAATTTGTGTGTGTGTGTGTGTGTGTGTGTGTGTATGTATATATATATATATATATATATATATGTATGTCTGAGTGTATATCTGTGAGTGTATGTGCGTGTGCATGCGTTTATATATGCATACAAATGTATATTATTTTTTGGGGGGGTTACAAGTCCCTCCCCCCCACATTACAAAAGGACTTATGTCCCCTCAAAAAAAGGCATCTCCTACACAAAGAGCTGCACTCTGTGGGACCTGAAGTAGTGTGTCTGCAGGAGACACACTTTAAGACTTCAGCTCACACCCCATTATTCGCACTGGAATACCCACACCAATTCCCCACAACCTACTCTAATAAATCCAAAGGAACATCCATTCTCATTAACACAAATGTTGCCTTCACCCAATAACACCAGGATGAGACCACTAAAGAGACAGAAAAGCGATACAAAAACTGCTCCAACCACACCATTATTATGATGTATGGAGAGCTACACACATTAAAGAGAGAGGGTACACCTTCATTTCTAGCGTGCACAACAATACTCCTGGAGAGATGGAGTTCTGGTGACCGGCCAATACTTAAATCAAATAGTAAAGATTAAAAGTCACTCACACACACACAGTGTATATATACCACCTACTGTAGATATCCACAATACTTTTCACATCTGGAAAACAAATAAAACATAGTGCTTGTTACGAGATGTCCCTTCCTGGTTAACCTTGACCTCCTGTTAGTTCCCTTCCCTCAGCCAATCAGGAACTCTTGCATGCTTAGGGGGCTTAGCTCTATGCGCTCCCAGGCAGACGGGGACACTCAGCCCTGGGAGCTCTCAGTCCATACAAGGACTTTTTCATATTGCACCCCTTGTAAGCTGGAACAGCAGGCACAGGGGTTAACTCTTCTGAATCCCCTGCAAGCTGGAACAGCAGACACAGGGGTTGAATCTTCCCTCCCTCCAGTAAAAGGACAACACACAGTTCTGGAGGTTTAAGCACTGAACTCTGCCAGGCTGATTCTCAATCTTTATTTTGAACACACAGCCTTTATGCCCAGACCGCAGCAGGGGTTCTCCACTCAGTACAACACAATCCCAGGCAGGAGGGGGCTGGGTTACAGATAGCCATCTCCTGCTCTGGGAGATACCAACAGCACATACAGGTACACATATTAAACCATATAAACTCCTCAAAAGTAAATTTCCAATTTCAAAATGGTCTAATTGGATTGCATGGAATGTCCAAGCTTCCAACCCCAATCCTGCTTTGAAGCTTGGATTCCAGCAGAGCTATTCTGTATGGTGTGGGAAGTCACACTAACATGTCCAGGAAGTCTTTTGATATGGTAATGATCAGGCCCTCTAGAAACAGGAATCCCTTGATTCAATACCATAGCAAAAAGAGACAATTGCTAAACCCCAAATTATCCCCCAGGCACTAGAGTTGCACATCATAAAACATAAGCTATTAAATATGCATCCCAAACATATAGGAACCCTAAAAATAAACCAGGTAAATCACACAAAATGCATAACCAATACATGGGGAAACACAGGATGCAAAGGGAAAATCATGAGAATACAGATTGTGGACACAACATACACAACCAAAACATCTGAATACTCAGTGGGCATGGTCCTTAGTAGCATTGTCCCGCTACAGTGCTCTCCATAAAATTTAAAATCCAAAGTTTAAAAAAAAAATGTTGATTGCACTCACAAAAGGTAGAGACGTATCGGGCTCTATACATGTGCCTATACAGGCTTGCACTTAGCCTCAGTCAGGAACACGAAATCCAGAAAAATGGATGTCTGAATATAAATGTATTTAAACAATTAATATCAAGAACTAAGGGACAAGGGTAAGGCAGGTATAATTCAATCATATAGGTAAATACACTGCAAATATGGCCAAAGAAGAAGCAGAGCATATAAAGAAATAAGCATAAAAATACCTAAATTTTTCTTTATATGCACTGCTTATTCTTTGCCCATATTTGCGATGTATTTACCTATATTTTTGCATTATACCTGCCTTATCCTTGCCCCTTATTTTTAATATTACTTGTTTAAATAAGTTTATATTCATACACTCATTTGTCTGGACTTTGTGTTTCCTGACTGGGGCTAATCGGAAGCCTGTATAGGCACCCAAGGGGTATATGCATAGAGCCTGATACGGCTCTACCTTTGTGAACGCAATCTTTGGATTTTAAATTTGTCGAGCACTATACAGTATATGTTTTATTTGTTTTCCAGATGTGAAAAGTATTGTGGATATCTACAATAGGTGGTATAATGATATACTATATACACTGTGTGTGTAATTTACTTTTAATCTTTAATATTTGATTTAAGGTGATAAGGGATTACACCTTTTTTATCACACTCACTATCCAATTCAATTTTGACATATTTTCTGAAGCGCCTAAACAACTATTTGCATTGTTTGTTAACACTTAAATCAAGTCAGGAGTTGCTCTATAAAGCAGATCACATTGTTGGACCATGCCCCAGTAGTCAGTGGTGTATTTTGGTTTTGTGCTGCCCTAGGCATGACTAAACCTGAGCACCCCCTTATCTAAATTTGCCCCACACACCCCTTTTCTGATTAAGAACCCACCCCTTTCTCTTTAGACTCCTTTTTCCTACTTTTAAAAAAGGGATACAATAGTGCCAGGAAAGTTCCCTATAGTGCCCTCCTGCACTCCCTCCCCCCCTCACGAGGCACTGAAGAGGTTAAAACTCCTTCAGTCACTCACCTGAATCCAGCACCGATGTCACTCAGCACTGGGTCAGACTGAGGCATGCAGATGAGCAGAGCAGGAAGATCACAGCTCCCCTGCTGCCTTTGATTTTAACACAGCTGCACGCCACCCATGACAAGGGAAAAGACCGGGGACGCCTGAGTGGGCGTTTGGGGCGGCATATTTTGCCGTCCCCTAGTTAGTGCCGCCCAAGGCAACTGCTTAGTTTACTTTGGGCTACATACAGCACTGCCAGTAGTATTAACCCTGGCTGACCTGTTCACCCCAACCCACCGTAGCCCCTGGATTTTAAAACAACTCCCTTCTCAATGACCCACAATACACAAAAACAGATACAACAATACTTTACAGTGAACACGTCTGAATATACATCATACAATACAGTGTAGCAGGCACATAAATCAGTAATTCGAAGCATCAACTTCCTTAATAGAAGCAACTAAAAAAAAACTGCCCCCACAAAAGAACTGAGAACACAAATTATACAACTTACGCAGAACATACAGAAACAGGTCCTAGATAAGACTGGATACTATCTTCACAGACTCAAAGCTACCCACTACTCAGATAGAAAAGAGCTAAAAACTGGTAGCTCAACAGCTAAAAACTAGACAAGCCACACAGAAAATGGCCTATCTGATTAGACATAAGGGGCATAAAGTGATTTCTCCTAAAGACATAAGTAATGTCTTTGCATCATATTAAAAATCTCTCTATAATTTGGCCGAGGATGCCCAAGCACAACAACCCCAGAGTGGTATAAAGAAAGGGGAATAAAGGGATATATACAGAATAGTCCAAGGGCAAAGGGGCATGAACCCAATGGTCTAATAGGCAAAGGAACTGGAAACGTGTTCTGACCGAAAAATTGATAAATCAATATAAAACTAAACTTAAAATTTATTCTAGGTAAAACATCCCAAAAAGAAGGGTAAGAGTGATATATAAATATATTATATTATATTTGTATCAAAGGAAGAATGAAATGGATAGTCAAATCTACCCAGTATCCAGCATACATTGCACCTGTACAAATAAAGCTGAAAAGTCCTAGTAAAGAAATATAATATTTGAATTATGTCTTAGTACTGTATAATCTGTATCAGTCTTAGCGATCAGACTTTAGCAAGAAAGGGGAGAGGCGTATTTGGTTGCCACTGCTATCTTATAGTGCAAGCCAATGAAACCAGTGTTATAATAGCCAGTGTACAGCATACGTGAATACAGTAAAAACGACAAACTAAAAATTTTTATAGGAGGAAATAGTGTTAATATAAATGCCTTAACACTCTGGAATTGAATCAGTCATGAAGATCAGACTCCACAAATGATGTTGGTATAATTGTCTTAGCATTCTGGGATTAATATAGATCTTAACGATAAGACTCAGGAATCATAGTGTTTAGAATATAACGTCAAGTAACTAATATCGTTATAACAAGAACCTAAACAGAAGAGCAACAAATGTTACAATTAAAGTGTGTAGGAATGCAAGCCGTATGATCCGGCACCAAATTGTGCTGTGAAATAGATTAGGAACACTGAGACTGACTAAATACATGGCTGATACTACCTTTGTAATTATAAGGACTATACAGTGCTAAAACCACCTGGTTAAATAATATCTCACTATCTGTGATATAACAAAAAACCTTATGTCACGTTCCCTGGCTCGCGGTCGCACCAGATCGGTGCGACCACACTAAGGAATTACCTGTGCAGCAGTGAGATGGGAGCCAGACTGTTGAGGTGTCCATCCCCTTCACACACACACACAAACGAGATCCAAAATTGCGCCAACCACAAGGTTGTGTCCATTTGAAGCCCCACCTCCAAAAATTACGCAAACGTGCATGTAACATCACAACATCAGTGCACATGCACGTTCTGAGGTCAGAGGCCAAGGTCTCACAAATCACAGCTCAAGGAGGAGTATTTAAATCCCAGAATACCTTAGCTCATTGCCCTGTTGTGGTTTCCGTTCCTGGTATCCAGTAGTGCATTTTCCTGATCTTGTTATGGATATTCCTGACTATTCTAATTTCTGGTTTCCCTGACTTGGCTTTATCGATCTTGTGTATTTCCGGCTCCCTCGACCTCGGCTTGCCCTTGACTATTCTTTATTCTTCAACATATTAACCCGGCCATTTCTTAGGACCGGTTTACATTCTGTCTGTTTTTCTATTCTATTCTATGTAGATGTTACTTAGTTCTGCGTGTTGGATCATATAGTTGTCATGACACCTTATTATTGAATATGTTATCCAGTAAATCACAGGTGAAAGTAAAAATTGAAGTAATCACATTGATGAAAAAAAGATTGGTGTATTTTCAAAGGACAAAATTAGTAGCCAGCTATTTATCAGAAGAGAGCTTTAGATTGCAGGCAAGTGTATGCAAAAACATTAAAACTTTAATTTTACTCACTATAAATTCCTTTTTCCTTAGTATGCTGACAGTATACTAGGGATGTGCTCTTCCCTGGGACAAGCATCTGAAACAAATTAACATAAAACGATCCTCCCCCTCTAGATATAAAGTACTAACCTTCCAAGATGCCACAGTCTGTAACAATAAAACACTAGAGACCTATTACTGCAAAAATGTATTTAAAAAAGGGGGGGGAAACTTGTACTGCCACTATAGTAAGGAAAAAAGAATTTACGGTAAGCTAAATTAAAGTTTTTCCTAACATATGGTGGCAGTACACTAGGGATGTATCGAGATCCCAGAAAACACTTTGGGCAGGAATTAGGCAACCACTGCTTCTAACACCTTACGCCCAAAAGCCGCTTCAGAGGCAGAGAATATGTCTAGCCTGTAATGTTTCACAAAGGTGTTGAATAAAGACCATGTAGCTGCTCTGCATATATCCTCTGGAGATGCCTGAGCCTTTTCTGTCCAAGAGGTAACCATAGCTCTAGTTTAATGTGCTTTTAAAGTTGTAGGCAAAGGCAATTTAGAGGTGGTGTAAGCAAATTTGGCTATCTAGCCAGACTAACCTTGTAAGCTGTAAGAACTTTGAATTTTTCAAAAAAAAACCCACACAACAAAAGATAGTCTGATCTTCTAAAGCCAGATGAACGATCAATATAAATCCTAAGGGCTCTTCTAACATCAGGCATAGAAATACAGAAAGATAAGTCCTGCACGGCAGCAATGAACACAGTACACATCAGCCCCAATATATATAGTAAAAACCAAAGAAAAAAAAGAAGTTACCTGTGCTCTCTCCTTAATCCCTACGTATATTTAAACAAATGGAGGTCATTTAGTTACTCCAATGGCCATTGGAGGGAATGCCCGCCTGCCAACATCAAGGCAGACCCCTAAGCGGGTCCTACACTGACCCTTCACCTTGCTACCTTGAGCTTCTGGCAAAGATATCTCCAATGAGACAGAGAGAGATTTTTTTTATATACACCCCTATATACCTATTAACCCTTAATAGGGAACACATGGGATATGTGGCAGCATTGTAACAAAGCTGTGTGATACAAAACGTTAATACAGAAAAATAAGTCATGTACTCACTCCCATCACTGCTGGGCAGCAGCAATGACCATAGTACACATCAGCCCCAATATATATAGTAAAAACCAAAGGAAAAAAAAAAAAAAAGTTACCTGCACTCTCTCCTTAATCCCTATGTATATTTAATCAAATGGAGGTCATTTAGTTACTCTATTGGCCATTGGAGTAACTAAATTACCTCCATTTGTTTAAATATAGATAGGGATTAAGGAGAGAGCGCATGTAACTTTTTTAACATCTAGCATATGCCAAGTTTTCTCCTGTTCAGAGGCTGACGGGTTACCAAAAGAAGGAAATACAATTGGATGATTGATAGCCCTAGACTTGATGACTTTTGGAAGGAAAGATTGTTTTGGATGTAGGACAACTTTGTCTGGAAAGAATATAGTGAATTATGGAGATTATTTTTTTTAGCAGATGTTATTGCTACTAAAAAGGTTGTTTTAAAAGACAAAAGCTTCAAAGAAATTTCATCCAAAGGTTCGAATGGTTCTTCACAAAGGTCCTTAAGAACAAATGACAAGTCCCATGATGGAAAGAAATTCCTCTTTGGAGGTCTGATGGTTTTTAAGGCTTTGAAAAATCTCTGAATCAAAATGTTAGAAGCAAAATTTGTGACCAGGAAGAGTGGAAAGTTGAACCTTGAGAGTAGATAACCCCAGTCCTGCATTAAGACCATCTTGCAGAAAGTGCATCATTTACATTTACTTTTATACTGTGCCACGGGTTATTGTTTATTTATAATATTAATTTACTGTGCACATTTAAAGATTTTGTTATCATTTGAATTTTCTAGGTGTGTGAGAAGCACACACACACACACACACTGATTAATATATTATTTGTAAATTGTTTGAAGAGCTTGAAGCACTTTGCTTGAATTTTTACAGCAAACCATACTTGACAATTGAAGGAGGAATGGCAGTTCCACTGTAGTGTGAGGGCTAGCCAACTCTTGAGGCAGAAGCAAGAGAAAACAGGCTATCCACACACCATCTATGACAGAATGTCAACACTCCATGGATTCCTGTTTAGACATTGTGGAAATAATTTTGGAACAACAAAGGACAATCTATTGTCTTCACATTATTCTATTGGTGTTGACCCTCCACTGGTGCATGAGGATTTGAGCGTAAAGGCACAATATACATCATATGACATACCCTTGAGAGTCTTCTTACACAAATGGTAGGACTGTGTGTTAATTTAAACAGTCAAACAGCTATAATACTCTAAAATGAGACATCAAATCAATCTCTTAAAATTCTACCTGTAAAAATTGACATAAATCAGGACTCTTAAATGGCACTTCACAGGATAGTCACAAATACATACAAGGGAGGTACTAATGTACTCAGAAGAGCTGAACACAATATGGTGTTTTGTACAGAAGTTCCACACATCAGTTATATTAAACACACATAAAATATCTTGTTATATGTGTGTATGTTAAAAATCCGAAAAATACTTAATTTGTGCATTATTTAGCACACATTTGCAGTTAAATGTAAAAAGTGTCAAAATACCCTTAGACATATAACCTCTGATATCTACTTTATATAACTGTATACTTTTGTGTTTTCTATGGATATTAAAGGACCACTATAGTGCCAGGAAAACATACTCGTGCCCCCACCCTCAGGGACCCCCTCCCGCCCGGCTCTGGAAAGGGGTAAAACTTACTTTTTCCAGCGCTGGGCCGGGAGCTCTCTGCCTCCGATCCTCCTCCGTGTCGGCTGAATGCGCACGCGCGGCAAGAGCTTCGCGCGCATTCAGCCAGTCGCATAGGAAAGCATTATCAATGCTGTCCTATGGACGCTTGTGTGCTCTCACTGTGATTTTCACAGTGAGAATCACGCAAGCACCTCTAGCGGCTGTCAATGAGACAGCCACTAGAGGCTTTGGGGGTGTCAGGGTCTTACCTGAGTTGGGAGTCTGTAGCGCAGATATGTTGCTCACCCTTGCAGATAGCCACAGGCCAAGTTGGTCAGGTAAGAATTCACACGGCCTGTGGGTCTGTGCACAGGGGCTGTGCAGAATGAAGTACCAAGTCGCAGGACAGGCAAGGACTCAAACAGCAGGATCGTCAAAGGATAGCCGAGGTCAAAGGATGCCAGAAGACAGGAACAACGAGGAGTAGCCGAAGTCAAGGGATGCCAGAGGTCAGAGTAAACGTAGTCAGAAGCCGGGGTCAATAACAAGTAGCAGCTCAAACGACAGGAACACTGGTACAAAGCACACAACAGGATCAAAGACTTGATGCTGATCACAGGGCGAGGCTGAGTTTAAATACCCTGCTAATGTCTGATCAGGGTCAGGTGAAGCACATCCAAAGTCAAGGTACAGCCCCCAGAGTAATAGACATGCCAGGATGAACAGGACCAGAATGACATGTGGAATACAAAACCTGCTGTGGCTCAGAGGAAGGAAGCAGGACCAGGACTGCGAAGTTCCCTGGTTCAAGTCCCTTGTTGGGAACTCCATGGGTGACCACGTCTGGCCATCTGTTTGCTGCAGTGAGAACTGTGACAGGGGGAAGGCTTAAAGGACCACTATAGTGCCAGGAAAACATACTCGTTTTCCTGGCACTATAGTGCCCTGAGGGTGCCCCCACCCTCAGGGACCCCCTCCCGCCCGGCTCTGAAAGGGGGAAAAACTTACCTTTTTCCAGCGCTGGGCGGAGAGCTCTCCTCCTCCTCTCCGCCTCCGTTACGCCCTGCCGGCTGAATGCGCACGCGCGGCAAGAGCTGCGCGCGCATTCAGCCGGTCTCATAGGAAAGCATTTACAATGCTTTCCTATGGACGCTGGCGTGCTCTCACTGTGATTTTCACAGTGAGAAGCACGCAAGCGCCTCTAGTGGCTGTCAATGAGACAGCCACTAGAGGATTAGGGGGAAGGCTTAACCCATTCATAATTATAGCAGTTTCTCTGAAACTGCTATAATTATGAAAAAATGGGTTAACCCTAGAAGGACCTGGCACCCAGACCACTTCATTAAGCTGAAGTGGTCTGGGTGCCTATAGTGGTCCTTTAAGCTTACAAGACAAACATTCAAAATCTTTCCACATTATAATTTTATTTTACTCCTTATATTCTGTAACTACCAAAGATAAACAAACCCTAGATATATAATGTACTCTATAAATCAGAACAATGCATTTATTTGTTTTAAATTTCTTTTCTTGTTGCACTAACTAAATTACAGACTGTTGCTATGGACTGCATATATAGAAAAACATTGTGCTTGTCCTAATTTTTCACCAATACAAAACAGCAAAGAAAAAAATATAACAATCATTAAAAATTATGTACTTTCCCTTCCCATTTTTTTTAAATATATACATAATAATTTGATTTTGGCAACTTATTATTGGCATTGCAGAAATGTAATTAGGCTAGACAATGTTTGCATGTCACCACAGTTAACATTTTTCTTGATGATTTGGAAGCCTACATTTTTTTTTTTTGGTATAAAAATTTGGCCAAGCTAAACAGTGACACTAACTCATTTCTTAATATATCGTAATGACAGCCACATACTGTTGACCATGTGGTTAACTTGTACTCACCTAATTCAATGTTGGTAGATAATGCTAACATATTGTAATTTTCCATGCACCGAAACAGGTGTTGTCAAAAATTTTGAAACCCCTATTTTAACTTTCTTATATACTGTATGTTTAGCATGACAACCTTTTAAAACTTTTTCAGCTTAAACACAAATTTGTTTTTTAAAATCTAAAATGCAACTGACATGAGCAGAGCAATTAAATGAAGTACCTTTAGTGAATACCTAAATTGCTAATTTTTTGTTCTTTTTGATATTTTTAGGTTTGCCATTTATAGGCAAATGTGTGTTTAGTGAATTACAACATGAGTGACATATACAGAATATGACGTTATTTGAAGTAATGAATGCATAGTAAATCCTTGAATCCAGTGTACCAGCTGAATACGATTGTCAGTGTTATGTTCCAAGGCAAAATTTGATTGCCATTATGGAATCAAGAAGGATTCTCCTCTCCTCCCTCCCCCCATTGTTTTTTTTTTTTTTGCATTATTTTTGGAACAACAGCATAAAATAATGGGCTTGACAGTTGAACTTGATTGACTTTAGTCTTTTTTTTCAACATAGACAACTATGTATGTAAACATGTCTATGTAATGATGCAATGTAAGTCTAATAGTAATACAATTCCCAACATTATCTCTTGCTCCGGGGAAAAGTCATTTACAATTTACAAATTGCAGTTGCGTGTGGACTGATAATTTCAAATTCATTTTTCTTTCATTGTCTAATAACGTTATATTCCTATTCCTATTTATAACTAAGGATGCTTTTAAATTAGCAAAACGAACAAGTAGTTTTGTAAGCTTCTTTTCTTCTGTCAAAATAGTCAAAAACTTCAAAATTGAATTTGCAAATTCACATGCTTGACCTAGAATGCAAGACTGACCTAAAACAAAATGGTTATTTGCACACTTTGGGATGACATCAATGATAAAGTTATCAGTCTGTTGTCAGTCTGATAAACTGACAGCAGGTGCATCTTGTAGTGTTGTGGATGGCACTAAAAAAGCAACGTGACTAGAATATATGTGACTGGAGGAGAACTTATTAGGAAAAGAAAAACAGGACCATTGTGGGGACATATGGGCAATGACATGGAAAATGTATCTAGAATATGGTATAGTGTGAGTGTTATAATGAGGTTAGTTGTCGAGGACGAGGGTGGACAGTAATGGGTAGTGTATGCAGTGGATTGGGGATGCAAGGGGGAAATTGTGGGTTGGGATAAGGCTGCAAGGGCTGGTTGGAGAGAGGCTTTGCGTACTGAGGCGAGTAGAGCTGAGAGTTGTGCTATAATTGGGGTTGCGAGTACTGGTGAACAGGTGGTGCATGAAATAGAAACTTAAGAGAATCTTCCTTGAAACAACGTCTTCACTACTCAGCTATATCACTAAAACCACATTCCTACTATTATGTAGGTCCCCCGTGTGCTGCCAAAACAGCTGTGATGCGTTAAGTCGTGGACTCCACAAGCCCTCTGAATGTGTCCTATGGTATCTGGCACCAAGCCATAAGCAGCAGATTCTTAAAGTCCTGAAAGTTGTGAGGTGCCTACGTGGATTGGATTTGTTGTTCCATCACATCCCACATTCTCAATTGAATTGAGATCTGGGGGATTTGGAGGCCAGTGCCTCACTCTTTTTCATGTTCTTTAAACCATTCCAGAACAATTTTGTAATGTGGCAGTCTCATATGCAACAAACTGTCATGCACTGTGTGTTCTGACACCGTTTTGTCATAGCCAGCATTACGTGTTTCAGCAAGTTGAGCTACAGTAGCTCTTCTGTGTGATCGGACCAGAGGGACTAGCCTTCTTTCCCCAAGTACATCAATGAGCCTTTGAAGCCCATAATACTGGTTCACTAGTTGTCCTTCCTTCCACTACTTTTGGTAGCTACTAACCATTGCATACTGGAAACACCCCACAAGACTTGCCATTTTGGAGATGCTCTAACCCACTCATCCATCAATCACTCTTTGACCCTTGTCAGAGTCACTCAGATCTTTCACTTGACCATTTTTTCTCCTTCTAACACATTAACTTCAAGCTCAAGTGATGGCTCACTTGCTGCCTAATATATCCCACCCTTTTGCAGGTGCCATTGAAATTATATAAACAATGCATACATATAGCAATTGTCTAATCAACTACACATTGAATTGCTTTAACTTTGCAGAAGACTCATGAATTCTAGACCAATCTTGAAGAATAAGTGAATATTTCCATTTTGTGTTCAAATTATCAAAGTAAGCTGCGCTAAAAAGTATCAATTAAATATTAACCATTAAGTAAAAATGCCAGATACAAATGTTTCACTCGCAGACTTCAAACAATATAACAGTATTCACTTCACCTTGCAGTAGTTTTAATTTTGTGGCTGACCAGTGTAGAAGTCTAAATGAGGAATACAGGATATAATAAAGGTGGTAGACAATGACGATAAGAAAGGACTGTGGTTTATATAAGGATATATATATATATATATATATATATTTAGGCCAGAGCGCAGGTAACGTTTTCTTTGTTTTTACTCTGTATTTTAAGCTGTTGGATACTAAGCCACTGCTGCTGTAAGCGCGGTGCTTTATCTTTGTGTTTATATATATATATATATATATATATATATATATATATATCAAAATGTTAGACAATACTTCATTTTTGAAAAACTGAGACAGGAAGGGGGGCTTTAAATGTGGTCAGATAAAAGATATCAAACACATCCATATTAATTCTTTATTGTAGTCACATATCTGGTGTCTGGGTAGAGATCAGAAATTGGTTCCAGTTGTAATACATTTACCTGAGTTTTATGAATCACAGCACAATCTCTTTCAGGGTTAAACACCAGATTTTCTTCAGGTAGACAAAATCCAAGGAATGTGGCCAAATTCTTATGGGAATGGGAGTTCTCATATTTTCGTAGAGATAGTTCAGGTTGGAATTCAGTTAACCCAAACAAATCTGCAGCAAATGGACGGATGCATTTATCATCCAAACCCTATGCAACATATAGTATTTGAAATATGTTCAAAGCACTGATTTTAAACTAAATAGGGACTGGATGCATCACTTGCTTTTAGGCAACCGTTTTGTGGCAGACTTTTCTTATGACTACTGTAACATCTGCAGAGGGCATAGAAGCAGGAGAAATGTATATGTGTGAAAAGCAGTTGTAACTTTTATCTAAAAATAGTAATATGCTTACAGTGTGAAAAGTAAAGATCAGCATTTAATACTGCTGCTGCAGTGTCACACATTCAGACTTTGGGGTTGGCATGAACTCCAAGCTCCCACCGTCGTTCTCTGTGATAAACTGAAGTTCCAGTCTGGACAATTGCCTAGCAACTAATTTCAATAATTAATTTGTATGCAGCTTTATGGGGTGTGTAAATAAAGGTGTACATTTTTTATGCTTTATAAAGTCACTGTACTTTATTATATGTATGTTTAAACATTAGATTTAGATTTTTCTTTTTTTTTATTCATCTACATTCTATGTAATGAGACTTGGATATGTACACAAAAATACCACAAATATGGTGGATTCTGGACTTCCAGCATGAATCCACATTCCATTTAATGAGGCTTGAATATAAACATGAAAAGGACTACAAATATGGTGGAATTGTGACTTCCGGCATGATCGCATACCGGAAATGATATCTCAGAATGTAATATGCCATATGTTTTTGTTAATCTGAGGTTGTATTTACCTAATTTTAAGACTTGCTAAGGAACAAATGATTGTTAATATATCATTATATGTAAAACCATAGAATTCAAAGAAAGCATACTTTCTTTTTCCCATAACTGTATTTGTAGAAAAGTACTGTAAGTATTAAAAGCACCTGAGGAAGACATACAGTCGTAACACTTTGTGCTGTATTAGTGTACTTCTTCTGTATTACCCATGATGGTTGGAGAAGTCTTCTTCTTGCTTATATGTAAGAGCTTTTACTTTTTATTTGAATAAATATCCTAATAACCTTATAGTGTTTCACTCTTTTTGGTACACCTGTGAAAAATTGGGGCGGATTCTTAAAACCAATCTGTATTATCTTGAGGGAGTATACATGTTTGTGTACACACATTTGTGATATATGTTTACATTGACTGACTTATACAGATATACTGCTCAATATATGTTTTTACTTCTTGGCTTGTAGCCCCTATGCCATCAGAAGGGTATATTTGCATGTTTTATGTACTATATTTTTTCATCTTGTTTTTATTGTGTCTTTTATTTAGTGGGATTGTGTGATTATTCCACAGGAGATTTTTATATTTATTTCGTTTCACACACTTCTGTTTAATGTCTGCAATATTTCATATTAATGACAACTGCTTACTAAAAAGGCAATCATTAAACCTATTATTGTTCTCTTTGTGAAGAACCTTTAACAGGTACTGCTAACTTTCTAAATTGAATAGTAGGTAACTTGAGAAATATCTCTGATTGTAAAGTTGTTATTGGGCATTGGGTATAAATGGCCATTATCCCTTTAATGAACATATAGTTCCTTTGGCATATCTAACATTGGTGACAATTTAATATCAATCAATAGGTGATAATGTCAGCTTAACAGCTCACAATAATCCTTTTACTGGTTCAAATCAATTCAATATAAGCAATACATTTTGATCCTCAAACCTTTGGCTCTTGAAATGTTAAAAACAATGTTTGAAAGACACTCATATAATTTCCATTGACATATCTAATTTGGTGATTCAGTATTATTTATAAAGCATTTGCTGACCCTGGAAAGTGTTTATCGCTTTTGAAAGCAAAAACTGTTGATAAATGGGTTCCCATGCATACAAAACATAAAAACACCTCTAAGGAGTGTTGGCATGCCATTTAACAGTGTGGGTATGACTAAACAGAAGAGGGCATTTCAACTAAACAATTGGCGAATGTCATGTAAACAGTGTGGCATGTGAACTAAACAGTGGCGTTATATCGACGAAGCAGTGAGGCCATGTCTTCTAAACTGTTTGTGAATGCATAGTAAAAAGGGAGGGCTTGCTATCTAACCAGTAAGTGCATGTCTACCAAACAGTGACAATATCTCTCTGAAGCAGGAAGGGCATATCTACTAAACAGTGAGCAGCCAGCAACTACTTACTGTAATTAAAAACTAGCAACTAGGCAGCTATCGTTGCACAGTCTCCCCTAAATTGTATGTTAATGGTGGCATTTTATCTTTCTTAGCTGTGATTGATACATCATTACCAAATAAATGCAAAACAGCTATAAAAGAATATGTAATTACACATGCACAACTGGGAGAATCATATAGTTACACATTTTTAAACATACTAATTTTTACAATCAATGCACATACAAATATAAATGTAAAACTACAAAATTGTCTATCTGATACACAGACTCACGTCACTCATTGAGATCATCAGTACTCAATAAGAGGCAATCACTATTGACATTGAGATGAGGAGAGGAATTATTTTATCTTGGAACCTTAACAGCATCGTAATAACATAGTTACATAGGTAGAAAAGAGACATGCATCCATCAAGTTCAGCCTTAAGTTAAGCAATAGGAACAGCAGGAGATGGAGGGCTCCTAACATATTCTTTCAGTGAGTTTTATTGGAACCCATGAGAGATGTGGAAATACTAGTGCACTATTACTTAACCATTTCAAGTCTTCTGAAATCTTATGACATTCTTAAGAATGGTTTGGAGTAATTGTCCCAGAGGAATAGGGCAGTTCTGGGATAGTACAGATGTTAAGTTCCATACATTTTCTTGCATCTGCAGTTTTCAGAGGACTGATGGTGTTGTGAGAGGAATCTTAGTCAACCTTTTCAAGGATGCTGCCCTTAGGACTTCTTTTCAGATATTCCTTTCCCTCAACCAATAAATATTGGCATTTGGTGAAGATCAATTTCTACACTAGTGAAAGAATGCCCAATGTCCTAGGAGCCAAGTATCTCAATCTGAAATCACTTTCATTCTCTCAATGTGCAACATGCTTGTACACAGAATGTATATGCCACTTTCCCTGGAAGCACTCCTACATCTTGCAGATTTCCTCCATCTGTCAGAGGTTCTAGACAGGTGGACTCCATGATGGATGGTTGGTAAGTATGTCAACCTGTCAAGCCATGACATGCATGGCATGCATTCAGCCACCCAGTAAGTTTGATCACAAATACACCTTTGAAATTCACCATTGCTGTAGATATAGAATAGCAAAATTCTAATTCTTAACACAGCCGCCACAACTTATCTCATTTTAATGTCTCAAATGCATGCTGCACTGCACCTTTCTTTCACTTATGCACACCTGCCCTGGATTTAATGCTTCCAAAAGTAAATCACTCACTGAACTGCTTCCGATCACTATATTGTTGTTAGAGGCAAAGGTGCTTCACACTATAAATTCATATGCTAATTCCTAGGCCTCTCATATGTATACTTACAATTTATATTTCCTCTAACAGGTAACACAATATCTGTGTATGGCCTG
>OW240914.1:244880573-244901034 GCA_933207985.1 Pelobates cultripes
TGTTACATCTCTCCTTCTCCTGTATTGCCCTCCCAGTGCTCCCGTATAAGGTCCAGGGGTCCCTGTACTTTGCTCCCATAAAGGAGTTTGAAGGGGGATGTAACAGATCATCTGGCACCCCAACTGGGTACCTCCGTTAAAGGTTGCTCCTAGTGCTTCCCGAGGGCTCCAAGCACTCCACTTGACACCATAAGCACTGCAGACCCCACAAACCGCCGCAGCTTGGTTGGGGTCTCACCGTCTCCTACATGGTGAACAGGAATAGGACTACCACTCACATTCTCCAGAGCCGTACCAGGCTCTCTATGACAGATTCAAAGGTGCCAATACATGCTAGCGATCCCACTGACGGTAGTAGAAGATGGTGATGAGACTTCAGATTTTCTGTGTTTGGTGTATATGGGAAGCACCATTATATCAGTTACACTGCCTGCAAATTAGTTTTAGCTACGTGTATGTTTTATATTATAACTGTGAAGCACCTACACACTATTTGTTTTTACTTTCATTTCTTTTAGTTGTTTATGATAGAGGGGATATGATAGAAACATTTAAATATATAAAGGGAATCAACACAGTAAAGGAGGAGACTATATTTAAAAGAAGAAAAACTACCACAACAAGAGGACATAGTCTTAAATTAGAGGGACAAAGGTTTAAAAATAATATCAGGAAGTATTACTTTACTGAGAGGGTAGTGGATGCATGGAATAGCCTTCCAGCTAAAGTGGTAGAGGTTAACACAGTAAAGGAGTTTAAGCATGCATGGGATAGGCATAAGACTATCCTAACTATAAGATAAGGCCAGGGACTAATGAAAGTTTTTAGAAAATTGGGCAGACTAGATGGGCCGAATGGTTCTTATCTGCCGTCACACTCTATGTTTCTATGTTTACTGTATTATCTTTCTTTTTTTATATATATATTTATTTTTGCAGTGCAAAGAAGAAAACAAACATGCTTATGGATAAATGTTTTGTTTTTTGATAACAAGTAAAAAAGGCACATATAATAGTTTGAGAAAATATTATAATATATAAGTATTTCCAGAAAGTATATAAAATGTGTTATTTTTCACTTGAAGTTAATTGAGTTGATACAGTAATCAATTCAATCTTGTGATTGTAGGGAACCTGCTATACAGATATACAGCTCTTGTAAGAGCTTCACATATTTATTGGACCGTTGGTCGGCTGAAATACCTACTGGAGAACACTGCAACCCTGCTCCTACTAAGGGAAGAGAACGTCTCTGGCGGAATAGACCCCTTCTCTCTCGGGGTGTCCGTCACATATGGGTTATAATAAGAAAAAGAGCATAGGGCAACCCTTTATGAGTAAAAGACTATTAGCTGATCAGTGCCCCTTCTGCAAGCTAGAAAATGTAGAATTTCAGCCACGGCCTTGACGCAATGTTTCTCTGTGGTCCCAGACCAGAGATCACTGGAGTTCAATGGTAAGGTCAGGTCTGGAAGTGAAGGTGGACCAGGACTAAAAGATGGTCAGGATTTAGGCCTCTTTGCCTCCATCACATCGGAGCAATGTGGGATCTTCACCAGAGACATTGCTGCAGAGTCACTCCAGCAGGGTGGGCAGTATACAAGCTGCGTTCCCCTTTGTTAGAAGCAGCTGACAAAGTCTGTGAAGATTTGCTCTAGTCTGCTGAGCGTGTGGCTAGGGTAAGCAAAGGGGACAGAATAGGCCTCAGGCGTTGCCATCTTGTCCACTACAGGGCCTTCAGCTCTTAGTGGTGCAGGTGCCTGTGGGTGTAGAACTCCTGGGAAGGGGGTTGGGGGGGGAGGGAAGAGGGCAGCAGAAGTAATCACCAGACTATGCTGGGTACAGGCAAGTGGCCATCCCTCCCGTACTGAGTCAGCTAGGAGTAATAGGCCTCCAGCAGTGCAGTGCTGTGAGAAGGTAAGATATGCTGCAGGAGTAGTATCACTGTGTTCACAAGAGGTTCCCAAAACAGAAAGGCCTGGTGAAATGGTGTGAAATCAGGTATATTCAGTAAAATGTCAAGAAAACCAGGTCAGTTCAGAGGAGTTGCAGCCCTGAGCTTCCTCATAGCATGGCAGCCAGGCCCAACCCCTTTGTTCTCTTTTTTTAGATAGTTTTTGTATCTAAAGTTTTTTTTTTTCTTCTTACCCAATTTCTTATTTTAATTTTCAAAATCCCTTAACATGATCTCCTTAAAGGCATCAATTTTGCTTCCTTAATCATTCGGAAAAAAAAAAAAAAAGTGAATTTGATTTTAACAAAAATTTCAAAGGATCTAAAGTTTCATTACTAGTAATAAAAATGTGACCTTTACTTTTTTTTATTTTTTTTTAAATATATTTGTAGCGGAGGAGCAGGGGTTAATCCAATGGCTCTCCGCTGGGAACAAAGATTCAGCATACAAAATTACAGGAACACTGCATAATCCACCTCCCCAAGGACTAGACGACACATAGTCTGGGAGTCAACTGTCAGCTTTATTCACAGGTCTGCTTTTATGCATTTCTCCCATGCAAGGGAGGTAACTTTCATAATTAGTACAGTAACCAATTGTAACCCGGTCACTTCCCCTCCCTATCCTCCCCTTAGATTAGCACTTAACCAGATTAGTGGGGACAGAGTTTTCCCCACTTTCTGGATGTCCCCTAAATACAGGGGGTACGGGGACAAATAAGTGGTCCCCTGGTACCTCTGATCTGGGTGAGCAACATACTCGAAATTCACCCAGATCGGACCAGGGGTTCGAGAGTTACAGACCGTTAAAGATTTGACCGACCGCAGGGACTCAGTAGCCGAAAACAGTTCCCTGAATTGTCTATTTTAGTGAATCACAAATACCGAACAGCTTAGCCATCCATGCGATTGCTACCATTCGTATGATTCCCCTCGTTTAGGGGAATCTATCTACCGAATGCCGGGGCGTTCATGTGTTTGATTCGTGCTGTCGGAGCATGCTGGAGGTCTTAGCGGTGCTTGGTTAGTCGAATGCACGGTTTGAGTTCCAGGCGTTCGACAACCAAGTACCGCTGTTCGTGCGTAAGATGGCCGCCGCCACGTGTTCGGTAGGCGAAATGGCGGCCACACATACAGGTAGTTAATTCCCTTCGCAACATTGTATCACTCAGCTAATTGGAAACACACGACGACCCCGGGGTGGTCTCCCGTTCGGTAGTTTCGGGCATTTGCATAAAAACAGTACAATAACATGAAAGTCAATTTGTGTGGTTATTCCCTTGGTGAAATTCACCCATTCACATAGAATAATTAGTCCAAGTGGCAGGGTTTGCCACAATGCTCCCCCAGAACCAAGCCGGCATATGCAGTCTGATCCCAACGGATCGGCTTGGTGATGTCCGGGAGAGTGCTCACAGATCATTTTTCTAGTTCTGTCTGTCGGGACAACCCGTTGGCGTTACCATTTTGTTTCCCCGGGCGATACTGGATGGTGATATCAAATGGTTGTAGCGCCAAGCTCCATCTTAGCAGTCTAGCGTTGTCCCCTGACACCCGGTTTAGCCACACCAACGGGTTGTGATCTGTGAGCAAGGCAAATTATTGTCCATATAAGTAGGGCTGTAGTTTCCTGAGGGCCCACACTACCGCCAGGCATTCCTTCTCGATGGCGGCATAGCTTACTTCCCTGGGTAGTAGTTTCCGACTTAAGTAAGCGACTGGATGTTCGCCGCCATCGGCCCCAACCTGGCTCAGCACTGCTCCCAATCCAAACATAGAAGCGTCTGTATGAACAAGAAAGTGTTTAGTTGGATAGGGAGCGGCAAGTACAGGTGCATGAATGAGGGCAGTTTTCAGTTCTTGGAATGCCTTCTCACACTCTGGGCTCCAGGTAACTACTTTGGGCAGGTTCTTCTTGGTGAGGTCAGTAAGGGGCTTTGCTAGAGCACTATTGTGGCGGAACCCGCCTCACCACCTGGCATTGGAGAGGCCTGGCTGCCCGCCTCCTTCCTGCTGACTATGGCCCCTGGTAAAGTTGTACTTTTGAATGCAATATTTGGGCATATTGTATTTTATTGTGCGGCTACTGGCTCTTTAAGCACAGTGAATGGCCTTACTGAAACTTTTTGGACACTTCCTCTTCCCCTCCCCTGGATCCATTGTTCTCTAGCAGGGTGTTGTCCCAGGGACACTGCCAAACCAGTGGGAACTGGTTTGCCAGGAAAAATCATTCTTGCAAGTAAAAACAAAGGACTTCGACCTAACCGTTAAACCCCTGAAGCTATTCAAGTGAATTTTGAATATGTTTGTCCCCAAGTTATACTGGTTAAAATAATATAAGTTTTATGTATGTGCGATGTTAACTCACAAAGTTATAAAAATGTACAAAAAGTAACTTTTCAGCTTGGAGATAATTGAGTAGATACAGTAATTGACTCAATTATCTCCTAAGCAGAGGGGAGGAATATGCTGGGTGTGTTTCTATTTTCCCATTGTGTCTGATTGGCTGCTGTACTTGCATTGTATGTGTTGTAATGTGTTTATTGGTGGTTCTGCAAAACCCTGTGGGCAGTACTATGTTTTGTGGATTGTAATAAAAACCAGGCTGGGTGTGCCAGCACTTGAGTTCCTGTTTTAACCCTAAAAGTGAAGTGTCATCTCATTATTGGGGGAAGGATTTATTGTATGCTGTTCCAGTTTGACTGCTAGGAGAGTAAACCTATTCATATGGTTTCCTATTCAACTGTCTGCAGCATTCATATGCTTGGGAGAATTTATTTGTTTCTCCGGTTCGGTGATTGTGGTGTCTGCCAGAGTGCTTGGAGTCCTCAGGAAGCGCTAGGAGCATCCTTCAACGGAGGTACCCAGTCGGGGTGCCAGGCGATCCGTTACATTGGTGGCAAGCGGTGGGATGGCGTCCTAGTGCGAGGTAAAGCAGCTCAGAGACACAGTTCGTTTGGATTTACAAATTGAAGGCGACGCTAGTGTTTATACAGCGTCCCTGTCTACATAAAGATTTGGGAAAATGGGGTTCGTGGATCCTTGGGCAACACGCACACCTGAGGAAGAGAGTGAATTGGAATGGAGAGATATTGCCCGGCAAGAACTATGGTACGATGCCCTGGAGGAAGTCCAGTATCAACGGCAGCAGCGCCTTCCTGGTGTCGCATACCGGTTGGAGGAACAAATGGCCTGGCGGATGCCGCTTCTGGGAGACCAACCCAGAGGGCAGCAGGTCAGACAACTTGAGTACCTCGTGGAAAGGGAACTGAGCCTTGACGCCTCATACCGGGCACTGTGGTGGTGCACTGTCCAGCCAGAGACGTGGAGGGCAAAGGGCATCCAGCCGGAGGGGGAGAACTACACTAGCCCTGGCCTGTTGTGGAAGGCCTTAGCAGAAGACGTCGACTTTGGCAGTCCAGCAGAGTCACGGTACTGGGCTATCTTTTATTACCGGGGTGAGATGGTACAGGGCCCGAGATCTATGGGACTGGGACAAGACCTCCACCGTTTGGCTGCCATGGAACGACAGCTAGAGATGGACTATGTGGAACTTCTGAACTCATGTCAGCCGCAGAGCATAGATGCAGAACAGGAAAACTGGGTGGCGGACCCAGACCTGCCAACCTACAGCTGGGAAAACGCAGCCGAGGTCCCCACTGCTTCACTACCAGTTGCAGAAGTAGGGGACCTCATAGACTGGTCCTGGGAAGACCCACCGATGGCAGGTAGAGATGGGATGGCTGTCTCTCTACCGGCCCTACAGGGATGCTGGGCAGTCGGCACAGATCCCCAGCGGCAGTATGTATCCCAGGGAGCTAAAGGTGTCGTCCTTCCTCCCCAGTGGCAGTGTGTACCCCAGGGAGCTGAAGGTGCCGTCCTTCCTCCCCAGAGGCAGTGTGTATCCCAGGGAGCAGAAGGTGTCGTCCTTCCTCCCCAGCGGCAGTGTGTACCCCAGGGAGCAGAAGGTGCCGTCCTTCCTCCCCAGCAGCAGGACAATATATTGAAAGGGGAGACAGATGGTCCCCCTCTTCACCAGCAGACCAGTATGGAAGGGTCTGGAGATAATTGGCTGGCCGAAATAAGGCAGCGCGTGGCCCAGTATGGGGATGATGTACCTATGGAGACACACCGGGTGATCTGGAACCAGGCCATGGCTGAGCGAAACACAAGGCTGGACCGAGAATTCCAGCGGACGAAAGAGAGAGAGCGTCAGGGAGAGGAGCTTGTTACCCCCTCTCCCCAGCGGCAGTCTATGGTTCAGGGAGAGGAGCTTGTTACCCCCTCTCCCCAGCAGAAGCATAGCCCACCAAGGGGAGACACTAAACCCCTCACCAGTCCAGATGGGACCGTGGTCTCTGCACCCAAGCTACAGGAAGTACGGAGGATCAGTCCTGCTCCTCAGCGGCAGAATATTTTACCGGGAGGGGAGAGTGTCTTTCCCCCTCCCCAGCGGCAGCCTAGCCCACCAAGGGGAAACACTAAGCCCCTCACGAGCGCAGATGGGACCGTGGTCTCTGCGCCCAAGCTACAGGGAGTACGGAGGGTCAGCCCTGCTCCCCAGCGGCTGGAAGTGTGTAAGGGAGAGGAGTTTGTTACCCCCTCTCCCCAGCGGCAGCCTAGCCCACCAAGGGGAGACACTAAGCCCCTCACCAGCGCAGATGGGACCGTGGTCTCTGCGCCCAAGCTACAGGGAGTACGGAGGGTCAGCCCTGCTCCCCAGCGGCTGGAAGTGTGTAAGGGAGAGGAGTTTGTTACCTCCTCTCCCCAGCGGCAGCATAAACCACCAAGGGGAGACACTAAGCCCCTCACCAGCGCAGATGGGACCGTGGTCTCTGCACCCAATCTACAGGGAGTACAGATGGTCAGTCCTGCTCCCCAGCGGCAGAATATTTTACCGGGTGTGGAGAGTCTCGTTTCCCCTCCCCAGCAGCAGCCTAGCCCACCAAGGGGAGACAGTAAGCCCCACAACAGTGCAGAAGGGACCGTAGTCTCTGCACCTGCACCACTGGAGATATGGACAGTCTGTCCTGGCCCCCAGCAACAGGACAATGTATTGGAAGAGAAGGCAGTTTGTTTTCCCCTACTACAAGAGAGGTCATCGCAGGGAGAGGAGCCTGTTACCCCTTCTCCCCAGCAACAGCTTTGTCCAACCAGGAGAGAGAGCACCCTGGTTACCTTTCCACCAGACTATGGATTTCCAACTGGACACATGTGGCAGGAGAACACCGGGACAGCTACACTGGGTGAGAAAGGCTGACCGACTATCAGAGCCCCAGACCGATTGAAGGTCTGGAGTCTGGATAGTCTCAATGGGAAAGGGGAGAAATGTGGCGGAACCCGCCTCGCCACCTGGCATTGGAGAGGCCTGGCTGCCCGCCTCCTTCCTGCTGACTATGGCCCCTGGTAAAGTTGTACTTTTGAATGCAATATTTGGGCATATTGTATTTTATTGTGCGGCTACTGGCTCTTTAAGCACAGTGAATGGACTTACTGAAACTTTTTGGACACTTTCTCTTCCCCTCCCCCGGATCCATTGTTCTCTAGCAGGGTGTTGTCCCAGGGACACTGCCAAACCAGTGGGAACTGGTTTGCCAGGAAAAAATCATGCTTGCAAGTAAAAACAAAGGACTTTGACCTAACCGTTAAACCCCTGAACCTATTCAAGTGAATTTTGGATATGTTTGTCCCCAAGTTATACTGGTTAAAATAATATAAGTTTTATGTATGTGCGATGTTAACTCACAAAGTTATAAAAATGTACAAAAAGTAACTTTTCAGCTTGGAGATAATTGAGTAGATACAGTAATTGACTCAATTATCTCCTAAGCAGAGGGGAGGAATATGCTGGGTGTGTTTCTATTTTCCCATTGTGTCTGATTGGCTGCTGTACTTGCATTGTATGTGTTGTAATGTGTTTATTGGTGGTTCTGCAAAACCCTGTGGGCAGTACTATGTTTTGTGGATTGTAATAAAAACCAGGCTGGGTGTGCCAGCACTTGAGTTCCTGTTTTAACCCTAAAAGTGAAGTGTCGTCTCATTATTGGGGGAAGGATTTATTGTATGCTGTTCCAGTTTGACTGCTAGGAGAGTAAACCTATTCGTATGGTTTCCTATTCAACTGTCTGCAGCATTCATATGCTTGGGAGAATTTATTTGTTTCTCCGGTTCGGTGATTGTGGTGTCTGCCAGAGTGCTTGGAGTCCTCAGGAAGCGCTAGGAGCATCCTTCAACGGAGGTACCCAGTCGGGGTGCCTGGTGATCCGTTACAACTATAATTGGGCACAAATTTATGGTAATAACCGGCGGTCCCTAAGAAAGCTAAAACCTGAGTTTTCGTGCCAGGGGTCGGCCACTTAGCTACGGCCTCTATCTTAGCAGGTTCTGGCTTTTGCTGCCCAATGCCTACCCTGTGGCCCAAGTACTGTACTTCAGCCATCCCTACATGGCACTTGCTGGGTTTTAAAGTTAGACCTGCCTCCCTGATGCGATCGAGGATGGCTCCTGTATGAGTTAAATGCTCGTCCCAGGAGTTGCTGAATATCGCTATATCATCTAAGTAGGCGCAGGCATACTCCTGGGATCCGTCCAGTAGCCGGTCTACCATCCGCTGAAAGGTAGCCGGCGCATTCTTCATCCCGAATGGCATCACCTTAAATTGGTATAGCCCAAACGGGGTGACGAAGGTGGACTTTGGGATGGCATCCTCGGCTAGTGGGATCTGCCAGTATCCTTTGCACAAGTCTATTGTGGTGAGATACTGGCCTCTGGCCATTTTATCTAGGAGCTCATCGATTCGGGGCATAGGGTAGGCATCGCAAATCGTTTTATCATTAAGTTTCCGGTAGTCTACGCAGAAGTGGGTGGTTCCGTCCCGCTTCGGCACCAGCACTACCGGAGAGGCCCATGGGCTATCCGAGTGTTCTATCACTCCTAGCTGCAGCATTTCGGCAATCTCCTTCCGCATATGATCTTTTACAGATTCTGGTATGCGGTAGGGGGTTTGACAAAGAGGGTGTTGCCCTGGGGTTTCTACCCTGTGGGTGGCTAGCGGGGTATATCCGGGCTGATTTTAAAAAGTATCCCCTTTCTCTCTGATCAGCTCTAGTATCTGAGCTCGTTCTCTGGTACTCAACCGGTCTCCCAGCTGTACTTCCCCTAATTCTGTGTCGGGCCCCCCTTTTTCTAATAGGTCCGGTAGAGGTAAATTGTCTGGGTCCTCGGCGGCCGAGGCACATACGACAGTTACTTCCTCGGTCCGCTCGTGATATGGTTTCAACATGTTAACATGGAGCATGCGTTTACCGCCTGCTCCCGTACATGGGGAAATTATATAGGTGGTGTCACACACCTGTTCAACCACCTTATAAGGGCCCTGCCAGGAGGCCTGCAGTTTGTCATTTTGGACCGGCTTCAAGATTAACACCTTTTGCCCTATTTGAAAACTGTGGTCCCAAGCTCCCCTATCGTACCATCTGCGCTGTCGTTGCTGGGCCGCCTGGAGATTGGACCGTACCGTCTTGATTAGGTATCTAAGCTAAGTGCTCCCTGAATTCTAGCACATATGGGACGATAGGGGTACCGTTACTGGTGACAGTTCCTTCCCAGTGTTCCCTAATGAGGTCCAAAGGACCCTGCACTCTCCTTCCGAATAGTAATTCGAATGGCGAGAACCCTGTGGACTCTTGAGGTACCTCTCGGTAAGCGAAGAGCAGATGGGGAAGAAACCTTTCCCAGTCCTTCTGGGTATCCATGAACGTACGGATCATTTGCTTCAATGTTCCATTGAAACGTTCACAGAGCCCATTGGACTGGGGGTGGTACGCTGAATTTACAATAGGTTTCACCCCAAATGTTCTCCATAACTGGTGAGTGACTTCGGCCGTGAATTGGGTTCCCCCCGATCCGAGATAATCTCCTTGGGGAACCCCATTCTGGAGAATATCTGGATCAGGGCATCCACTATAGTTTCGGCATGGATATTAGTTAGGGCCACTGCCTCTGGGTACCGGGTAGCATAGTCTACTACGGTTAGGATATACTTTTTCCCAGACGGACTGGGTTTTGCTAGGGGTCCAATTATATCAACTGCCACCCTACTAAAGGGCTCATCTATTATGGGGAGGGAGTGCATTTTTGCCTTGTATCGGTCCCCTCTCTTCCCTACTCTCTGGCACGTATCGCAAGTTTGGCAATACTGCCGGATATCTTTGGAGACCCCTGGCCAAAAGAAGTTTTGGGTCAAACGATGTTTCGTCCTACTGACGCCTAAATGTCCTGACAAAGGGATGTCGTGGGCAATACGTAGCAACTCTTGCCTGTACTTTTTAGGAACTACTAATTGTGTGAGGGTCATGGGTACGGATCCTGCTACTACCTTCTCAGCATACCTATACAGTAATCCTTTCTCCCAAGCATATCTCTCCCCCTCCAACCCTGCCTGATTCTGCGTAACCCTATCCCGGTATACCTGCAAGGACGGGTCGGTGACTACTTCAGTACCAAATTCTAAGGGGGGAGCCCAGGGGACGAAAGGGGGGGTAGGACTGTTGCTTACCTGAGCCTCAGAGTGTTCGGAAGATGCGGTAGTGCGAGCCTGCTGCCGTGTTACAACGGGTAGCGCTTCCTGCGCGGGGTGCTGAGAAACAAAAGCGGAGGTCAGCTCTCCCAAGTCGTTACCCAGGATGACATCGGCTGGTAAATCCTGCATGAGGCCCACTTCCACATTCCCTGACTCCGCTCCCCAATCCAAATGTACTTTAGCAGTAGGAATTTTGTAAATAGCTCCCCCTGCCACCCGGACTGCCACATATTCTCCAGTGAACTGGTTCTTGGGAACTAGGTGATTACGCACCAGAGTTATGGTGGCCCCAGAGTCGCGCAGACCCTGGAGGCATTTTCCCTCTACGTGTACCCCTTGGCGGTGTCCCTGTCGGTTGTCTGAAGCCGCTTGTATTGGGTTAACCTCGTGGAGCGTGCCCAAAGGTTCTTCATTGGACCCGGCCCAGAAGGAAGGTTGTCGGGGCTCACTCTGGAAGCAGTGTACAGCAGCCCGGTTTGCAGGGGCAATAGTTGGAATATTCCACGTGGAGCGGTTCTTGTTCCTGGGACAGTCTCTCTGTATGTGGCCCTGCTGGTTACACGTGTGGCACCTGATGAAAGATCGGCCATTGTTGTACCGTAGAAGGGTTTGGTAGTTCCCACCACCAGGACGCAGTGATGGGGTGGGGGTAACAGTGGGAGGTGTGGTAGCAGCTCCCGAGGTGGGCCGTGACTGGGCCCGCTGTGCCCTTCTGGCATCTTGGTACTCGTCTGCCAACCTGGCTGCGTCGGTTAAGGTGCGTGGTTTCCGATCCCTCAGCCAGTTTTGTAAATCCGGGGTTAACCCCTGGAAGAATTGCTCCAGTAGCAGTAATTGTAGCATATCCTCCACTGTGGTTGCTTGTGCGGCTTGCACCCATCCTTTGCCCGCCCTAGTTAAGCGGTGTGCTCACTCCATGTGGATGTCTCTCTCCGTCTTTTGGCTTTCTCTGAACCGCTGCCGGTATGCCTCTGGGGTGATGGCATACCTGGTCAAGATTGCCTGTTTTACTTTCTGGTAGTCCCTGCTGTCCTCGTCTGGCATGGGGCTTCTGCTGCCCGGCCTGCTAGCTTGCCCACCAGCAGGGGTACCTGGTCAGCAGCGTCAATCTCATGTAGTTGGCATAACCTCTCAAAGTCATGTAGGTAGCCATCAATGTCCTCGGTTTCCACATAATTTTTAAAAGGATGGTACAGAATTTTAGGCTTCCCTTGTACTATGCGTGGTGGGGTTGGGGACCCCTCTCTGTACCTCCGGTCTGCCTGCTGCTTTGCCATTAGGTATTCGTGAACATCTGCCATAATCCTTTCCAAGGTTTCTCTGGGAGGTGCATCTGGGAAAAAGGCCAGTCTGCTTTGGAGTTCTCTTCCAAACTCATTCTGTGTGCTGTCCATAAGAGGTGCTGCAGCAGCTGCCCGGTCTCCCTCCATGAGTTCAGCAATAAGGGTAGCTTTGGCTTTATTGCTGGCAATAATTCCCCTTGCTTCCAATAGCTCTTTTAGCGTGGCCCGTTTCAAGCTGGTATAATCTGTCCCCATTCACTATCCATTCGGGTATATTCACATACCCTTTCCCTTCGGTTCCATACGAATAGCAAATTTCCACGAATGGTTGTAACTGCCGAACAACGGTCTGCTGTGAGGTTTGAATCCCGTCGCTTGCCACCAATTGTAGCGGAGGAGCAGGGGTTAATCCAATGGCTCTCCGCTGGTGTTACGGTACCTCCAGGAACGAAATGTACAAACCGCCGTTTAGCGAGTATTCCCCGTTCGCAATAATGTGGTCGGGTAGCGGGTATAATAAAACCATGCGAACCGCCAGTCAGGGAACACTCCAAACTCCCGAACGGTACCTGTACGGCTAATTCCCTTCGCAAGCCGCAAATCCACGAACGGCAATTAATAACCGAACGACAATCTCTCCCAAGCGGCAAATAGTCCAAGTAAGCAGTCTCTCGCCGCTAGTATCCAAATCCCCCCAATAACGAGACCAAGCTCCGCTTTGAGGGTAAAACACGAACTGGTTTACTGTGGGCTACCTGCCCGGTATTTATGCAGGTCTCCCACTTGGTGGACACTCCCCTAGGGGACCAAATGGGAGACTGAAATCACAGAGGGACATGGGGACATTCTAGACATACATCCCCACAATATTCCCAGCATGCAGTACAGTTCCCTCCCCTCTGCTCGGGGAATAATTGGGAAGTAATTCAATTATCTCCCCGAGCAGAGGCAATCGCCATTTTAGATACAAGTTACAAAAACACACACAAATCCATAACTTAATAACTGCTGAACATTTTACATCAGTCTTGCATATCCCCAGATAGCCTGGATCTGAGGGCACATTATTGGAGAATAGCGCTCAGATCCCATTCGCACAGTTCAATCGCCATGGAGTCAAAGTCTCTTTCAGTTCTTCGGTATGCGATTGACTCCATGGGACGGCTATCTGGGTTAAGTCCATTCGTGTGGTTGAATCTCCCGAACGGCTGTCATTCGCATGCTTTTGTCGATTGAGAAGGGGAGGTCGACGGCTTCAGCGGTGTTCGGCTGAAAAAGTGTCCGTTTTCCGATCCATGAAATAATCGTTGAACACCGCTGGTCGTTCGCATGGACAAAATGGCCGCCGCCTCGTGGTCGACATACGAACGACGACCACCCGGCATTCGGTTTTTAATTGAGAAGTGTCTGTGGTTAACCGCAACGTTCTAATTGGGATCAATAGGTTAACCAGCAGCACACTTCTCTTCTGGGTGGCCGTCCGTTCGGTAGTTCCGTTCGACAAAACCGACATTCCCTTAAACAAAGCATACGAACGGGGAAATTCATGAAAACGGCAAAACAGACGAACAACGCAGTTATAATCCAGACAGATGGGTCTGTCACACGGCTCCCCCCTTGTGGAACACTCCGGCAGACCCGGCTTGACCCTTTGGCGGGTCAACTTGGGGATGACCGGACTGAGGAGGAGTAGGGACGTCTGTTTGCCGAGATAACCCATCTGCATTCCCATTCTGCTTACCGGGTCGGTAGCTGATGGTGAAGTTATATGGCTGTAGTGCCAAACTCCACCTCAGCAGTCTGCCATTGTCTCCTGAGACCCGGTTAAGCCAGACGAGGGGGTTATGGTCCGTAATAAGGGAAAATTCTTGTCCATACAGATAAGGGCTCAGTTTCTTCAGTGCCCAGACCAGGGCTAAACACTCTTTCTCCACTGCCACATAACTTACTTCCCGGGGTAGTAACTTTCTGCTTAAGTATGCGACAGGGTGCTCTCCTCCATCTTCCCCGACCTGGCTTAGCACAGCCCCCAGTCCATACATGGAAGCATCTGTATGTACAAGAAAACGTTTGTTAGGGACTGGGGCAGCCAGGACAGGGGCATTAACAAGAGCTTGCTTCAGTGCCTGAAACGCGGCTTCACAAGCTGGAGACCACAGGACCTGCTTAGGCAAATTCTTCTTAGTCAGGTCAGTCAAGGGCTTGGCAACCGTACTGTAGTCGGGGACAAAACGTCGGTAATACCCTGCCGTCCCCAGGAAAGCTAGCACTTGGGTCTTGGTGATAGGTGTGGGCCAGTTAGCTACAGCCTCTACCTTGGCTGGCTCCGGTCTCTGGCTCCCACAGCCTACTCTGTGACCCAAGTACTGTACTTCTGCCATGCCTAGATGGCACTTGTCTGGCTTCAAGGTCAGGCCTGCGGCCCGAATCTTGTCCAGCACCACCCCCACGTGTACTAAATGGTCTTCCCAGGACTCACTGTAGACCGCAATGTCATCCAGGTATGCACATGCAAAGTCCTGGAAGCCATCGAGGAGCCTATCCACCATACGCTGGAAAGTAGCCGGAGCATTCTTCATCCCAAATGGCATAACCTTAAACTGGTACAGGCCAAATGGGGTGACGAATGCCGACTTAGGGATAGCATCCTCGGCCAGGGGGATCTGCCAATAGCCTTTGCACAGGTCTATGGTGGTCAGATAGCGCCCCCTGGCAATACGGTCTAATAACTCGTCTACCCGGGGCATAGGGTAGGCGTCAGTGGTGGTCCGCTCGTTGAGCCGCCTGTAGTCCACACAGAACCGGGTGGTCCCATCTTTCTTAGGCACCAGAACTACAGGCGAGGCCCAAGGACTGTCCGAATGTTCGATAACCCCCAGCCTGGTCATTTCCTGTATCTCCTTCCGCATTCCTTCTCGGACTGCTTCAGGGATACGGTATGGGGGTTGCCGTAGGGGGTTCTGTCCGGGTGTCTCGACCTTGTGTACAGCTAGGGTAGTGTACCCGGGTTCTTGGGAGAACGTGGCCTGCTTCTCCCACAGTAATTGTCTTGCCTGTACCTTCTCTGCCGGGTTTAGTCGGTCCCCTAGCTGTACAAGACTAGTAAGGTCTGTCTGGGGGTCCCTCTCTAGCAAGTCAGGTAACGGTAAGTTCTCGGGGTCGTCAGTAGCTGGGGCACATACTGCCGCAACATCCTCTGGTCGTTCTTGATACTCCTTCAGCATGTTCACATGGAAGGATCGCTGAATCCTTTCATCTGAACAGCTGGCTATAAGGTAGGTAGTATCGCATACCTGAGCTAACACTTTATACGGGCCCTGCCAAGATGCTTGCATCTTGTTCGTCTTCACAGGCTTGAGTACCAGAACCTTCTGCCCAACCTGGAAGATCCGCTGTCGGGCACCCCGATCGTACCACCGTTTCTGTCTCCCCTGGGCCGCCTGGAGATTCTCCCTTACCATCAGGGACAGTTTCTCCATGCGGTCCCGGAGTTCCAGGACATATGGTACTATGGGGGGTCCCTTCTTGCTCTGTCTCCCCCTCCCAGTGTCCTCTAATGAGGTCTAGGGGTCCACGGACCCTTCTCCCATAGAGTAACTCAAAGGGGGAGAACCCAGTAGATTCCTGAGGCACCTCTCTGTATGCAAATAGCAGATGAGGCAGGAATCGCTCCCAGTCTCTGCAAGTGTCAGTAAAGGTCCTCAACATCTGTTTGAGGGTGCCATTAAATCGCTCGCAGAGACCGTTAGTCTGTGGGTGATAAGGTGAGCTAAGCAGAGGTTTAATACCGCACACCTTCCACAGCTGCTGGGTAAGCACAGCGGTGAACTGGGTTCCCTGATCGGAGAGGATCTCCTGAGGGAACCCGACCCTAGTGAAGATTTTAACCAGGGCATCAGCAACCGTCTCTGCCTCTATATTGGACAGCGCTACTGCCTCTGGGTAACGTGTGGCATAGTCCACCACGGTGAGAATATACTTCTTACCTGATGGACTAGCCCTGGCCAGTGGACCCACAATGTCAACGGCTATGCGGGAAAAGGGTTCTCCAATGATAGGCATCGACTGAAGCCTAGCTTTTGGGTGATCCCCCCGCTTACCTACCCGTTGACAGGTGTCACACGTGCTACAATAGACCCGCACATCTCGGTTAAAATTGGGCCAGAAGAAATTTTGCGTGATCCTATGAGCTGTGCGGCGGGAACCTAGATGGCCGGCTAATGGCACATCATGCCCAATCCGCAGAATCTCCTGCCGGTATTTTGCGGGCACCACTAGCTGTCGATTCTGCGGAGGGGTATTCGGCTTCTGGGGCGGTTTCGGGATCCTGTAGAGTCTATCCCCCACCCACTCGTAGTGCTCCCCATCTACTCCTTCTCCCCCAGAATCGGCCCTGGCCCTGTACTTTGCTAGCGTCGGGTCTTCCCTGGTTTCCTTCCCGTATATCTCTGGGGTATCCCAGCCTAAAGGGGCCTGGTCTAAGGTACAAGTCGGGGTAGAGAGTCTTACCTGGGTCTCAACAGCCGGTGGGCCGGTCTCGGCGGCACGGGTCTGGGCACGGGTCGTGACAGCGTCCACTTCAGCAGGACCCATGGGAGCGTAGGCGGAAACAAGGGGCGCCAAGTCATTGCCAAGGAGGACATCCGCTGGTAAGTCCTTCATGACCCCCACATTCACATGTCTAGCGCCCACTCCCCAATCCAAATGTACCCGGGCAACGGGCAGACGGAACACGGCACCTCCAGCTACTCGTACGGCGACCGTGTCCCCTGTATGTTGGGCTTCGGATACCAGGTGTTTCTGGAGCAAAGTCATGGTTGCCCCGGTATCCCGTAGACCACTGACCTCCTTCCCATTGACTTTTACACATTGTCGGTGGTGCTGCCTGTTATCCCGGTGGGCAGCCTGAACGGGGTCTGCCTCATGCAGGATGCCCCAGCACTCCTCTTCCTCTACACAGTGAGCGGCTGGGATGGGGGGTCGTGGATTGCCGCCGGCTGGTCTCCTCCAGGACTGGTTCTGGTTGGCGCTGTTCATCGGGCACTCGGGTCGCTTGTGCCCTAGTTGCTTGCACAGGTAGCACCGAATGGGTTGGGCATACTCCCGTGAGTTGAACCGAGGTGGCTGCTGGTACGGGGCAGATGGAGGCGGTGCCGATGGGCGATTCATGGGAGGCTGGTATAGGTTGGCTGCTATTGGTGCTGTTGGCCTGTATTCCACTCTGGCGGGAGCCTTGCTGATGAGACTGTCCAGTTTGTGGGTTGGGACCATAATGTGCCAGCCTGATTCTTACCGCCCGGTCAAAGCTTGCCTCCTCGGGGGTTCTGTCAGCTGCGCTGGGTCCATTGGTTCCCTCTGCCGCTGGTACTCCATCCATTTCCAGCAATAACGCAATAATATCCCTCTTCCTGAGGTTACTGGCTTGTCCCCCTCTTTGCTCCAATAAATCCTTTAGGGTAGCCCTCCTCAGGTTTTGGTATTGTAATTCCATTTAGTCCTGGTTGTAATGGTCTCTTTGGGCGTTGAGGATCATCCCGTCGCTTGCCACCAGTTGTTACGGTACCTCCAGGAACGAAATGTACAAACCGCCGTTTAGCGAGTATTCCCCGTTCGCAATAATGTGGTCGGGTAGCGGGTATAATAAAACCATGCGAACGCCAGTCAGGGAACACTCCAAACTCCCGAACGGTACCTGTACGGCTAATTCCCTTCGCAAGCCGCAAATCCACGAACGGCAATTAATAACCGAACGACAATCTCTCCCAAGCGGCAAATAATCCAAGTAAGCAGTCTCTCGCCGCTAGTATCCAAATCCCCCCAATAACGAGACCAAGCTCCGCTTTGAGGGTAAAACACGAACTGGTTTACTGTGGGCTACCTGCCCGGTATTTATGCAGGTCTCCCACTTGGTGGACACTCCCCTAGGGGACCAAATGGGAGACTGAAATCACAGAGGGACATGGGGACATTCTAGACATACATCCCCACAATATTCCCAGCATGCAGTACAGTTCCCTCCCCTCTGCTCGGGGAATAATTGGGAAGTAATTCAATTATCTCCCCGAGCAGAGGCAATCGCCATTTTAGATACAAGTTACAAAAACACACAAAAATCCATAACTTAATAACTGCTGAACATTTTACATCAGTCTTGCATATCCCCAGATAGCCTGGATCTGAGGGCACATTATTGGAGAATAGCGCTCAGATCCCATTCGCACAGTTCAATCGCCATGGAGTCAAAGTCTCTTTCAGTTCTTCGGTATGCGATTGACTCCATGGGACGGCTATCTGGGTTAAGTCCATTCGTGTGGTTGAATCTCCCGAACGGCTGTCATTCGCATGCTTTTGTCGATTGAGAAGGGGAGGTCGACGGCTTCAGCGGTGTTCGGCTGAAAAAGTGTCCGTTTTCCGATCCATGAAATAATCGTTGAACACCGCTGGTCGTTCGCATGGACAAAATGGCCGCCGCCTCGTGGTCGACATACGAACGACGACCACCCGGCATTCGGTTTTTAATTGAGAAGTGTCTGTGGTTAACCGCAACGTTCTAATTGGGATCAATAGGTTAACCAGCAGCACACTTCTCTTCTGGGTGGCCGTCCGTTCGGTAGTTCCGTTCGACAAAACCGACATTCCCTTAAACAAAGCATACGAACGGGGAAATTCATGAAAACGGCAAAACAGACGAACAACGCAGTTATAATCCAGACAGATGGGTCTGTCACAGCTGGGAACAAAGATTCAGCATACAAAATCACAGGAACACAGCATAATCCACCTCCCCAAGGACTAGACAACACATAGTCTGGGAGTCAACTGTCAGCTTTATTCACAGGTCTGCTTTTATGCATTTCTCCCATGCAAGGGAGGTAACTTTCATAATTAGTACAGTAACCAATTGTAACCCGGTCACTTCCCCTCCCTCTCCTCCCCTTAGATTAGCACTTAACCAGATTAGTGGGGACAGAGTTTTCCCCACTTTCTGGATGTCCCCTAAATACAGGGGGTACGGGGACAAATAAGGGGTCCCCTGGTAGGTCTGATCTGGGTGAGCAACATACTCGAAATTCACCCAGATCGGACCAGGGCTCCGGGAGTTACAGACCGTTAAAGATTTGACCGACCGCAGGGACTCAGTAGCCGAAAACAGTTCCATGAATTAGGCCCTGCGGTCGGTCTATTTTAGTGAATCACAAATACCGAACAGCTTAGCCATCCATGCGATTGCTACCATTCATATGATTCCCCTTGTTTAGGGGAATCTATCTACTGAACGCCGGGGCGTTCGTGTGTTTGATTCGTGCTGGCGGAGCATGCTGGAGGTCTTAGCGGTGCTTGGTTAGTCGAATGCCTGGTTTGAGTTCCAGGCGTTCGACAACCAAGTACCGCTGTTCGTGCGTAAGATGGCCGCCGCCACGTGTTCAGTAGGCGAAATGGCGGCCACACATACAGGTACTTAATTCCCTTCGCAACACTGTATCACTCAGCTAAGTGGAAACACACGACGACCCCGGGGTGGTCTCCCGTTCAGTAGTTTCGGGCATTCGCATAAAAACAGTACAATAACATGAAAGTCAATTCGTGTGGTTATTCCCTTGGTGAAATTCACCCATTCACATAGAATAATTAGTCCAAGTGGCAGGGTTTGCCACAATACTTTTTATTAGTTTTGCCAAGATAGAGAATGAATGAACAGTGAGACTCGCAGGTCTCAAGTAGTGAACGGTGAGACTCGCAGATCTCAATTAACAGAGCAAATGTCATCATCTGGGCTCGCAGGCCCGCATTGTGAATGGACTCGCAGGTCCCTTGTCCTGTTATATGTAATATCAATTGCGCAACATGCGTGAACGTTGGTTAAAACTTGTATTATGTACTTGTCTTGAGCATTCGCATAACCTTTGGTGCGGGCTCGCAGATCCCATGCAACATAAGGGCAAGCAGGAACAAAGCATAAATTGGTGAACGTGTGGCTGTCCCTGCCGACTCGTGCCCAATTAACGTCAATTGGGATTCGCAGGTCCCTGGAGCCAGTGTAGGGAAAGTGGGAGAGGGGGGGCAAGTCCAGTTATAGAAAGGAGGGGGGGCGAAGGTTGATTTGTCCGGCAGTCGAGCACCTTAGGGCGCCTGTCCATGCAAGAGCGTCAGGAAGTCTGGTTGGGTCGTCGTCAGTATCCAACGTGTCCATATGTCTAGGTGCGTCTGTTGCTGCGGTCCTGCCGTCAGCATCGTGAGTTCCTCTATGGCCCTCAATTCTTCCATTTGGTCATACCACCTTTGTAGCGGTGGGGTTTCCCTTGTCTTCCAGTAAAGGGGGACAGTCTGCTTTGCTAATTCTCCCTCTCACCCATAACGTGGATTTCCCTCCAGGCTTGGAGCCGGGGGCGCTGGGGACACTGGTCAGGGACCCGTTACCACGGCTGAGGCACATATGCACCGAGCAGGGACTACGGGAATGGGCGACATACGCAAAGACACGGATCAATATTTCCTCACCCGTTTTAAATATGAACAGTTGCGTTGCTTTGAAGGGCCCTCCCACGGGGTGCGTGTCTGGGTAGGGAGCTCACAGACTTCGAAACCTTGTGTGTTGACCCCAATGCACTGCCACACGGGGTCTCGTTCCTATACACACTACAGCG
>OW240914.1:244910500-244965543 GCA_933207985.1 Pelobates cultripes
TCAGGCTGAAAAAACGACTAAGTCCCATCACCGAATGGGACTTAGTCTCTGCAGCTGAAATAAGGCTGAAAAAAACGGCTGAAAAAAAGACTAAGTCCGATTGTCTCTGCAGCTGTAAAACCAGTAGGGGAGAAGGTAGAGCTCAGCGGTGTTCGCGGAAATGTGTAGCCGATTTTAGTTCCATGAATTTGGCTACACATACCGCTGACCTCGCCGAATGATCAAAGATGGCCGCCGCCACGTGTTCGGCAAACGAACAAAGACCTCCCAGCATTGTCAATTAAGCTGCGGTTAACCGCAGCTTCTGGGAGGTAAATTGCCTGCACACTTCCACTCCTGGGTGGTCTGCCTGTGTGGTACTTGGTTCAGTAAGCCCCATTTACTGAACCAAGTGGGAATTAGCCAGGCAGGCACAAAGGGTTTGCACCAGGTCTGGGGACACAGGGGACACCGTCTTAAGGGGGCAGTGTCCCCAACAAGTCTGGGGACACGGCCTTAAAGGGGCAGTGTCCCAATCTTCCTGATGTCCCAAAAAAGGTGTTTAAAGGGCCAGCACCAGTCACATAAAGAGTCCATACGCCCCAATATGCCCACTGACAGTCTTAAAGGCCATACACACCAAATAAAAGTGCATACATTTTCACAATCTCCAAGGGGCCATAGTCATGCGGGAGGAGGCTGTCAAATAGGCTTCTCCACAACCCAGGGAAGCAGGGCAATTTGCCATTTAAAGGGCCCGTTACAAATAGCAGTTTGTAACAAGGTGTCAATCCATATCTGCCAAGTGACCCTATGTAGGGGGAACAGTCCCTATTCTGCTCTGTGTCAGTGTGTATCATGGTCTCTGAGGACAGGTGTCAATCCATATCTGCCAAGTGACCCTATGTAGGGGGACCAGTCCCTATTCTGCTCTGTGTCAGTGTGTATCAGGGAACCTTAGGACAGGTGTCAATCCATATCTGCCAAGTGACCCTATGCAGGGGGAACAGTCTCTATTCTGCTCTGTGTCAGTGTGTATCAGGGGCTCTGAGGACAGGTGTCAATCCATATCTGCCAAGTGACCCTATGTAGGAGGAACAGTCTCTATTATGCTCTGTGTCAGTGTGTATCAGGGGCTCTGAGGACTGGTGTCAATCCATATGTCAAGGTGTCAATATGTCACATGTCAGGTGTCAATCCATATTGATTGTGATTTAGGAATGTTAGGTGATTTCTGCCCTTTATGGATTAAAACCAGACTCTGTATCAACTGTGTAATTTTCCATGGGAGTTTTGCCATGGATCCCCCTCCGGCATGCCACAGTCCAGGTGATAGTCCCCTTGAAACAACTTTTCCATCACTGTTGTGGCCAGAAAGAGTCCCTGTGTGTTTTAAAATTCGCCTGCCCATTGAAGTCAATGGCGGTTCGGGCGGTTCGCCGGTTCGCGAACATTTGCGGAAGTTCGCGTTCGCTGTTCGCGAACCGAAAATTTCGGGTTCGCGACATCACTATTCCTTAGCAGTGCCGACAGGTTGAAATCAATAATGTAATGCTATTTCCTAGTGTTGAGCGTGACTTGAAATTTCAAGGCCACTGGTTTTATTTTTTCAAGCCTCAGGCCTCTCAGAATTAATCTCTCTTTAATACAGTTTTCTAAAAATGCAATTTCCCACCATTTTTATTTTCTTTTATGGTTAGTCTTTCCAACTTATTAATATATCATTGCATATCTTTACAATTTTGTTTAGGAATAGTATCTTAATTAAGAAAAAGATTAAGACATGTATTTCCTCTCTTTTGTCTAAGCTCTTTTCTTTTAATATACCGTATATACTCGAGTATAAGCCGAGTTTTTCAGCACATTTTTTGTGCTGAAAAACCCCAACTCGGCTTATACTCGAGTCACTGTCTGTATTATGGCAATTTACATTAATTTACATTGCCATAATACAGACTGGGGGCTGGCAGAGCTGTTACTTACCTCTCCTGCAGCTCCTGCCAGCTCCCTCCTCCTCCGCGCCGGTCCGGTCAGCACCTCGGTCAGCTCCCAGTGTAAGTCTCGCGAGAGCCGCAGGGTCATAGTGCGGCTCTCGCGAGACTTACAGTGTGAGCTGAGAGAAGAGCTGCACGGACCGGCGCGGAGGAGGAGGGAGCTGACAGGAGCTGCAGGAGAGGTAAGTAACAGCTCTGCCAGCCGCCCTCCTCCCCCCACTGAACTGCCAATGCCACTGGACCACCAGGGAAGGAGAGCCCCCCTCCCTGCCATGTATCAAGCAGGGAGGGGGGACAACAAAATAAATAAAATATAAAAATAATAATAACAAAATAATAAAAAAAAATAATAATATAACAAAAAATAATTAAAATAATATTACATTTTTTTTATAAAAATGCCCACCCCCCACCAAGGCTCTGCAACACAAACACACACACACACTGCATCACACACACACCATGCACTCATACACACACCCTGCATTCATACACACCCTGCATTCATACACACACTGCATTCATACACACACACACACACTGCATTCATACAAACACACACACTGCATTCATACAAACACACTGCACTCATACACACACTGCACTCATACACACACACTGCATTCATACACACACCCTGCATTCATACACACACTGCATTCATACACACACTGCACTCATACACACACACTGCATTCATACACACACTGCATTCATACACACACTGCACTCATACACACACTGCATTCATCATATACACACACACTGTAAATATTCAATTAATATAATTTTTTTAGGATCTAATTTTATTTAGAAATTTACCAGTAGCTGCTGCATTTCCCACCCTAGTCTTATACTCGAGTCAATACGTTTTCCCAGTTTTTTGGGGTAAAATTAGGGGCCTCGGCTTATATTCGGGTCGGCTTATACTCGAGTATATACGGTACTCTGTTTTTTAAAAGGTTTTTTTTTTTAAATCTTTATGCGTTTCATTTTATTTGGAATGGTCTTTATCCTAACTATATCAAAAATCCACCTCTCTAGATGTTTATATTGACATTGTGTTTTTCTTATTCATGCCTTACACTTTTATGGCTGCCTAATTAAGATTGTATATATATTTTTTTCTTTATATTTATTTGTTCCTTTTTTCCCCTCGAATGATATGGACTTTTTCATTGTTTGCCTATACTTTGGGACTTTTAAACCAGATATGACAACATCATATTGTGTCAACATACTACACTTCTGGGATGCGGACTGATGATGTATCGGCCTGGAACCGGAAGTGACGTCACACCCGGAACAGTTTTCTGCGTTTCAAGAGGTATTTAAATCCAGAATTGAGAAGAGACAGACAGCATTAAGGAAGACCCATGAGATGGTCGAAATCCGTCTGTTACTATCCTGTGGGACTTCATAATTTTTATTTATATATTATTTATTCATTTATTTAGTTTTTTTGGCGGTTCCATAATTCTTTGTCCCTTATATATGGCCAATAAATCTTCATTTTGAATTTATATTTGAACCATTGATCTCTTCTACAGTTACATCACAGCCCGTATAGGCACCTTGTAGCCTCTTCTTTATAGTCTGATACGGCTCTCCGCTGTGTGAGTTTTATTTCACCTATTTTTATGTATGGTTTATTTTATTCAGTGAGCACTATGTGTTTTCTATTTTTTCTTTTGTTGATCGCTCTGCTTGCCTTGTGTTCAGCTACTGTGTTAAGTATTATATGTGTGTTCACAAATATTTTTGGGGGTGTATTATTCCTTTTTTTAACTTTTACTATTAATATAGGTGTGTAAAGGAGATACACCTAACTATACAACCCTCTATTTCTATTTTCTTTATTTGAAGTGCCAACACACTCTAGCTTATCTTTTTAAGCTCTTGAAACATGTTCTCTAAATAGCTTTGAAACCAGTCACAGAAAGGTGTTTAAAATAGAGGAAAAGTAGAAACACTAAAAATGAAAAAGAAGACCTACCTTCTCAAATACAGTATAAACAAAACAGGTGTATGTATCTCAACTGTATTTAGCCTTTCACAATTGTATTTACCCTGATAGATAAGCTGTGTAGGCCTTAAATATCTGGTTATTTTAATTACTTTTATATTTTATGTATTATTTATTCATTTTTAATTGTTAATAGTTTGTGTATCATGCACGTTACATGAGTAGAAGGAAGCACCTAAATCCTGCAATAGCACTTTGCACATGGTCTACAGTTGCTTACTTCCAGGTTTCGATGAGATGCCTGTTTAAAAGTTGGTTCTATAAGTGTTATACATATTAAAGCAAGCTTGTATGCTTATCAGTCTTGCACTATGGTTTTGTGTTTTGTTTTTTGCATACATCTGTCACACTGAGAAATATCTGGAGATCTGTTTCTGGTATAAAAAGAGAAGTTCCTACAATCAAATATATTTTTGTGAGTTCAACCTTGAATTTTAAGTAATTTGTAGAGTACTTTCAATATTAGACATATGCATTAGTTTTTGTACAAATAGGATTTTGTCCGAAAATTCAGGTTTTTACGTATTTGTTTACTAAAATGTAAACGAAAGCCCTACATACGAAATATAAACAAAACAAAAGGGCAAATGCATTACCTTTTCGTTTCATTCATTCAATAGACTCTATGCTGCAGAAGAATTAATCCCCACAACACAGAGAAAATAATACTGCGCCAGTGCCAAAAAAAAAAAAAGCAAGGAGGATGCTGGCAACGCTACCAGCTCCCTCCTTGTAATAAATATGAATTCCAACCCCCCCCACCCCTGCATTAAAACCTATGGGGGGTCATTATAACCCCATATTAATAAAATGGAGGTTAAATCCTCCTGCATGCCGCGAGTAGGGGCATGTGACCTAAACATTTAAAACTACTAGTGACTGCACAGCAATATAATATATATAATAATTAATATAAACGGGGGGACCTAATCTGTTTAGGGTACATGCCTCTACTACACGGGGTACCTAGCACAGGAAGGGGCATGCGGGAGGATTTAACCTGTGCCAGGTCTCCCCTTATTGCACTAGCAACTGGACAGTAATAGCTGCCCAGTCACTAATAATTTTACATTTGTTTAGGTGACAGGCCCCTACTCATGGTATGCCGCGAGTAGGGACATGCAGGAGGATTTAACCTCCCTTTTATCAATATGGGCTTTTTTTTTTTTTTTGCGCATGTGCAGTACTATTTTCGTCCTAATGGATGAAAACAAATATTTTTTTTACAAATTTTGGTAAAAAATAAATGGTTTACAAACAAAATTCAGGATTGACAAATTTAATTTTTATTTAGTACGAAATGAAAAATTCACTGGTGCACATGTACCCTGCTCAAAAAAATAAAGGGAACACAAAAATAACACATCCTAGATCTGAATTAATTAAATATTCTTCTGAAATACTTTGTTCTTTACATAGTTGAATGTGCTGACAACAAAATCACACAAAAATGTAAAAAATGGAAATCAAATTTTTTCAACCCATAGAGGTCTGGATTTGGAGTCACACTCAAAATTAAAGTGAAAAAACATGCTACAGGGTGATCCAACTTTGATGTAATGTCCTTAAAACAAGTCAGAATGAGGCTCAGTCGTGTGTGTGGCCTCCACGTGCCTGTATGACCTCCATACAACGCCTGTGCATTCTCCTGATGAGGTGGTGGATGGTCTCCTGAGGGATCTCCTCCCAGACTTGGACTAAAGCCATCTGCCAACTCCTGGACAGTCTGTGGTGCAACGTGATGTTGGTGGATGGAGCGAGACATGATGTCCCAGATGTGCTCAATTGGATTCAGGTCTGGGGAACGGGTGGGCCAGTCCATAGCATCAATGCCTTCGTCTTGCAGGAACTGCTGACACACTCCAGCCACATGAGGTCTAGCATTGTCTTGCATTAGGAGGAACCGCACCAGCATATGGTCTCACAAGGGGTCTGAGGATCTCATCTCCGTACCTAATGGCAGTCACGCTACCTCTGGCAAGCACATGGAGGGCTGTGCGGCCCCCCAAAGAAATGCCCCCCAACACCATTACTGACCCACTGCCAAACCGGTCATGCTGGAGGATGTTGCAGGTAGCAGAACATTCTCCACAGTGTCTCCAGACTCTGTCACGTCTGTCACATGTGCTCAGTATGAAGCTGCTTTCATCTGTGAAGAGCACAGGGTGCCAGTAGCAAATTTGCCAATCTTGGTGTTCTCTGGCAAATGCCAAACGTCCTGCACGGTGTTGGGCTGTAAGCACAACCCCCACCTGTGGATGTCGGGCCCTCATACCATCCTCATGGAGTCTGTTTCTGACCATTTGAGCAGACACATACACATTTGTGGTCTGCTGGAGGTCATTTTGCAGGGCTCTGGCAGTGCTCCTCCTGTTCCTCCTTGCACAAAGGCGGAGGCAGCGGTCCTGCTGCTGGGTTTTTGCCCTCCTACAGCCTCCTCCAGGTCTCCTGATGTACTGGCCTGTCTCCTGGTAGCGCCTCCATGCTCTGGACACTACGCTGACAGACACAGCAAATCTTCTTGCCACAGCTCGCATTGATGTGCCATCCTGGATGAGCTGCACTACCTGAGCCACTTGTGTGGGCTGTAGACTCTGTCTCATGCTACCACTAGAGTGAAAGCACCACCAGCATTCAAAAGTGACCAAAACATCAGCCAGGAAGCATAGGAACTGAGAAGTGGTCTGTGAACCATTCCTTTATTGGGGATGTCTTGCTAATTGCCTTTCATTTCCACCTGTTGTCTATCCCATTTGCACATTTGTGAAATTGATTGTTACCCAGTGTTGCTTCCTAAGTGGACAGTTTGATTTCACAGAAGTGTGATTGACTTGGAGTTACTTTGTGTTGTTTAGGTGTTCCCTTTATTTTTTTGAGCAGTGTTTATTCAATATTACCCTATATGTCTTTTACATATTTGTAGATATTATTTGTGCCTATATAGTTTGCAAATTATGCCATAGCTACAGTCAATGAGCTCACAACACAGCAGTACAGGGAGCCACAACACTGCTCCTTATACACACTGTGAAGAAACCCCCTGTTCCTTATGTTATATACCCATTGCATTCCCTTTTTTTACTCTATTTCTGCCCATTGTATTCGGTAGATATAACTACCGAACAAAGACCACCCCTCTGGCTCATTAAACATCAAAGTTTGGGTGAAATTGCGACCTCTGTATGTGCGGCCAGCGTTCGTCAGTCGAAAGCCACATGGCAGAGAAAACCGTGGCCGTCTTTGTTCATGCGAACAAAGACAGCGGGACCTGGTCGTCGAGTGCATGGAACTGAAAATGGACACTCGACTTCCCGAACACCGGTCCCAAACAGATGAACGCTGGAACTCTATTTACTGAATAGCTAGAAGAGCGGTATTCAGTACTTTGGTGTATTCGACAGAGGGGCACGAACGCTGCTAGGAGCCAGAGGGATCAATTCAGCACTTTGTTTGCTTTTATGCTTTTTCGAAAGTGACCGGCAAAACCCACCAAATTCATGGAACTGTTTTGGGCATACAGCCCAGGGTGAGCCCGTCACAAGAGACTTCCATAGTTTTTGCGAACCCCTGAACCGATCTGTGTGAAATTCGGATATGTTGGTCACCCAGATCAGGGCTATCAGGGGACGTATAATTTATGGGGATACCTCAAGTATAAAGGGGTGTTCTAGGTATTGGGGAAAAATGTGATTTTTCAGCCCGGAGATAATTAAGTTACTATTTTATCAGACTGAATTATCTCCTGGGCTAGGGGAGGGAATTGTAGGTGTGTGTTAAAGTTTTTCTGTATGTGATTGGTTAATGTTTGTCCCTCCCTGAGGGCTGTCCCCTTGCATGGGGACTTGCATAAAAGCTGTGTGCACCCATTAAAGAACAGTTCATTTTGTACCCTTCTTCTTGACTTCGTCTGATGTTTTGGGATTTGTGTGTTTCACTAAGGGAATCATCTTGTGAAGCTGTGGGAATTACTATTGGATTTGTCTACCCTATCTACCGAATAGAGAGCTATAATCACTGAGGCTCTGGCGAATAAGGTTTACATATACTGGTTTCCTTACACACACACAATGCAAACCCTTTTTATTTTTTTATTTTTCACTATGTGTTTGTGGGGCCCTAATGTTGGAGTTTCGCCTAAGGCTTTGCAAAGTCTAGAGCTGCCTCTGATTATGACTTTGTTAGAGGAATATGATATCACAATAAATGCTGTTACTGCCACTGCATTAGTCTTGTGCGTTTGGTTTAGTATGAATTGAGAGTTGTGTGAATATTGGATGATCAGGACAATTCAAAATCCCAAACTCTGAAATATTACATGAACGTATCACAAAACAAACCACATTTTGTTTTCTTCGTTTTATGGTTTGGAGTTCTGTCCTTAGCACAAAAACAAAAACATGATTGATGGGGAAAAAAAAAAGATTGATGGTTAGGGAATGAAGTGAGAGACCAATAGAGGTAGAAAGGGAACAATACAAATCTATATTTGTGTATCTAACAAATATATAATATATCAATTTATATATTTTTTTTTTTTTTTTTATTGCTACTCATTTTTCCTACTACCGCTTGCATCTTCACATGTGATATGTGAATAATATTAACATTTAGTGGCTGTCAAATGGTGCAAAATTGCATAACTGTACTGCAAAATATATACATAATATTTTTATAATCTATATGTTTGCAGTACACTGATTGACCAGTTATTCAATTTTGGTTGTGTATATGTATTGCACTCACAATAATAAATAGTATTATTTTGTATGCTGTCTATTACGGCAGAGTGTATTACAGTGAGTCACCATATAGCATTAAGCAATCAAGAACCGTAGGATCCCGCTTTCTTTAAATATTGTCAATGTTACAGAAAATCATTATTATTGTCCCTTGATGGTAGATGTGGTGGGATTGCCTAAACTGTGAATTGGCTTGTTTTATATGTGTGGATGTGCCCCTTTAGAATGTGTGTTTCACCTCTTTCATATTCCTCTTTCTTTAATTTTGACCATAAAATCCTGTAATATGCCTTTTGACTGCCTGGGGGTGCTCCGGCACATGGAGTCGCATGCGTTGGACCACCCCAGCACCTCATTTAGAATGTTCACTTAGAATGTTCACACCTCGCTAATGAGGTGTGAAAACCGCAGACCACAAGGGAACGAGTGGTGAGTGATTCCCCTGGGTGGCTGCCGTTTCGTAGCATCTCCTGAACTGTGCCAGACCACCCCGGTACTCCAGTTAGAAAGTTCACACCTCGCTAACGAGGTGTGAAAACCGCAGACCGCAAGGGAACGAGTGGCGCATGCTTCCCCTGGGTGGCCACCGGTTCGTATCACGAACGCCCAAAAGGGGGAGCATTCGTCTCCCGCACCGGCCTGCGTACACTGTCTCCGCTCCCGGTGTCAGGAATCTTCCTACCTGCTCCCCAATGGAGCTATAATCACTCATCCCTTCTTTCTTTATCCTACCTGCTCCCCAATGGAGCTATAATCCCTCATCACTTTCCCTTACCTGGGAGCTGCAAATCTATGCTCGTGGCTGCCCAGGAGAGCATGGGGATATCCACTGGAGAGAGGGACGTGCGCCAGCAGAGAGTCCCTGGGGCTGTGAGTCGGTCCCATGGCCGCATGGTTCCTGCTGGCCGCACAAGTAAAGTGCTGATTGGTCACCGCAGGGAGCAAGCGACCAATCCAAGATGGAGTGCTTGTTCAAACGAAGTTTCACACCCTTGCGTTGGATTGGGCGGAGAAACCCCTCTCGTCCATGGGTGCTGTTTGGTGCAGCCGATTGGTGACATCAGGTTTTGCGCCCTATGTTCTGATAGGGCCGCGAAACCCCTATCCTCCCTGAGGCCTGAATGGTGTAGCCAAGTTCCGTGCCCTTTCTTCGGATTGGTCGGCGAAACTCCTTCCTCCCCTTAATGCTGATTGGTGCTTTTTGGTTTGCACCATTTCGGCTGATTGGTTGTTGCTGGGTTTTGGTGCAAAGTTTGAATTTGTCGGACTAAACCAAGCAACACCATGGAACTGATTTCAGGGAAATACAGAGCCTTGAGCCCCAGACTTTCGATGCCGATATCTCCGGCCCTGTACTGCCGATTGCCCCGCTGTTTGCAGGGGTCCCAAAGGGGACCTGGGGCTATCCATGTAAGTTTTAACCCGGTAACCCCTTTCCGTCCCAGGGCGCCGAGCTTCAACGTGTAACCCCCCCGAATGTAATATGTACTCATGCGTATCCCTGTGTCTTGTTAGTATCTCCCAGAGCAGGAGATGGTCATCTATTCCCCAGCCTCCTCCTGTATGTGTTTTGTGTTGTGTTGGATTAAGACCCCCTGTGTGGGTTTCTGTGCATAAAAAGCTGTGTGCCCAAATAAACATTGTCAAAGATTGTATCCGTGAGCTGTGTCCCATCCAGTTACTAGGGAAATGGGTCTGACCTATTCTAACCAAAGGGGATAACCAGCCAGGTTACCTAGGTCCCGCTGCAGTAGATTTGAGCAAGGTGAGAACATTTGGTTTGGATAAACCATTTTTTTCCAAAATAAAAAACAAACAAAAAGGATTCCCCAAGTAAGTGAGTTAATCTCATGTGAGCAAGCATTAGGTTGCTAGGATATGACCTAACAAAAATGTGGGACCATTAGTGTTGTGTCAGGGTTATGTAATGTATGACTGTATACTATAACTAAACCCCCAATATTTTTTCCTAGGTTACATTATATATAAATATAAAGGGCTACTTATTAACCTTGGAACCAAGTTAACAGTAAAGTAGATATGAATCAACCATTTGGTGGGGGCTTTATGGCTTGTTTTCTGTGAGTATAAAGAGTCTAAAAAACTGGGTTCATATCCGGCAGGGTTGTCTCAGCCCTTCATCCTTCTGAGGTAGAGAAAATCAGTACAATTAAATTGGGTAATTGTAACAACCCCTGGATGTTGGGCTAAGGTAACATCCCCAGGACGTACTTGAGAACCAGAGTAATCTGAATGTACAATTTCTCGTTAAATACTTTGTTATTATTATTATTATTATTATTCATTAAATCTTCATTCCACTACAATGCAGTGTTTAGTGAAACTTTTAACATTTTAATGGACCAAAATTCCATCACTATTTCTCTATGCACCGTTAATTAAGATGCTCTACAATTATTTATTGTAATTATTTATTGTCTGATTTTATTTCACAGGATTATACACTGACAATGTACTTTCAACAGGCATGGCGAGATAAAAGACTTTCATATTCAGTGATTCCTTTAAATTTGACCTTAGACAATAGAGTAGCAGATCAGCTCTGGGTTCCTGATACATACTTCCTGAATGACAAGAAATCTTTTGTACACGGTGTTACGGTCAAGAATAGAATGATTCGTTTGCATCCTGATGGCACAGTGCTTTATGGTCTCAGGTAAAATTATTACATTCCTTTGCTCCTTTGCATGCTAATTGTACTGAATATTATGGCGCAAATCAATCAGATTTAAATTATTGAATTTATTTCATTGCATTTTACATCAGTTTAGTTATATCAATGAAAATTTTAAACATGTATTAATGTTATTTGCCTCACTTAAGTATATTTGCCTCACTTAAGATATTTAATACAGTGTCTTCTATGTATGAATTCTATTTTATATGTTTCCAATTTAAAACATACAAGAAACAATGGGATTAAAAAATATGTCAACTCCATATTTGAACTTTAATTTGAACACAAAAAACTTAATGTTAGAATGTATTGTTATACCTAGGCTAACTGTAGAAAACACCAACAAGGTCATTCACTCCAAATGTTTGCAAATTAATTCACAATGGCAAAACTCAGGTACAAATAGCCAAATTGTAAATATAGCCAATTTTGAGAATTTTTCCAGATCAGGTCATTTTAACTCAATTTTGACTTTTAACCAGAATCACTTAAAACCCTTTTATTTTATACATGTTAAGCTATTTTGAAATGGTGAAACATCAAAGTTGTGTCCCCAATTGTCACTGCCCACCATGCTGTTTCCTTTTTCTGTCCAGAGTGGCAGATGAAGAACATTGTCTGGGAACCCAGTAATTGTGCTGCTACACACTGGAACCCAGCAAATTATTCTCTTTTACCACAGTGGCCAAGAACAGGAGAGAGTAGATGACATGATGGGCAGCCAAAAACACAACTTCTGTGTTAAACATTTGAAAAAGAGGGTGTCTAAGGATTCCAGCAGGACTGGACAGGGATTAAAACCAATTAAAGCACTACTACTCATATTGCAAAGCATGGGAAGATTTTGTGAAAGCTGTGTGGGAAAGCCTATAAAAGAGCTTTGTATGCTATCACAGCTTAGTCTGTGGTGAGTGTAATAAATCCTTTTGTACTTCTTATAGTACGTTAATTCGTACTCTCCCGAACTCATAGAAGGTTATGTGAATATAGTTGTTCGTCTGGGTGGCTGCAATTCCTATGGACAACCACGAGGTGGCGGCCATCTTGTTTGCATGAACGCAGGCAGCAGTGTTTGGGCATGAATCTTATGAAACTAAAATAGGACATAGAACCTCTTGAACACCGCTGGACTTCCATCATCACCTGCGTTCGGTTCTATACAACTTAGAAGGGCACTGTTTGGTGAAATCATTTGTCTGGATGAGGATAACAAGCTCCAGGATAAGACCACTGACTTTGTTTAGTAGTTTGTTCATTTTCAAACTACCAAACTAGACCGACTGCAAACTACCAAATTGGGACCATGCCTGCGGTCGGTCAAATACATGACTTCCAAGAAATTCCTGAACCCCTGAAATGACCTGGGTGATTTTTGGATATGTTGGTCATCCGGATCATGGCTATCAGGAGATTAAACTTTTGTGGGGTTTTAAGTGTTTTGGGGATACTTTTGGGGTGTTTGAGAATTTTTTTTTTTTTTTCTGTACTTGGAGATAATTGGATTAGATTAGTATAGTTCCTGATCTGCCAGGCCCAGAGGAGGGATTATCCGATTATGTGTGGGAGTGTCATGTATTGTAACACTGTTGTCATTGATCTGTTACTTTGTAATTCAGTCTTTCATCAGGTCCAGTGTGAGTACCCCTTGCATGGGGATTGTCATAAAAGGCCAAGTGTAGTCACATTAAAATTAGTTCACTTCACCGTCAACACGCAGCCTCATCTCGTGATTGTAGGGAACAGCTATGCCAGCTATACCTGCTTCGGATTACTTTACTGGCTATACACCCTGTTCCAAATTATTATGCAAATTATATTTTTCTCATTTACCTAAATGGTGAAAATAACAGTCAGCATAATTCTCATGTTATCAACTATTAAGAGTACAACTACAGTATTTTTTTTAAACAAAAAACTTACAATGCACTGTTCCAAATTTGTATGCACAGTAAGTTTCAAAACACTTTATAGGTTGTAAAGAACTGAAAATTGTCATTTGTTGTGTTTGCAGCATATTTACTGAAATCAAAAGCTATTTCAATCAAACTTATAACAACATTTTAACTTGTTAAACATTTTAACAGGTCACATTACATTTTAACATAGGACCCCTTATTTGATATCAGCTTCACAAGTCTTGCATCCATTGAATTTGTGAGTTTTTGGACACTTTCTGCTTGAATTTGTTTGCAAGATGTCAGAATAGCCTCCCAGAGCTGCTGTTTTTATGTAAACTGCCTCCCACCATCATAGATCTTTTGCTTGAGGATGCTCCAAAGGTTCTCAATAGAATTAAGGTCAGGGGAGGATGGAAGCTACACCATGACTTTCTCTCCTTTTATCCCCATAGAAGCCATTGATGCAGAGGTATTCTTTGCAGCATGAGATGGTGCATTGTCATGCATGAAGAGGATTTTATTACGGAAAGAATAGTCCTTCTGTACCAGTGAAGAAAGTGGTCAGTCAGAAACTCCACATATTTTGCAGAGGTCATCTTTACACCTTCAGGGACCCTAAAGGGGCCGACCAGCTCTCTTCCAATGATTCTGGCCCAAAACATAACTCCACCACCGCCTTGCTGCCGTCACAGCCTTAATGGAACAGGGTGGACGTCCATCAACCATCCACTACTCCATCCATTTGGACCATCCAGGGTTGCAAGGCACTCGTCAGTGAACAGGACTGTTTGAAAATTAGTCTTCATGTATTGTTCTGCCCAATGCGGCCATTTCTGCTTGTGAAAATTGGTTAGTGGTGGCCAAATAGAAGGTTTATGCACAGTTGCAAGACACTGGAGGACTCTACATCTTGATGTCCGTGGGACTCCAGAGGCACCAGCAGCTTCAAATATCTGTTTGCTGCTATGTAATGGTATTCTCTTGATCCAATGCATGGATCTGGCAGAAATCGTCCTCAGTGTGCCTTTATCTGCACAAACCTGTGCTCTGAATCAGCCACAAATCTCTTAATAGTGTGATGATCACGCTTAGGTTTTTGTGAAATATCTAATATTTTTATACCTCATCCAAGGCATTGAACTATTTCACTCTTTTCAGCAGCAGAGAGATCCTTTCTCTTCCCCATATTGCATGAAAATGGTGCTCTGCTTAATAATGCGGAACACCCACCTTTAGTAGTTTTTCCTTAAGTTGGGCTCACCTAGCAATCTAATTATCACAGGAGTCCGAGATTGTTTTCAGTGATCAAAAGAGCCCTGAGACACAATGCCATCCCTGAGTTAAACTAAAAACTAAATATTTAATCTTTGTGACACTAAATAGTATATTTGCATTATAATTTGGAACAGGATGTAATCACTAGCTCTTGTAAGAGCTACACAGCTATACCTGCTATACTCTCTGGAGGAGGAAAGGTTCACGCACTGGAAGCTGGGGAAGCTACGAGGGACCTCCACAAGTCCTATATCCATGGATAGTCAGGATCTGAGTGGCCAAAATATCCAAATAGCACTCAGATCCCAGGTATATAGCCGATTTGCCACCGGGGTAAAGTTTTGACCGACCGCACACGTGGCATCTGCCCAAAATAGTTCCAGAAGAAAAGTGGTAGCGGTCAGTCCCTTTCGGGAGTCCCAAAATGAAAGAAATACCAAACAGTTCCCCTGGCTCATAGGTAGCAATTGTTCGTCTAGTTCATACGTACCTTTTCACCGAATAGCTTGTCGGGAATAGAAGCAAGCGTTGGTACCAAGTTACCGGTGTTCACGGGTTAAAGTGTCCGAGTTGGAGTTCCAGACACTCGACAACCAAGTACCACTGCTTGCTTTCGGTAGACAACATGGCCACCATTTTTCAGTGCATGCGTTGTTTGGTTATACAAACTGCGGTCTCCCAGGGAGAGCACTTAGTGGTTACTTTTTTTTTCAAATGTCTAATTTTTATTGAATTTTTCAAATCAAAAGAAAAATAACAGTAGGGATACAGAAAGGAAAAAAGGGAAGGGGGTTACAGCAAGTTTTGCACGAGTATGTATGGTACATGCATAACCGTTGAACTGTGAAGCCGTAAGGTTGTGAAACAGTATGACAATAAAACAGCATGGGAATCCATTACATATATTGGTAACAGTGCAATACAATTGTCAGTTACAGAATGAAAGCCATGGTTACTACAAGTGAGGTAGCAGTAATAAAAAATTGCAATAATGATAATGGTTGTAACAATAATGATAATGGTTGTAACAATAAAGAGAGTACAATATGAGTATGATTACTATACTACATATGATTTCTATATAACATATCAGAAAAGTGTTTCACATTGCATTTTACCCTAGGTTGTTCGTATTACTAGATAGTACCATGGTGAGATATAAATGAGATAAATCATATAAGGTGGGCCAAGGTAGTTTCGCAACCAGAGAATGCGTATTAAGAAGAAAAACGTATGATAGTTGGGGAAAGGTCTTGGTGGAGAGCATATAGAGGGGTTGCCCTGTCATAGGCGCGTCTGGACCACACTAGAATGCTAGACTGTAAGTGTTCACACATTATGTACAGAAGTCTCCTATTTACACCAATGAAGCAAGAATTTCTGCATGTTTCTGCTCTTGGCCCATTCTTTTTCATGGATATATGTAGAGTTGACTCTGGTAACCACTTCTGAAATGTTGGCAATAGTGTCACTTTTCCAATGGGCGGCTATGGTAATTTTTGCAGATAACAAGGTATTTATGACTGCTGCTCTAGAGGGTATATTTCCTATGTTAGGGAGTAGATGTAGGATATATATAGCTGGTACCAGTGGGAATTTTAGTCCTCCTATTTTATGAAGTAATAGTTGTATAGTTAACCAGTAAGGTTGAAGCTTCATGCATTCCCAAAATATATGTAGTAGAGTACCTTTCTCTGCTTTGCACCTCCAACAATTTGGCGTTAAATCAGTATAGATAATCTATCAGGGGTCATGTACCATCTCATCATAATTTTGAAATATGCTTCCCAGTGTGTCACACAATTGGAAGATTGTTTTGTGTGGTGTATGGCCTGTTCCCATACTGAAACTGGAAAAGCCTCTCCCAGATCTTCTTCCCATTTTAGCATGTAAGGCAACTTGGCAAACTTATTGGTGTCACATTGTGCTAAATAGCAGTGTGAGAGGAATTTTATGTTAGAAAGCGACTTGGATGAAGAGTGGCATAGACGTCCTAACTTGCTCAGGGCTTCTGGGCCTATATAATGTATTGCCTTAGATTGCAATATGTGTTTCACTCTTAAATAGAGGAAAATGTTGCGTGGTGGGAGTTTATAGAGTGCTTTGAGATCTGGAAAAGGTATTAGACCTTTCTCATCGTATAATAAGTGTACGTGGGTAATACCTTGGACTAACCAGTGGTGAACTGGGAGATTCAGAGATGTGAATGAAAGAGCTGTTAATGGTGCTATAAACAATCGTTCATTGTAATGGCAGATTGATGAACTCCAGGCGCTCCATGATTTGAGAAGAAATCTCGTGTTAGGTAAGCTGATAGACATTGGGCAAGTGGGAGAGGTCCATAGCAAGTCTGGAAGTGAATGAATATTTCCGCAGTAGGACTCAAGTTGAAGCCATACCAGATTGGATTTATGTGTCATAATGTTTAAGCATTGTGCTAATAATGTGGCTCTGTAATAATTTTTAATGTTGGGAACGCTTAGTCCTCCTTTGCTAATGGGACGCCATAGGGACTGGAATGACACCCTCAGAGGTTTTTTCTTCCAAATGTGGGCGTTGATGGCGGTTTGAAATCGATTGATAAGAGAGTTGGGGAGTGCAATGGGAAGGGTTCTAAATAAATATAAGATATTGGGCAAAATCATCATTTTAATGGAATTTATCCTACCTAGCCAGGATATGTGTGTATTGAGCCATGGGTCTGTTTGTTTAAGGATCTTGATAATTTGCGTTCTTGTGTGTGTAATCTTGACTCCTAAGTAGGAAATAGAGGTTTTCCGCCAATCAAATGAATGTGCGGCTTGTAGGGTTGCTAAGGTTCCTGGGTTTAGACCTATCGGTAGAATTTGAGTTTTTGTTACATTGTTCCGATAAAAAGACACTTTACCATACTCGGCTTGAGTGATTAGTATATGAGGGATAGTTTCCGCTGGGTTTGTGAGGAAGAGCATTACGTTGTCTGCAAAAAGAGAGAGTTTTTTCTCTCCTGCGGGAGTTTGAATGCCAGGAATAGAGGTGTCTTGTTTTATTGTTCTAATCAACGGTTCTAGACATAATATGAAGATCAAGGGTGACAATGGGCAGCCTTGTCTAGTGCCGTTGGTTATTTGAAAGCTACATGAGAGAAAGCCTGAATTAAATACTTTTGCTGATGGTGATGCATATAGGGCTTTTACACTTGTTATAAAGGAAGGGGAAAAATTAAAAGCCGCTAGGGTGTTGTTCATATATAACCAATTTAAGCGGCCAAAAGCTTTCTCCGCGTCTAAGGCCATTAATACCCCTTTATATCTTTTTTGGTAGTCCCAGTCTAGTAGGTCCATGCAATAACGCGTATTATCGCCTACTTGTCTTCCTGACACAAACCCTGCTTGTTCTATGGATACTAGGTCGGGCAGTAGGGATTTTAGCCTGTTGGCTATTAGTTTTGCGTAAAATTTTACGTCTGCATTTAGTAATGATATAGGTCGTAAATTACTACAGAGTGTAGGTGGTTTATTGGGCAATGTTATGATATATGCTTCCAGCATTTCATGTGGGAACACGCCTGTATTTTTTATTTTATTAAATAGGTTGGTTATGTAAGAAGTGAGGTGAGGTTCCAGTTTAATATAGTAGTAGTTGGGTAGTCCATCGGGGCCTGAGGCTTTGTGTTTAGGGAGAGACATAATGGTTCGTTTTACTTCTTCGTCTGTAAATGGCTTAGTTAGAAGGTCGTCCTGGTGGGGTGTAATTTGCGGAAGAGCTATACGTGATAGATAGCGTAACACCTCTTCCTGTGTGGGCAAATCAGTGTTTTTGTTGTTTGTAAGGTTGTAAAGGTCTTCGTAGTAATCTGCAAGTTCATTTACTATATGAATAGGATTATACATTTTTATTTATATTATACATTTTTGCTTCAGATTTGGAGGTAATGTATGGAATCTTTGTTTGGAGATAATTAGATTTCAATCTATTGGCTAGTAGTTTGCCCGCCTTGTTGCCCATGGTGTAATGGTTTTGTTTTGCTTTGTGTGCGTATTTAGTAAATTCTTGTGATTGTAGATGTTGGATTTTTCACGTATCAATGCTATTTTTTTGATAAAGATTTGGAGGGGGAAGATTTGTTTGTATTTTCTAATGATGTAAGTTCTTGAAATAGTGTTGTGTAGGACGTTTGATATTGTTTTTTAATAGTGGAGCCCAATTTGATGAATTCTCCTCTGATCACTGCCTTGTGTGCCAGCCATTGGGTTTCTAGTGAAGTGTCGGTGGATAAATTATTACTAAAGTAATTGTCCAACTCTGATCCTATTTTCTTTAGGTGTGCAGTGCAATCTAGTATAGATTCATTTAACCTCCACTTGCCTCTTCCTCTTGGTGGGAAGGGAACTGCTATTGTGGTTTCCACGGGAGCATGGTCAAACCATGTACGTTGTCCTATTGTTTGATTGAATAAGTTGGGGATTAAGGATTTATCTATCAAGCATAAATCTATTTGTGTGTAGGTTAGATGCACGGGTGAGAAAAATGTGTAGTCTTTTACAGAGGCATATAGCGTTCTCCAGGAGTCGTATAAATCCTGTGAGTGAATGAGATTGGAAAAGTGCTAAAATGAGTCTCCTGTAGACATATTATCGCTGCATTGGATGTATGCATATCTTTGAGCACTTGTCGTTGTTTGTACGGACTGTTAAGGCCCTTAACGTTAAGGGACCAAATTTTCATTATGTTAGGGGGCATAATCCGTTCGTGTCAAGTATATCTTCATGGAATGGTATAGAGAGCACAAGGAGCCTATGATCATGGATCCATGATGATATTGTTCATCTAACCATTGACTGTAGTGACTGGTGGGCTTCAATAAATCGGATTCCATACCGTTTGTGTGGATTTTTATGGGCTCGGGCAGAGGGAGGGGGAGGAACAGTAACCAAGGTATTTACATTGTTCTCCTGCAAAAGGGAGATACAAATAGGCCATTTAGAGAGCACTAATAAGTGGATTCCAGAGATGACCTAAGAGGGGGGGGTGGTAGTGAACTCCTACTGACCTGATATTTAAACAAGTTTGTTAATAAAAGTTAAGTATAATACGACATAGCATTTGACAGAAACGATAACGAGATGAAAGTAGAGGATTTTTATCCGATGGGGGAATGGAGGAAGATAGGGAGAGAGACAAAGAGAGAGAGCAAGCAAGTATACATGGTGAAGCGTACATGTTATGGAACTTTTTTAGAGGCATATACCGCGCCATGTTCACCGGTATGGTGTACTATCGAGTGGTTGGATTGCCAGGTGCATGGTATGTCTACAAAATGTGTGTAAGCAGCGGGAAATTAATAAGGTGATTGCATCGTAGCTCTTAGTTAAAGCCTTTCAATGTTGCTACAGTAACACAGTAACACACTCTCTTGCGAACCTACATGCAGGACGCTGTGCTATGTGTCTCGTTATACAACAAATTTGTTTAAACTCTACTGATTGTTCTATTGCGCTTGAGCATTGGAATTTGTTAATTAATTGCATATAAGTCATATCAAAGATCTATCGCTAACTTGTTCATATATTCCACTAGCATCTACAACACAGTCTAAAAACAAAACTTTAGGGTTGGTATTCGTGGTGATGATGGGGCAGAATAGTAAGCCCACATGCAACCTGGCAATATTCTCTCATAAAGGGCAGGTGTACCAATGAACTATGCACTGTATGTAATGCATAAACCAGTTTCTAAATTTGTAATAATTTTTTTTTATGTGCTAGGTATAACCGTCAGGTTTGACCTGTGGTCGAAAGTGTACAACAGTACAGGCAAACAGTGCAATAACTATAAGTTTGTGATTATACCCGTTTCTTCTCCACGTCCTCCATCAGACTCGATCCTGCTCCGTTTATTATTTCTTCTTATGTGCTCCAGCCATTAGCCACTCTGCCGGAATTCTTCTTGGAGAAGTTGCAGTTGGATTTGGTTGAGGAATGTCCGCATTATTCCAAAGTCCCCATTCCATGAGGGTCTTCATTCCGTCTCCTGGTTCTGTAATTATTCGTGTTTTGCCTTGGCGCTAAGTTATCTGCTTTGTTGGGTATCCCATTTGTAAGGCACATTATTATTCCTCAAGGTTTTCGTGATCGTAATGAATTCCTTGCGTTTAGCCATGGTGGCGGCAGATAAATCCGCAAATAGGGCAATATTGTTGTGAGGAGCAGGAAGTGCAGGGGATTTTCTTGCTTCTGTTAATAGAGTATCCTTATGTGCGTAGTAATGAAATTTAACAATGACATCCCTGGGGACCTCACTGGATAGTCAGGCCGCCTGGGAAGTCTGTGCATTCTGTCATATGCCCATGCAGAGTCAGGAAGGTCTGGGACTAGTGACTTACATATAGACAGAATGTAGGCCGGGAGAGCGTCCTGGGAGACATCATCAGGTATGCCACGGAATCTGACATTTTGTCTCCTAGATCTGTCCTCCAAGTCAGCTAGTTTCATTTTCAGCGTGTCATTTTCTTCGGATAATTTTTGAAGTTTGTCTACCACCTCATTATGGGCTATGCATAGCTCTTCTGATTTATTCTCCAAGTGGCTAGTTCTATCACCTATGTTGGTGATTTCTTTGCTGAGGTCTTCATCTATTCGCTGAAAATCCGCTTTAATTGTTGCACAAAGCTCCTGTAGCATGTTATGGAGACTTCGTTCAGTGATTGGGGAGTCGGAGTATTTAGAGGAGGCTGATTCTTGGTCAGAAAGGCCTTCCGACATTATAGCTGCGTCTTCGTCGCCATCTTGGAAATCTTTCTTTTTATCTTTTTTCCTCGATCTCGGAAATTCCGTTGTTTTGAGTTGTTTCAATGGTGACATAGTGTTCACCTGTGACAGTGCACCTTGTGGGGTGTAATATTATATATTAATCGCTGTTATAGTCGCTGATCAGGTCGGGTTTGCCGCGGAGCTCTCAAGCCATGCGACCGCGTTCACCGGAAGTCAGGCTCACCCCATTAGTGGTTACTTTTAAGTTAATGAGCCAGGGGGTGGTCCGTGTTCGGTAGGTCAAGCTACCGAATGCAGAGAAAATAAATGGGGAAATGGAAATCACAGGATTTGTCACAGTGAGCACTCCATGTGTGAAGATGAATTGCTTTTTATTGCAGTGGTTTTTTTTTTATATTATTTTAATAGTGGTGTCAGTTATTATGGACTTTTATTTGACCTTTTTTGGAAATGAAGATGTCAGGTTCCTATCCTGACAACCAAGAATTGTGTTTCTTTTATTTCTGTTTCTTTAAAAAAAAAAATGTTCCCGTTTTCTCCACTAGTGGCCTCCTATATCATTTCAACCTGCTATAAGAGGCCACACCCTGTTAGACAATTTGCCTTGACATCAATTGTAGTTGCGTTCTGATCCTGGCAAGACTACAGATCCTTGCTCCTTCTGCAAAAACCTGTTATACCCAGAAATTATTTCATTCAACCTGATTTACTCATTTCAACCTGCTACTTTCCAAACCTACTTACTACCTATACGCTTTGAAAAAACCTGCTTACTATCCATACACTTGGAGGTAACCTAATCTGCGAATGCTACCTGTATTATAGATTACTGGACTTGGGTGTAATATTGAATTGTCATCAAACACCTTTGATAATTACAATTATCCTAAAGGACTCTAATTCATCTTTCTAAAATCCTGCTATACAACATGCAAACCAATAAGGACTTAAATCAATTAAACGTCTGACTTATCTGTATTACTTTATCCTTTATATTTCTGTTTAGTTCTGTCTATTGTATTTTGTTTTACCTGCAACCTATCATTTTATAGGTTTTCATCTCTTTATTTCCTGTAATATCTATTCTATGTGATCCTGTTTCTAAAAATCCTGCCTCTGGCATATTGCCTAAACCTTTGATTTTGGTAATCTCCTGCTACCATACCTATAACTCCCTTTTATAGGTTCTTTCTTACTACTACCTATATATCTCATAGGTTCTGCTTCAACCTACTTCCTGTTAATCCCATTTTAGGCTTATTGCCTAAAACTATATTTCTTACCTGTAATTTTATTGATTCTTCTTTTTCTCGCTTTGTCTTTATTATTTTCACTTCCTAATAGTCCTGCTGCTCTTATTGTTTTCAAGACAAATCATGTCTAAGATAAAACAAAATAAAGACCCGGAAGTTAATCCCAGTTTAAGTCTCATATCTGACTTTGTCAGAAGCATGACAGAAGATTACAAGAAAGAAGACTTGATGATAAGTATTATTTTGTTTACAGGTATTCTACTATTATTATTATTATTAGGATGAGGTGGGGTAGCTAGGCAATTTTATTTTTTTACAGAGGGGAGCAAGGGGCTATAGGGTTGATAGAGGACAATAACATGTCCACCCCCTATTATCAAATAAATAAGAGCCCCACCTGCTGCTCTTGAGAGGTTGGTCATGGACACTCCACCATGAATATTATAATTAGGGCCCCACCACTACCAATTTACATTTACAAGTCCTCACCCTGTTATATATGGGACTCACCCACTGAGTGAGGGCTAGGAAGGGACAGTAGGTCCTCCACCACCACTATGCTGGAGACATGCATAAGCCCTACTTTTAGTCAACTAGACCCCACCCATGGTTTGTTTATGTCCCTCCTCCACCAATTACTTCATGGGGATGGGGCCTTTCTAGCGACTGGGCGGCAACAGTTGCCCAATCACTAGTTTTAAAACAGCAGACATGGCCGCCTGTGTTTTGTAATAGCCATCTTATATAGCCTTACAATCTACTTACTCTGCCCTCATTTAAAGTTTTTTGCTGCGCATCCCTACCGCTTGCTAACCCATGTAAACTTTAACAGGACCCTTCAAATCTATCTATTTTTATAAATCAGTGATGAATAAAGTAAATAAATCAAGTCACATGATTTGCTTGGTGCATATCCCTGTAAGGGAGTTCTCTCACTTTCTCTGATTTAACAGAGAAATATTGCACCAAATATGTGTAATTGTGCTTTTTAATATGTAGCAGAATAAAGGGCATAACTACACTTTTATTCCCTTTATTTGGCTGTCCTCGCAGTGCTCCCGTGTGAGGTCCAGAGGTCCCCGGACTTTTCTCCCATATAGGAGTTCGAAGGGGGAGAACCTGGTGGACGCCTGGGGCACTTGGAGGTAAGCAAACAGGAGATGGGGCAGGGATTTCTCCCAGTGACCGTAGGACTCTGAACGACGTGAGCATTTGCTTAAGCGTGCAGTTTAACCATTCACAGAGGACGTTGGTTTGGGGGTGGTAAGAATGGCTCTTCTATTATGGCTAACGAGCGTAACTTGGCCTTAGGATGGTCCCCCCACATCCCTATTCGTTGACCTGTATCTGTCAGGTTCTTACCTGATGGGGAGTCCGGCTCGCAGAGTTATACGCTCACCCTTGCAAAGTAGACACAGACCAGGGTGACCAGGTAAGACGCCACCTGATCTGTGAGTCTGTGCACGGGGGCTTTCCAGGAATAGTGCTCCAAGTAGCAGTACAGCAGGGATTAGCAGAAGCGTAGTCAATGAAAGCCAAAGTCAGGGGAAGCCAGATATCAGAGTAGTCCAGGAGGAAAGCCAAGGTCAGAAGCCGGAATCAGACAGGAAATACTGGAACGCAGATATAGCAAGACAGGAACCAAACAAGGGAACCAGAGTCAATGAACTGACACTGCCCTCAGGGAGAGGCAGTGTCTTATACCTGGCTAATTTGTGATCAGCCACAGATGTGCTGAGATCGTTGGAGCAGCCACAGAATAACGCCCAGCCCCCAATGCTGGGTACAAGGCAAGATAGACTTCTGTCTATTGCTAGAGCCGATATGGTGGCTCAGAGGCAAAGTAGCAGCCCCAGGACTGCAAAGTACCCTGGTTCAAGTCCGTCACCGGGCACTTCTGGGGCGACCTCGTCTGGCCGTCGGGATGTCGCGGTGAGAACCGTGACAGTATCACATGTCCGACAGTACGTCTGCAAATCTTTTGATATCCCGGGCCAAAAGAACATCTGGGTGAGGCGGTCCTTAGTCTTCTTGATACCCAGATGTCCTGCTAGTGGGATATTGTGGCTGAGCTTTAGGAGCTCTGCTCTGTACTTGCGGGGTACTTGCTGTCTCTTTATAACTTGGGCCGTCCCACTCCCCCTGTGACCCGGTATAGTAGTCCCTTTTCCCAGCAGAAACTGTCCTGGGTATTACCCTCCCTAGGTAACTGGCTAACATGGGGTCTGTCTGCTGAGCTTGGGCAAAATCTTGAGGGGTGCCCCAGAAAGGGACAGGGTTTTCGGTTCCTACCTGTGGTTCCTCGGAGTGTGCCAGTCCATCTCGACGGGCTTGCTCCCTGGTAGTCACGGGGCAGGTCCCGGCTGGATCGGGGTTGGTCAGTTGAGAAGTTAGGCACCCCAAATCGTTCCCCAACAACACTTCCGCAGGTAGGCTGGACATAATGCCTACTTCCATGTGCTTGGCCCCTATGCCCCAGTTTAAGTGTACCAGAGCTGTGGGCAGCTTGCGGATGGCTCCTCCTGCTACTCACACTGCAATAGTCCGGTTGGTGCATGCCCTTGCGGACACGGTGTGAGGTTGTACCAGGGTAAGAGTGGCCCCGGAGTCTCTAAGTGCCTCTGCCTCCTTCCCATCTATGGTAACCCACTGTCAGTGGTGTACCCGATTTTTCCCCCTCTGCGTGTGCTGGGTTCACCTCGTGGAGCACGGACCATTGGTCTGGATCGGTGTTGTTGCTTTCAGGGACCTCATGCTGATAATGCTGTGTGGCCGCACTGGGTGGTGGTGGTGTTGACCGATCCCAGTTGCCTCTGCTCCGCTGTGGGCAATGTATTTTATAATGTCCTGGTTGGTTACATTGGTGACATACCAGTGGTGGTCTCCGGTTGTTGTTGGGCTGTGAAGCTGGTGTGTAAGGGTTAGACCTGGGAGTAGTTGCCGGCCCTGGCGTTGTAGTGCTGGTCCTCACCAGAGTTCGACCTCCGCTAGTATCTCCTTTTCTCCCCTCATGATGCTCATCTGCTAACGTGGCCGCTTCCTCAACGGTGGTTGGCTTACTATCCTGGACCCAATTTCTGGTGTCTGCAGGTGCATGGTCAAAGAACTGTTCCAGCAAGAGGAGTTGCCAAACCTCCTCTAGCGTAGTGGCTTGACAGCCTTATATCCAGTTTTGGGCTGCCCGATACATCCTGAATGCCCAATCTGTATAAAAGTCTTGACTTCCCTTTCGTAGCACTCAAAACTTTTTTCTGTAGGTCTCTGGGGTCACAGCATACCTGTCTAACAGAATGTCTTTTACCCTGGCGTAGTCGTGTATGGCTGCGTCAGGAACTGCTCGGTACGCCTACGCTTCTCGACCCGTGAGCTTGCTGCTTAGGATTGCAGCCCATTGATCTGTGTTACGGTTGCCTCCAGGCTAGCTGAAAGTTGGACCATAGAAAGGATGCTCCTAGCGCTCACCAAAGGACCATCAGCACCGTAGACACCATAAAAACTGTGTATATAATTTTTCTCTGCTGCCATTTATAGATCCAGATAACGAAGCAGTGTCCCCTTGGCTTTGGCTCGCCTGTTGGGCTCTGCGTTCTGTGCCTAATTGAGCCAGGACATGCGCCACCATCTCTGGTGGGGAGTTTGGACCAAATAGGTTTAGCCTCCACATCACCTTCTGCTGGAACTCTGCTTCATCCCTGCTAACATTCGCCACGCTGCTGGTTTGGTCGCCCTCCATCAGTTCTGCTATGAGTGTAGCTCTCTTTTTGTTGCTTGCCACCTGACCTCGGGCTTCCAGCAGATCCTTTAGCGTAGTCCTTTTTATTTATTTTTTTTTTTATTTTATTTTTTTTAACATTTCATTATTTATTATTTTTCGAAAATTTATCACAATAGACAATAAAAGACTTACATTAAAAATATAAACAAAAGACAATAGGACAACAAATACATTCAGACAGTTCTAGCACCCTTAGATACCAAATTTTAATTTATTACCCTTAATTATCACCTTATTTATAAATTAGATGACATACCAAATTTAGTGTCTTCACTTCGACTTAGAAGAGCCTTATATAGCTATTCATTGTCTATGACAAACCATATAAACATAAAAACAAACAAACATAAAGTCGTACTGTGCCGAGATCTATAAATCCTGACATATAGTGCCTTACTGTAGGGCTTGATATTTTCCCCTTTTGTTTTCCATTTTCTGCTACTTTCTCTCTTTTCTTCTCTCCTTTTTTTTTAATAAGGTTTACGCCATAAATAGCCAAAAAATGTCTTTATATAGAAAAGCAAAATATAGAAACATTACAACCTTATGAACATATCAACAGTGTTAGCTCTCTAAGATGTAAGATTATTAAGACATTTTTCTAATCTGTCTCTATGTTCATTAGTTATTTGTCATACTGAGTTTATCATCTTTAGTTATTATCAAAAAAAAAAAAAAAATCCTTCTTTTTTCCTTTTTCTCCTTTTCCCCTTTCTCTCCTTCCCCTTTCCTTTTTCTTCTTCTTTTCTTTTTTCCCTTTTTCACTACTTGTATTTAACAGTAATGTTCGATATACATACTGTGCTAAGATCACATAATAGATACTATTATTTTCCTTATGTAGGGCTTAATTGTTTTACCCATTCCTCCCATTGTTCTATTCTAGAGTTAGTATAGTTATCTTGTCTCAGGATTCCAATCTCCATTTTGCAGTGGTTCAGGACCTGATATTTTATCATATCCCAAGAGGGGGAATCAGATAATTTCCAATATCTCGCTAATGTTGCTTTAGTCTCCGTTAAGATGTGAATCATTATATCTTTTTTACTTCTTGAAATTCTAGGCCAACCCAGATGTAGTACTTACAGGTAAAGTCAAGATCTACTTTTATCACCTCTTGACAAAATATTGCTACTTTATTCCATAGTTGACTTAGATTTGGGCAAGACCACCAGATGTGGACATAGCCTGCTCTATATGAGCCACATCTCCAACACTTATATTGAGAGGATGGGTACATTATTGCCAATTTAGTGGGAACATAATGCCATCTATTAATGATCTTATAATGACTTTCAATTGAATTTAAACAATACAAGGGCTGGAAATATTGGGCTTGATTTATATCATTTATATAATTTAGCACAATGTGATACCAATTTTTTATTACTTTTAGAATTAATTAGATTCATGAATATATGTAATCCTTCAGATGACTCTATGACCCTATGTTTGTGTATAAAATGCTTTATCCTTAAACAGGTAAAATTCTCTCTATAGGGGAGAGAAAATAACTGCCTAATATCCTCAAAAGACATAATTTGATTCTGTTGCATTATTTGCTCTATATTATTAATACCATTAGACATCCAGGTTTTTATATTTAAATCTTCTATATTGACTGTCAAAATGTTGAGAGGTATATCCGTAATTATTTTATCCAGTATCTTAAGTCTCTTTTTCCAATTTTTCCACTGCAATAATAAATTATCCATAATTAGGCCTATATTTATGTTATTTCTCTTTTGTAAACTCCAAACTATAGCTAATAAGTCTGGAGATCCCAGTCTTGTAGCTTCTATTTTTGCCCAGGCTTCCTCTGCGGAGCTCTCATTTAAAGATATAATTAAATGAGCCAATGCGCATGTCTCATATGTCTCTATAATATCTGGGACCCCCAACCCACCCTTTTTGGAATTCATATTCAGTATTTTTTAATTCACCCTCGTTTGTTTTTTTTCAGCCATATAAACTTCTCAAAAGCTGTCTGTATCATTGTAAGCCATGGAATTTTAAGAGGTATCATGCGGAATATATAGCTCCATTTGGGCATTAAGTATGATTTTATAACATTTATGCAGTTCTTAAGTCTTTAAGAAACCAAAAGCCTTCATAGATGCTATCAGGAAGTCCCACCTGACCCTATCAAAGGCCTTCTCTGCGTCCAATGACAGGGCCAGAAATGGGACTTCTGAATCGTTAATGCTGTCTAGAATATCGATTATTTTTCTCACACTATTGCTGGCGAGTCTACCTTTTATGAAACCGACCTGGTCTTTATGAATTAAGTAAGGTAAGACAGTTTGCATCCTGTTAGCTAGGATGCTAGCATATATCTTTATATCTGAATTTAGCAGAGAAATAGGTCTATAACTTCTTACTTCATCTGGTGGTTTATCTGGCTTATGTATAGGGATAATATTTGCATATAACATTTCCTCCGGGATGACCTTTTCCTCCACAATTTTATTAAATACATTTTTCAAATGGACCACCAATTCTTCCTTAAATTGCTTATAAAATATATTAGGATAGCCATCCGGTCCTGGAGTTTTATTCTTTTTTAACATATCTATTGCCTCCTTAATCTCTAATTCAGTAAAAGGTTTGTTGATACTATTAACCTGTTCTGTTGATAGCTGTTTCATCTTTTTATTTTTAAAATATGTTTCTGGATTGTTGAGTTGGTTAGGCAAGTTATATAGCTCTTGATAAAAAGAGTTAAATGCTTTACCAACTTTTTCAGGGGTTAGTTGTGGCCCTTCCTCAGTTATAATTTTCTGTATCATCGTGGCCATTCTATATCCTTTAACTTTATTTGTAAGCATTTTATTTGCCCGGTTACCTCTGTAATACCATTTTATTCTTAAGCGTTCCAATTTTTTGGAGGAATGCTGCCATAGAATTTCATTAATATTATCTTTAATTTTATCTATTTTCTCACTCATTTGTTTGGAGGGATTATCTTTATTAAGCCTTGTTAAAGCATTTAAAGAAATATATAGGTCTGTCAAGGAGGAACTTCTACTCTTATTTCTTATTGAATCCATTTTGATAAAGTGCCCTCTCAGAACTGCCTTATATGTGCACCATACTATTACATCTGATGTACCTTTATTTTGGTTATCTTCAAAGAAACATTTTGTTAATTATTTTACTTTCTCTATTTCTTGAGGATTTTTTAATAAGAGATCATTTAGCCTCCAATTGTTCCTTATTTTAATATCTGGGCTTATATTAAGGTCTAATATAACCGGGTTATGGTCTGACCAAGTGACTTGCTGAATTAGAACCTTCTTTATCTTAAGTGATATCTCTACTGTACCCAAGAATAGATCTAACCTTGAATATGTATTATGAACTTTTGAAAAGCAGGTAAAGTCCTTTTCTTGGGGGTGGTAAATTCTCCATATATCTAACAAACCATGTTTAAGCTGGTTTGATGTTTTTTTTTTACTTTTTTTATTTTGGATAACCCCTCCAAGTGAATTTCTATCTAGCATTTCATCCATAATGCAATTAAAGTCTCCCTCTATAAGGACCTTTCCCTTTTTAATATTATCTATTTTGTTTAGTACCATTTGTATAAAACCAATAGGTTTATCATTAGGTGCTTATAAATTCGCTATTGTATATACTTCATTTTGTATTTTACATATTACTATAGTGTATCTTCCATTTTTATCTATGTCCTGATACATAATCTGTGTGTCTATATCACTGGTTACACAAAAGGCAACCCCACATTTTCTTTTATCCTCTAATGAAGAACATATTTTGATATTAAAAGTATTAGGAATAAATATTTTTGTATCTTTCCTTAACCAATGAGTTTCTTGCAACAATACTATTTTTACTCCCTCTTTTTTAATATATTCAAATACCATGGATCTTTTATATGGATTATTTAAACCCTGTACGTTAAGTGTCCAAATTTTAACCATTGGGAGAGAGTAGGAGGATAGGACAAAGTCTCGGCACAGTCAACACAACAGAAAAAAAAAAAGAACAACTACATATAAAACATGATACAAGCCATAATCCCTCATGTAAAAAATACATGAAACAACCCGTCACCAACCCCCTTTGTTGGGGACAGGAATCCACAACCTATTCCCTATGGTGTGGCATCCAAACTCCATCTAATGTTGGAGTAATATGGGGATTAAGCCTCACCTCAGACTAGCGAGATGCAGTGAATCAGAGTTCAGAGGAGGATATCCCAATGTAACAAGTAGGGATATAAAAGGGGATAGAGAGAGGGTAGGGGAGAAAGAGAAGTTCTTTCTACGTTATATATTGTACAGCTTTATTAACTTATCTATTTATATGCTATGATTCTTTTCTTAGTTTCGGAATGAACTATTTTATGATACTTGCAGTGTATTATCTTTATTAATGATAGCTTTTATTGTGACTATTTTCTTCTCCCTTTGCACCAACTCTAATTCCCTTTTGTGTCTAATTCCTTAATTTAGCGTCAAACTATTTATTATATGCTAAGTTGATCACACTTAGTGTGAATGAAGAGAAAGAAGGAAAAAAATAATAATAAAAAAATAACCCTTTTCTCAATCTTCTATAATAGTTAAATATTGTGCAAATTTATTAAACATATTATATTATCTAAGTGTTAACTACTGTTTCCTTTATTTTATAAGAAGTGCTATATGTTATCTTTCCTTTTTATATATTTATATAGTGTTAGATTTCCTCCCCTTTGTCCCCCCATTTCTCAAATTTTTATAAGTGTTTTCTTATATTCTAATTCTACTAAAGTAGTTAAACCACCAAATTGAGGGGAAAAAAATAAAAAAATAAATAAATAAATAAATAGAAGGGGAGGAGCAAGATCACAAAGAAAACATTATAAGTGAATCTATAAAAATCAAACAATTAGGAAAAAAAATCCTCATGTTTCCAAAAACCTTAAGTTATCTAAGTGCCTTTATTCTTTTCATTCCTTCTATATCTCTTTTTATATCTATTATCTATTCCATTCTCTATTTATTATCAAAATTAAGCATATGATGTTCTCATCAATTTTCCCACTGTTCTCTCTACTTTCCCCCTTTTAAAAATTAGATGTTTCTAATTAGTTAATTAATCAATCATCTACCCTCAATCATCCACTTCCTCTCTCTCTCTCTCTCTCGCTCTCTCTCTCTCCCCCTTTACCTTAACTCTTTCCCACTATATCAACATATACAATATTATAATCAAGTAATTCATCTGCACACATGCTCCTTTGTGCAATTCTTATAAAAAATTTATGTCAGTGTGTATTCCCTCACTCTCTTAATTGATATATATATTACATTTTCCTCTCGTCTCATTTCAAAGCCCACTCTTGAAGCCAGAAATTAGCGGAGGTTACATTATCAAAAAATTCAGATTTTGCTTCATGTACCACTATAAGTCTCGATGGGAAACCCAAGTAGTATTTGACATTATTTTTCCTTAAAATCTTTTTTTTTTTTCCTTGTTTCATACGAACCCGCGAACCGGGCGAACCGCCATAGACTTCAATGGGCAGGCGAATTTTAAAACCCACAGGGACTCTTATTGGTTGAAGGGGGGGGCGGACCTATTCTCCCCCCCCGGCCCCCACCCCTGGGCGGTGGGTGGGGGCCATAAAGATAATGAGGGCGGGACCTACTGTCCCCCCCCTGGCCCCCACCCCTGAGCGGTGGGTGGGGGCCCTAATAACAATAAGGGGGGACCTATTGTCCCCCCGCCCCCACCCCTGCGCGGCGGGTGGGGGCCATATTGATAATGAGGGGGGGAACCTACTGCCCCCCCCGGCCCCCACCCCTGCGCGGCAGGTGGGGGCCATATTGATAATGAGGGGGGGACCTACTGTCCACCCCCCCTCCGGCCCCCACCCCTGTGCGGCAGGTGGGGGCCATAGTGGTAATGAGGGGGGGGACCTACTGTCCAACCTCCCTCCGCCCCCCACCCCTGGGCTGCGGGTGGGGGCCCTAAGTAAATCCCCCCCAAGGTGATTAGGGGTCCCCAAGCCCCTAGTCACCCCCCCAAAATAAAAAGTCCCTACCTACCCCCCTCACCCTAAAAAATAGTGAGGGGGGAATAAAATAGCTAACCTGTAAAATAAAAGTAAACTTACCATTCGACGTCTTCTTTTTTCTCAAATCTTCTTTTTTCAGCCCCAAAAAAGGCCAAATAAAAAACCATCATAACCGTCGAATTGAAAATAAAATAAAAATCCCGAGCGCAAAAAAAAAAAACAGACAAAAAAGAAAAAACCCGAGCGCAAAAAAATAATCCATCTTCACCCATGGAGGGCTCCACGCAGACTGAGCTCTGCAGGGCGGGAGAAGGCTTATAAAGCCTTGCCACGCCCTGCAATTAGGCTAAGAACACTCTGATTGGTGGGTTTAAGCCAATCAGAGTGCTCTTTGTCATTTTACACAGCGTGGGAAAATTCAAAAGAACTTTCCCACGCTGTGTAAAATGACACGCCCAGGGGTGGGGGCCGGGGGGGGGCAGTAGGTCCCCCCCCTCATTATCAATATGGCCCCCACCCGCCGCGCAGGGGTGGGGGCTGGGGGGGGCATTAGGTCCCCCCCCTCATTATCTTTGTGGCCCCACCTGCCGCGCAGGGGTGGGGGCCAGGGGGGGCAGTAGGTCCCCCCCCTCATTATCAATATGGCCCCCACCCGCCGCGCAGGGGTGGGGGCGGGGGCGGGGGGGACAATAGGTCCCCCCCTTATTTTTCATTTTAGGGCCCCCACCCACCGCTCAGGGGTGGGGTCCGGGGGGGGACAATAGGTCCCCCCCTTATTGGTATTTTTAGGACCCCCACCCACCGCTCAGGGGTGGGGGCCGGGGGGAGGACAATAGGTCCCCCCCTATTAGTATTTAGGGCCCCCACCGGGGGGGGGACCCTTTTTTTTTAAAACAGTGAGCAGCCACAGGCTGCTCACTGTTTAATAGACATGCCCCTACTCGCGGTATTGTGAGTAGGGGCACAATTTACTAATACCAAGTAATTTTTACTTAGTATTAGTAAATTAATAGGGGGCGGACCGAACATCGCATATGTTCGTCGTCGACGGCGAACGCGGACACACTATGTTCGCCGGGAACTATTCGCCAGCGAACCGTTCGGGACATCAATAGTTACAACACACCATTACATCTCTTGGGATTTCCTTTGACAAATTACTTGGTTTCTGGATTCTGTGATGTATTTCCAGGAATTTGTATTTCTCATCCATCTGGATTCCTAATTCCACAAAATACGATTTTAGGAAATCTTCCAATTTTTCTTGACTTATCTCTTCTGATATGTTTCTTATCCTCAAGTTCTTTCGTCTGCAGCGATCTTCCATATTTATGATTTTTGACTCTAATTCTTGAATTTTCTGTTGAAGTTTCCCATGTTTTTCTTGCTGTTCTATAATCGAACATTCTGTATGTTCCAATTTGTCTTCAACCAGACTGATCTTTTGTCCAATTTCTTTTATCTCCTTTTTTAATTCAGAATTATTATTCATAATCTCTTGTTTTATATCAAGTAATTGTTGCTCAAAACAGCTTTTGAGGAAGTCTGGGGTTACCTGAGAGGTGTCTATTGCTTTTACAGTCTCCATCTGAGTTGTATCTCTCTCCTTACTGTTAGGACTAACGTCTTTTGAGGATATTTCTGATATAGATTTTTTCAGTTTGAGATGAGAAAAAATTAGATAATCTTCTCTCTTTAGTTTCCTTTTTCTCTCCCTTATCTCTCTCCTTCTCTTTGTCTTTACTGGAAGAGAGCTTTAGGTCTTGATTTCTTCTAGTTGACATCTTTTTTCTTTCCTTTATCCTTCCCTCCTTTCCTTATCTGTCTTTTCTTTCTCTCTTTTACTCCAGAAGGTTAACACCTTTCCTTCTCTCTTTTTTTTTTCCTTTCTTTTTCTTTTTTTCTCTCCTCTCTTTATCCTCTCTTTCAGGCTTATGTTTTGTTCAGGAGCCTAATACTTATTTGAAGAAAACCTTCTCTGTTTTAGCCCATAAATGTCAAGGAGTGTAGTCCCTTTTTTTAAAGTAAAATTAAAGATTAAATGAGTATTTGGTTGAAATAAGAGGGGCTATGTAAAGACAATTCAAACAACAGCAAACAGTGCTTGATAGTAAAAAATTTTCCTTTTTTTTTTTTTTTTTTCCATATTTCCTCTTTTCCTCTTTCTTCTGATAAAGCGGTATAACCCGTTGAGGTCTCCCTTAAAGATATAGATTGTAATATATTATCTCCTATATCACACACAAATTTACTGGGATTGTTCACAGATTTTAAATGACTGCATATACTGGGCAATTTCTTTTTCAGAGCCTGTGTATTATTTAAGGATTTTGGTTTATTCAAAAATAGTCCTCTATAGTATAGCTCCAATTTTTAAATTCCAAAAGGTTTCTTTTTTCCTAGATGGTAGAAAGAAAATGTTGAACTGTAAAAAAAAAAAAAAAAAAAATGAAAAAAAAGTGTTCATATGCAAAGTAAAGCAGAAATCTGGTAGATATAAGTAGTTGGTAGCATCTACTAACAACTTTTTATATTCCTTTTTCTTCTTTTCCTTCCCTCCTTCCCCTTCTCTTCCCTCTCAGTAGGAGAACAATATAATTCCAAATCCAGTTGATTCCCTTCAGAGCAGTCACATATTAATATATTAGATCTCACCCAGCTTCGCTGTATCTCCAGACCTCCAGATCTCACATGTCTGTGTCGGATTAATGCTTCTGCTGATTTTTATCTTTCTCTCTTTTTTTTTTTCTTTTCCTTATCTCACTCGGCTTCTACGACCTCTGTGATCTTTGATCTCCTCCGTCTGTGTCAATGCTTTCTGTTCAGTTAGCATAAACAATACGACGGCGTCTCTCACATGCCGTCAGTCCTCAGCAGATCCTATTTTGCCAGTAAGACTTTTCCTCTCAAAGTGTGATTTATGCAAGGCTCACAGTGTTTGCTGCTCTGCACTGCTTGCTGTTCATTTCGGCGGGCTTCTCCCCCATCAACAACAAGATGTAACGTGCGTAGCTACGTCATCCCTCCCCCATAATCAGTGCCAAAAAAAAATTTAAAAAAATGAGCGTAGTCCTTTTTAGTTTCTCGTACAGCTGGGCCATTCACCAGTTGTCTTTAGGCGTCCCATTCAATCCTGTCGCTTGCCACCAGTTGTTAAGAACCTAAGTGGTTATGGTACTGAGTTCTTCTATTAATTTCCCAATAGCTGAGCATAAGTGATTATAGCTACAGTTAGGGTGTAGAGGAATAGTAGAGTTGAATGTAGCTTCCAAGACGAATTTCCCCAGCAATTAAAAGGTTACCCAAGCATGAGCCTAGACTTCATGAAGGGTACAACAGGAATAATGTTTTATTGATGCCACACTGGCTTTTATGAAAATCCTCCTGCAAGAGGACCTCCTGCAGTAAACAAAAGTGACAACCAATCAAAGTACAGATTTACAGTAAAACACTTCCTTCCTCTGCCCGGGAGATAATGAGATAAGTTAAGGAAAATCCCAATTATCTCCAGGCAAAGGGCGCACAATTTCCCCAAAATGTAGAACACCCTTTTATACACATGGTATCCCCACAATTGACATGTCCCCCGATAGCCCAGATTTGGGAGACCAACATGTTCAAATTTCATCCAAATCGGTTCAGGGTTCTCAAAAGGTATGGGAGTCTTAGTTCACCGACGCACACGAGGCTCTTGCCCAAAATAGTTCCATGAGTCCAGTGTGTGCGGTCGGTCAATTTCGAAAAAGCCAAATAAACAAATACACCCACCAAACTACCGAACAGCGCTCTCCTGGCTTTTTGGCAACAAATGAAAGCAGGCGTTCATATGTTTTCAGCGGTGTTCGGGAAGTCGAGTGTCCGATTTTTAGTTCCAGATACTCGATGACCAAGTCCCGCTGCAAACAAGATGGCCACCGTTTTCTCTTCCACGTGGCATTTGACTATACGAAAGCCCAGAGAGCGCTTAATAGACAGTTCCCTTTGAAGATAATGAGCCAGGAGGTTGGTCGGTGTTCAGTAGATTAATCTACCGAACCAGTAAATACAAAATAACCAAAATAAAGCAGAAAATCACAAAATGAAGAAGAAAATACAGAAAATTAGTCTATTTCTTCACATAACTGAACACAAGTGTTCAAATAATTGGCGGTCATTATATCTCCTGAACGCAGGCAGCGGCACATGGCCGTCAACAGCGTGGAACTATTTTCGGCTACGCGACCCTGCAAACACCTGGGAAACTAGTACTGCTGCCCATCCAACTTCCCAAACAGTTATGAGAACGATGTTTAGGAGGCATGAACTACTGAACAGGGGGTGCATTTACTCCCTAACAGCCAGTGGGAGCATTTGTCTGTGTTCATGCCAGAACCCTGAAAAATGGTCGGCCGTTGCCTTGTGTTCTCTGGAACCGTTTTGGGGCATCACACACAAATGACACTTTCACTGATGATCTCATTGTTGTGATACATTTTATTATTTTGAAACACTAATATTTATGTTCAGCGAAGTCTCCCGAGTATAACAGTATCCCACATGTACAAGTTTTGAAGTGTTTTTGAAAGTTACAAGGTCAAATATAAGGCTTGATTTTTCATTTTTTCACATTGAAATTTGCCAGATTGGTTATGTTGCATTTGAGAGCATATGGTAGCCCAGGAATGAGGATTATCCCCATTATGGCATACCATTTGCAAAAGTAGACAACCCAAGGTATTGCAAATTGTTAGTAGCCACTTAATCACAAACACTGGCCAAAGTTAGCGTTCATAATAGGTTTTTTTTTGCATTTTTAACACACAAATATAAATGCTAACTTTGGCCAGTGTTTGTGACTAAGTGGCTACTAAAAAAAGACTGGACATACCCCATATTGAATACCCTGGGTTGTCTACTTTAAAAAAAAAAAAAAAATGCCCATGTGAGGTGTGATTCAGAGATTTATGACATAACCGTGTTACGATGTCACTATTGATACATTTCAAAAATATATATTTTGAAACTGCAATGTCTTATTTGTACTTATAGCCCTATAACTGGCACAAAAAAAAAAAAAAGCTAAGAACATGTTAACATTAAGTATTTCTAAACTCAGGACAACATTTAGAAACTATCTAGCACAGGTCTGTTTTGGTGGTTGTAGTTGCATAACAGATTTTGGGTGTCAGAGTTAGAAAAAGCATTTTTTTTTTTTTGTGTGGGTACAGTAAGAGGAAAATGACAGCTAAATACAAACACCGCAGAAATGTAAAAACAACCCTGGTCCTTAACGGTAAGAAAATGTAAAGACGGTCTGGTTACTAAGAGGTTAAAACAGTCGTTTTAAAAAGTTGAAAAGTTCAAATTCTATATTTAAACCATAGGGGGCAATCGTGTGTAATTCAAATACCCATCTCATTTCCCATTGGCCAAATATTTTTGTAAGATTTCCTCCTCACCAGCTCGTACAGAGGCCATACTAGATTTAGTGTTAAGAAATAGAGATTTGGTATCAGAAATTACTGTAGATGAAAGTTTAGGATCTAGTGATCACGAGTCGGTGTGATTTAATATAAAAACAGTGACTGAGTTACACCACACAAAAACAAAAGTTTTAGACTTTAGAAAACCACTTTTCTAACTAAAATATGTATTGAGTCATTATCAGACTGGATCGGTTTAAACGGAGTCCAGGAGTAATGGGATTATGTAAAAGTTGCACTACGGAAGGCAATATTGCACATTAGGCTTGGCAGTAACAACAAAAAAGTAAAGAAAGCACTGTGGTACTCCACAGAAGTAGCCAAATAATAAAATAAAAAAAACATTTAGTAATTAAAAAAAAAAAAAAGAGTGAGGAAGATAGACAAATCTAAAAGATTTAGCAAAAAGAGGCAAAGTGGGTTATAAGAGCTTCCAATGCACACAGAAGAGATAGTAGCCCAGTCAGTAAAATATTGTGATAAAACATGTTTAGATACATAAATGAGAAAAGGACAGTAGAACAAGGATTAGTTAGACTAAAAACAAAAGAAGGAAGGTATGCAGAAGAGGATATAGGTCTAGCAGACTGCCACTATACACATTTTTGTTCAGTATTTACAGATGAAAATGAAGGAAAGTGATATCAGTTAAGAAAACAAGACTGAGGTATTTGTTACATGAGCGTTTACAGAGGAAGAAGTTCTATTTCAGATGTCTGAATTAAAGACAAATACATTGATGGGGCCTGATAGGGTATATCCAGAGCTCTTAAAATAACTTAGTGGTGTACTAGCAAAACCGCTAATGGATTTATCAAACAAATCATTGTCAAAGGAAATTAGCAAATGTTGTGCCAATTAACAGAAAGGCAATAGGGAGGAATAAGATAACTATATACCAGAAGCCTTACTTAAGTAGTGGGGAAAGTAATGGAAACTATGTTAACCCCTTAAGAACAGAATACCTATAAACAAGTGAAAAATATGCTTACATTAGAATAATAGTGACCTTATTACACAAAGCAGCACCTATATGTGTATTAGCTCATGAAACACAAACTAGAATCCAAACAGAAAAATAAGTACTCTAAAAAAAAAAAAATAAGTGCAGATTTTCTCACATTATAAATAAAGTGAACGTAGTGCAAAAAAAACCTCATTCCACTCTTTAAAAAGTACAATGTGCATATATACTCAAAGTGCTCGATCCAAAATATTTAAAGTGATCTAGTGCACACAAATCCAATGAAGTACACTTACTTTGATCACATATTTGAAGTGAATCTCAGTTGCAAATGGTAATACATAAAAAAAAATACAAAACATAGTGAAGTATTGTTTTAGTGAAACAAAATTTGAAGTGTATTTAGAATATTCAATCACAAGTAAAGAGCAGATAAGCCTGCACTGCTTCAAACAGCTGCAAGTGTAGAAATATCCACTGCCGCCAATAAGGTAAAACAATTTATTTCCACAATTGAAAAACAGCACACATTTAAAATCACCGGATATTAGTGGAGACTATCCTTTACTGAGTTTGTGCATCCGCCGGGTAAACAAAACAGTCCGTGCACATTAGAGTTTGGCAATGTCCACAGAATACTTCTGGGAGGCAGGACGAGCGTGATGATGTCACATAGCGAGTCAGGTGACGCGTTTCGCCGAGGGATCGGCTTCTTCAGATCTGACTTCCATTTGCCCTAGTAGTCTTTTTATACCGCCCATAAGGGCATAATATGATAGACAAGTGGCTCCTTATTGGCTTATTCACATTAAAATTTTCATAAAAACAAAGGATATTCCCAACTAACTAATATTTGTCTAATTTGTTCAAATGCTATGGAGGCTGCCTCATATCCATATACATATTACATAGTGAGTATTTCAATAGAAAAACTTAAATTGTACACAGTATTGTCAGAATGCTGCATCCTCTATTTTTAAAGTGACAGTAAAAGACCTTAATAACCATAACAACTATATTTAAGAGAGCATAGTAAATAAGATTAATTTGAAGAAAATTGCACATTAAAATACAACTTACAAAATACATATCAAATAAGTATTTAAATTAAAAAAAACTAAAATTGTACACAGTATTGTCAGAATGCTGTATCCTCTATTTTTAAAGTGACAGTAAAATACCTTAATAACCATAACAACTGTATTTAAGAGAGCATAGTAAATAAGATTATTTCGAAAGAAAAGTGCACAATAAAATACAAACATATTCCTAAAAGAGTATAGCCTATGTAAGAAAGAAAAAAACAGTGTATAAGATAAACATATAGAATATAAAATCATATATATATATATTGTAACGGACCGTTTTGTACACAAGTGGTAAAAACCATTTAGGCGATCATCCCCCTTTCCAGAGATGCAGGCACAGCTATTGTAGAACACCCAACTCATGAACCGCCAATAAGTGAATGCACCAAACTCCCGAACGGCATCCAATATAGCACTCCAAACACACGAACTGGAACCATACGAATCACTGCTAGCAGACGAATAGGAAAAGCATCCAAGCGGCTTACACTCCTAGCAATCAGTCTCTATCAGCATTCAGTAAATCCCCCCAAAGACGAGACAAGGCTCCGTGTTGAGGGTCAAGCAGTGGTCTGTTTAATGAGGGCTACCTGCCCAGTATTTATGCAGGTCTCCCACCTGGTGGACACTCCCCTAGGGGACCAAATGGGAGACTGTGACAAGGGACAGACAATCAGCAAAATAGGACACACAGTCACATTGTATTCCAACAATGCATCCTGGCTTCCTCCCCTGTGCCTTGAGAAGTAATTCAATTATCTCCCAAGACAAAGGCAAATCGCCATTATGCACGTGGGGATACTAACACACAAATTACTATTAAAATACACTATGTGAGACACATAACATTAAAAGCATACATTTAACATATTCCCAGATAGCTCAGGTCTGAGCGCACATTATTAAGCGAATGGTGCTCAGACCACACAAATACAGTTTAATCGCCATGGAGCTAAAGTCTTTACACAGTCAGTTTCATGCGAATGGGCTCCATGGGATTCCTATCTGGGGTATAACATATTCCAGTAAAACTACCGAACGCCGGGCCATTCGTGCACTTTCCCCGACCAAGAAGGGAGGTCGGCGGCTTCAGCGGTGTTTGCAACTGTGTCCGATTTCAGTTCCATGAATTAAGCGTCGAACACCGCTGTGCATTCGCATGTTTAAAATGGCCGCGACCTCGTGTTCGTGATACGAATGGCGGCCACCCAGCATTCGTCAATTAAGCTGCGGTTAACCGCAGCTTCAGGGAGGCTAATTGCCGGCACACTCCAGCTCCCAGGTGGTCCAGTCATTCGTGCGGTTGCTCGGTAGATTGAATCTACCGAACACCAGGCAGAAAAGCACGAATAAAGCTTTTCTGCAGGCGAAACAAAGTCTTTTAACATGGGGGCCATAGTCCATAGTCCAAAGGCAGCAGGCGAGCAACCAGGCTTCTCCAATGCAATGTGGCAAGATTGCTCTCGTCACATATATATATATATATATATATATATATATATATATATATATATATATATATAATGTCCTGCTCAGGGAAAAAATAAGAAAACCATAATTATTATAAAAATACTAAAAAGGTAAAAATAGAATTAAAATCATCACCCATATACTTATAAAAAGTTAAAAAGATCAAATTCTATATTGAGTCCTCTTGGCTCCAGAGTGTCCAGCTTGTAAACCCATATCATCTCTTCTCTCCCTATATCGTTAATGTGGTTCCCTCCTCGCCAGGACTTATTGACTATTTTTATCCCCAGAAAAGTCAAACCTTCTGGGTTTTGGTTGTGGTACTTTTTAAAATGGGCAGGCACACTGTGATTCTCATAACCTTTCGAATATTATTTACGTGTTCATAGATTCTTTAATGCAAGGGACGAATTGTGAGACCCACATATTGCAGGCCGCATGGACAAATGAAAAGATAAATTACATTCTTACTAAAACAAGTGATACAATCTTTTATGGTAAACTCTTCATCCTTTTATTTTGTCCTGAATTCTCTTATACCTTTAAGAGTCCTATTCTTACTACATTTGCAGCCCATACATAAACCACATGAGTAAAAACCTTTTTTTTTTTGGTTTAATAAAATTTTCTTTGTTTCTCTTTTAGGGTAATTAAAACTCAACATCTGTTTAAAATTTTGCGCTCCTCTAAAAGTAATAAAAGGTTTATCAGGGAGAAGTTTGCATAATTCATGATCTTTTTTTTTTTTTTAAATGTGCCAGTGCTTCTTAACCATTGATTTAATTTTATTGCAGCCTCTATTATTGTCAAATACCAAAGGAACTTTATTACTTTTGTCGCTTGCATTTCTCTTCGTGTCCACAATTAAATCATCCTGATCTGGTTTCAAAGCTTCCTCATATGCCCCCTCTATAAGTTTAGTGGGACACTTTTGTTCCAAGAATTTCCCCTTTAGAATATCTGCTTGATTTTTAAAGACCTCCACTTCTGTACAGTTTCTTCGGATTCTTCTAAACTGTCCTTTTGGAATATTGTAAAGCCAAGCCGTGTAATGTCCATTATTGTACATTACATAGCTATTGGCATCTACTTTTTAAAAATAATTCTTTGTTTTTAAAAATCTATTTTCCACATAAATATTCAAATCTAAAAAATGAATACTGGAGGTACTAAAATTGCTGGTTAGGCATATTCCCCATTCATTAATAGTTAATTTTTTCTAAATTTTTTTCCAAAGAAACTTCTGAACCCGTCCATATAAAAAACAAATCATCTATGTATCTACAGTAGGAGACCAGGTTTGTGCCCCATGCTTGGCTGGCATATATATACTTTCTCTCCCAACCTGCCATATATAGATTCGCATAACTGGGGGCAAACCTGGTCCCCATTGCTGTACCCTGATGTTGCAGATAAAATTTGGTATTAAATAAAAAATAATTATTGTTTAAAATCCATTTAATACTATCTATTAAAAAATCTACATGCTCATCCGGAAATTTCTTAGATTCCATCAATGTGTCATATATCACTTTGCATCCGAAAGAATGAGGAATTGAAGTATATATTGAGGAGACATCACTAGTCACCAGGATATTCAACTCCTCCCACTTTATATTTTTAATCTTTCTAATAACATCGGTAGTATATCTCACATACGAAGGCATTACTTTCACCAGATCTTGTAGCCATATGTCTACATATTTAGAGAGGTTGGCAGATACAGACCCTATCCCAGAAACAATAGGTCTGCCTATTTGGCATCTTTGTGTACCTTGGGAAGGGTATAGAAAGTGGGTATTCTAGGGTATTCTTGCAATAAAAATGTATATTCATTGTCGTTAAGAACACCACTTTCCTTCCCCTTGTCCAAAAGTGATATGAGAGATTTTTTTTATATCCTCGGTGGGATCACTATTTAGTTTGCTATACACTTTTTTATCCCTTAATTGTTTAAGGCATTTTGCTACATAATCCTCCGTATCCTGTATAACTAAACTCCCCCCCTTGTCTGCTGGCTTTATTACAATTTATCTGTTATTCCTTCGAATATCCTTTCTTTTTATGAAAATTTGACTTTGAATAAGCCAATAAGGAGCCACTTGTCTATCATATTACGCCCTTATGGGCGGTATAAAAAGACTAGTAGGGCAAATGGAAGTCAGATCTGAAGAAGCCAATCCCTCGGTGAAACGCGTCATTTGACTCACTACGTGACGTCATCACGCACGTCCCGCCTCCCGGAAGTATTCTGTGGACATTGCCAAACTCGACCGTGCACGGACTGTTTGATTTACCCGGCGGATGCACAAACTCAGTAAAGGATAGTCTCCACCAATACCCGGTGATTTTAAATGTGTGCTGTTTTTCAGTTGTGGAAATAAATAGTTTTACCTTATTGGTGGCAGTGGATATTTCTACACTTGGAGCTGTTTGAAGCAGAGCAGGCTCATCTGCTTTCTACTTGTGAGTGAACATTTTAAATACACTTCAAATTTTGTTTCACTAAAACAATACTTCACTATATATGTTTTGCATTTTCTTTTTTCACTTCAAATATGTGATCAAAGTAAGTGTACTTCATTGGATTTTTGTGCACTAGATCACTTTAAATATTTTGCATTGAGCACTGTGAGTATATATTCACATTGAACTTTTTAACGAGTGGAATGAGTTTTTTTTTTCTTTTGCACTACTTTCACTTTATTGATACTGTGATAAAATCTGCACTTAAACATATTTTTAGCGCAGTTATTTTCCCTTAAGAACAGAGGCAGTTGTACAAGTTCAGATGAAAACAAAAAGTAAACAAAAAACTTTGAATTTACATTATATATAATTTTCATCCATAATTCTCCTATTGCATATTAAATGCACCCACACCCACAATATATATATATATATATTATTTTGTTAAGGAGAAACAGGGCTTTCATGTCACATGCCGGAGACACACGTCTAACCTATGTCTGTACTCTGTTCATACTTCTACCTCTGATGCTCACCTTAAAGACTTCTCTAGGGCTGCACCATTCCTATGGAACACCCTTCCATTCTCTGTTAGACTTTCACCCAATCTCCCCTACTTCAAAAAATCTTTGAAAACTTACTTCTTTAGGAAAGCATATCAATTACACTGTGAACAGCTTTCCCTCCCCTAACCCTGATTTCTCTCCTTCAACTGTCATCAAAACAAAAAGTCCTCAATGAATACTATCCTGGAAACTTACTTTTCTACCCTTACCTTTTGTGTCACTGTTGTGGTTCGTGATTTTGGATGAATGTGTTTGCACAATTCAAAAGGGTTTCACATAACTACGGTGTTAAACTTTTAGGAGAACCAAAATGGCTGCCGACTATGTGCTTCAAAGAGCATCAAGATGGCCCCCAGTCATGTGTCCTGGTGTAACCTATTTACACTAACAATAGACTTAATGGAAGCCAACTTAAATTTGCAAGCATTTAAACCAACCCTTTTATTTTGTACAGCTATAAATTTAGATAATTAGCAGCACAAGGTATTTCGGCACAGTTATATCATAACATGTAATGGCCAATCATCAACATATAATGTTTAAAACAAAAGAAAATATAACAAATATTAATACACATGTGTAATACTAACTGTGACGAAGCGCCCTTCGCCACTTGTGCCTGGAGAGGACTAATTTCCCTTTAAAAACATCATTGGGGCTTATGGACTTCTTTTGAACTGTGTATGGCCCTTGCTAAACTTTAACCCCATGGCGATTTTATTCTGTTCGTGGGATCTGAGCACTGTTTGGATATATTTGGGGTTCTGTTCAGTATAACAGGAATTATGTATTTTTATGTGTTTTTACTGTTGTTGTGAATAGAGATATTTTCTGTATGCTGGATATAATTGGCTTACCACACCCAAGCCACGCTTGCAGTCGGTCAAAAATGGACTTCCATCTATCTTTTGAACCACTGGACCAAAGTGTATGATTTTTGGATATGTTTGTATACTAAGTGTGCTGATTAATAATATGTAACTTTTATGGAGATTGAATGTATAATGTATATTTTAGGAGTTATAAGAAATGTATAAAAACTGTATTTTTCCTGCCTGTGGTAATTACTTTAACCCATTGTGTTCAGTAATTATATTACAGGCAGAAGGGAAAATTTTGCTGGAATGAATGGGAGTGTTTAACTGTGTTGTAATGTTTTTATTGGCTATTGTGATTGCATGTCCTGTGTAGCACTAGGTCCACGTGGGTGGTAACCTTGCTGGGAAACTTGTACATAAGCAGGAAAAAACGCTCATTGAAATCTCCATGTGGCATATGTGTATGTTATGTCAGTTAGTTAGCTACACGTAGCTAGGATACTGTCATCAGTGTACTGAGCATGTGCAGGAATGCAGGAACTGAAATTGCACTTATTTCCTTTGTCTTGGATGAGCCATGTGGTTTGACTAGATGTACAAGTCTATATTCTGCTCACTGATTGGTCTGAGGAATATAGGAGGGGTTATACTGTATGGGAGGAGATATGCAGTTAACAAAAGTCCCAAGCCACAGGTATTTGCCCCTCAGATCATTTGGAACAGGAGGTCATCTGAGACCTGATCGGTAATGTGAATAAAGGCCTCTTACTTCCTGAAGACTTGTGTCCATATCTCTGTGTTTGGCTTCTGCATGCTTACACGGTAACATCTCTGGTGCATTGGCAGCGGGAACCTCATCGCACGGAAGCTGGCGCAGAGATTTGAGACGGTAAACTTTTACCAAACCTTCTACGCTACAATCCTGGACTTCTACTGCGTGGACCTCCTTTCGTCTCGGTGCCACTGGCCTTTTGTCCAGGAGATCATCGGCTTCTGCGCAGTGAGTCCCGGATTGTTCCGTCTATGAGTGAACCCAGGTCCAAGAACTAACAGGTAAGATTGATACCGTTAGAGCGGTAGACCCACGAGGGGTTTTATATTTGAAACCGGTTATTGGTATTGGTCCCTTCATTAGAAGGAAGAAGCAAAGGCACACTGCTTATCTGGAAATTAGACGCTCTGTAGTCAGCCCGTCTAATATAGGTGGTTTGTCAGACTGAGTTCTGGTGTAAATAGCTCATGTCGGACACCGATGTCCTGCCTTGACTAACATGCTAGGTGTAAATTTTGGTTGTTAGGTCAGGGAGATCGGCAGAATTTTAGCATTCTCTGTTGTATATTATAGTTTGCTAGATTTCACCCTATCTTAACTAAGTGTGCTCTGTTGTAAATCCAGCCATTAGATTATTGACAGTTTAATAGACTAGCTGGGTACTGTGTAAATTTTGCCCTCTAGTTCGCTATACGTGGTGTCTGGGCAGCGAAGAACTTATCGAATCTCTGGTGTACAAATAGATTGAAAGCTCTCGAGGTGCTGGCCAGTTAGAATAGTTGGGATTATTGTAAATGTTGTTAAATATATTGTAGTTGGTGAATTGGTTAATTTGTATGTCCTACTAGAAAGTTAGAGCTCTGCTGTCTAGTGGGAGTGTAAATTGTGTGTATAACTGTAAAATAGCGCACGGTACCATAACTACTGACATGTACCATAACCACTGACATTGTGTAAAAATTACTAACAATTGCTGTTTTATGTTATATGTATAATACCATAACTGTTACTAACTGATCTGTGACTTTAAAACTGTATTATAACCACTTACTAACTGTACCATAACCACTGACTGTAAAGATGAGGTTACTAGAATGTGATATAGTTGGTTAGTCAAAAGTTGATTTATAGTACAGATAATTGTAGAGATTAAATTGTTGAAATGTTATGTGATCGGTTAGTTTATATGGATTAATAGCGTGGATAGTTGTATGGTTTGAATAATAGTTACATTGATAAGTGTATAGTCTTTGGTGGGTTTTTGATTTAATTTCGTGTGTGCGACGTCGTGATATTGTTGAGCATGTGAGGATCCTGTGTGTGCGTGCATGTGTGTGTTTGGGCCTAGTGACTGTGCGATGTGGTGCTGGTGATAAGGAGATTGGTGTGACTGTTGAAACTGTGTGTATATTTGTACAGCTTTTTGAATCAGACGTTCTGTTGAAATAATCTTCTGATTCACAAGGCTGTTGGTCCTTTGTCTTGTATGTTTTAAAAAAAAAAAAAAAGTAGGGAGTAGCCTGTCCTGGTGGCCGCATGGCCTCCATGTAGCAGTCTTCACTTAAATTTAGTGCAGGGTGTACATGTGGCTGTAACTAGTAGGCTGGAATTCTATGATCAGTTTCTATATATTGACTGTTGGAAACTGATTGTTGAAAAACTGCCTTGGTGAGTTAAACTGTGTCATATGAGAAACAATGTAGCCACATGGTGGTCAGAACTAAGGCCTTAATTACAACTGCTTTGGACATCCCCTCCCCCCCTGGCATCTGATTACCAACCCCCCTATTCATCCTCCAGAGCCAGAGTAGCTACGCCCCTATTCTTCTTCCCAAGCTAAAAACTGGTATAGTCAGTATTTGCACTCCCCCTGCTCTACTGTCCCCGCCTACCCACATACCTATCTGTTCTTTTGTTTCAAACTCTTGTATTTCTGTACTACTCCCCTTCCCCCTAATCAATGATCAATGGTATAAGATGGTATATTGTCTTTTTTTAGTTACTTTTACTAAAATACAAACTGAAATGTTTAATTTATCTTAGAACTAAAGATTTAATCAAGCCTAGATAATATCAGGGTGGACAGTGATTAAAATAAGTAATAATAAAATAGGGACATAATTAATTAAAGTCTATTTGCTTCATTAGACTTTAGGGAGGCACTCTAGGGCCACCTACTGGCCATCTTCGGGAGTTACATTGATAATACATTGTTTACAACAGATAGAAGTAGGATTGCTTACCCTATTTAAATATATTTATTGCTATAAGGTTTTATTTTATGTATAAATATATTAAAAGTTAAGTTTTATTATTAGACCCATAAAGATTATTTTGATACAATTACCCTCTGGTGACACCTACTGGTAGGTTTTTGGTTTAACGCTTAAAAAAAAAAAAAAAAATCATCCACCAATTGCTGACTTATAAAATTAGCTCACCCCCTTACACCTATCTTACTACTCCCAGACTGGAACCTATTATTGAGCAGCCTTGCCGAAGTCCCATACTAACCCGACAACTGACTGGCACCCTTCCATCCAGACATTACCAAATGCCCCTCAGACTTACATCAGGCCCAACACACGTGGATGAGAATGGCCAAATACAATGGGCAGATCCAGTGTTTGTATATGTCCCCTTCACTACGACTGATTTATTCAACTGGAAGACTCATAACTCTTCATATACTGACAAACCTCAAGTTATGACAGATTTGGTTACTTCTATTATCCAAATGTCGATACAAATTGGAACGTGAATGGTGCTGACATGCCCCAACTAAGAGCTTATCGGGAAGCCATAATTGCTGGCATGATGGAAGGAGGGAAGAAGGCAATTAATATGTCAAAGACGGCTGAGGTGTTGCAAAAGGTTGATGAGTCACCTAGTGCTTTTTATGAGAGACTGCTGGAGTCAAATAGATTGTACACTCCTTTCAATCCTGAAGCCCCTGAAAACTTCTGAATCATAGACTCAGCATTTGTCAGCCAGGCCCAAGGTGATATTAAAAGGAAATTACAGAAATTAGAGGGATTTGTAGGGATGTCCATATTACAGCTAATGGAGATTGCAAATAACATATATATGAATAGGGAGACGGAGGTAAAGCGAGAGGAAGAACGTAAGATGAGGAAAAAGGCAGATATGCTAGCGGTAGCTATCTTAAGTGTAGAAAGACAGGGAAGTGAATAGAGGAGACGAGAATAGGCTGAGCAAGGGACCTTTAAGTAGGAATCAATGTGCATATTGTAGAAAGGAGGGACATTGGAAGAGTGAGTGTCCACAGAGAGAGCAGTATGAAGGTGATAGACGAGGAGAGAGAAGGGTACGAGGAGGTTATAGTGGTAGTTATAGAGGAAGAGGAAGTTTTAGAGGGAATGGTGGGAACAGTAGAGGAAGTGTTCCCACGCAGAGACCTAGAGAAAGAGAGGATAGATATTTTGTGGGTCTGGCTGATACTATCATGGAAGACTATTGATACCGACCGGGCTCCATCCCACTTGGTCGAGCGGAGCCTATGGTCGATGTAGCAATAGGGGGAAAGAGAAGTTCTTTCATGATCGACACAGGTGCTGAACATTCTGTGGTGACTAAGATGGTGGCTCCGCCTTCGGGGAAGACTATAACTGTGATAGGAGCTACTGGGAGAAGTGCAGCTAGACCGGTTCTTAAGAGTCGCACTTGTATTCTGGGAGGCCATGTGGTGAAGCATTAGTTCCTATATATGCCAGAGTGTCTGATTCAACTTTTAGGATGAGATCTATTATCGAAGCTTTAAGCTCAGATAACCTTTTACCTAATGGCTCAACATCTCTGAAGTTTAAGGGATTACCAGGCATAATGGCGATATCGGTGCCAAGGGAAGAAGAATGACGCTTCTATTCCATAGTGACAAGTGTTAACCCTAAGAGTGATGAATCCTTATTTGACATTCCAGGAGTATGGGAAGAAAATAATCCTCCAGGACTTGCTCGTAATATCCCACCAATACATATTGAGTTAAAGCTCGGGTGTATCCTGTTAGCCTTTGTATGTTGTTCTTTTATCTACCCCAACAGCTGTAAAGGTGGCAGAAGTGACTCCTTGGATTCATCATTCTAAGGTTAAACCAGCGGCAGACTCTTGGCAAGCTACTCCAGATCCTGAGAATCCTTGCAGGACCCGGTTGAAGCGTGCAACTCAGTCGGAGTGACGAGGGGATATCGAGACATTCTAGTTAAAAGTCTACAGAGATCATCAAGTAGGTGTTTTGACGGCCATATTAAAGCCTGACCACCTGCCTACGTGTCATAGCCAGAGTATCTCGAAGGGATCTCTGTGAAGGAAAGTGAGGATCAGAAGAACAACATCCTTGCAGCCCTCACAATCGGGAAGCTGAGAGGCCATCGCACAGTCGGGGAGGACAGTAGGTCCCCCCCTCATTCTTATTTAGGGCCTCCACCCACCATGCAGGGGTGGGAGCCAGGGGGGAGGACAGTAGGTCCCTCTCATTGTTATTTAGGGCCCCTAACCGCCGCGCAGGGGTGGGGACCGGGGGAGGGCAGTAGGTCCCCCTCCTCCTTGTTATGTAGGGCCCCCACCCGCCGCTCAGGGGTGGGGGTAAGGGGGTGGACAGTAGTCCCTCACCTCATTTTTATTTAGGGCCCCCACCCGCCGCACAGGGGTGGGGGCCGGGGGGATGACAATCGGTCCTCCCCTTATTTTACTTTAGGGCTCCCACCCACCGTTCAGGGGTGGGGGCCAATAGGTTTTTATTTTTTATTATTTATATTTTTTTACAGTAGGCAGTGACCACTGGCTGCTCATTGTTTACTAGACATGCCCCTACTCGCGGTATAGCGAGTAGGGGCTCAATTTTCTAATACTAAGTAATCTTTATGTGGCTGAAAGACCAATTTAGGTCTTTCAGCCTTTTGGTAGATAGCTTCCTAATACCGTGGGAATTATGGAGTTATCTACTAAACGGCTGCTTATTTTATGTTATTTTAAGTGATTTCCCTATCCACATTTGTTTGCAGGGCAATGTCCTACTCTTACCCCCATTTTACTTCCTTTTGCAGCCCTCTAGCCATTTCCAGGACTTTTTTAGAGGCATTTGAGTGCCCAAAAGTTCAGGTCCCCATTGACTTCAATGGGGTTCAGGTTTGGGGTCAAGTTCGGGTCAAGTTCGAGCCCGAACTCAAACTTTTTGACGAAGTTCGGCCGAACTCGGCGAACTCGAACATCCAGGTGACCGCTCAAGTCTAGTCATGATTAGATAATTGGTATATCTGGACAAAGTTAGAAATTCTTATATGGTAAGAAATATAAGTGTATACCTTATTGGAATAGATAGGTGGTTATGAGAAACAAGGGTTATTTAAACATCTATTTTAAAGGGAAAAATGGTCATGGGATCAACCTCCTTTTTCCCCTTACCAGCCACCCAATAGACCACATTCATGCAGACAACACAACAACTACCACCTAGGCCCATCCCAACACTATCCCAGCAGAGGCTACAAGGAATACCATCATTCACCTCTAGATACCACACATCACATCATATCACTAAGAAATGTGCAATCACCTCACTACCTGAACTATCCAACACACAATCCACATTCTGCCACCCACAACATACCCCCATCAAGACCTCACACTCTTGATGTTACTCCTAGACTTCAAAGAACCACAAGAACCACAGTCCCACAAATTCCCCATCCCTCCCCATCAATTACAATCACCCCAATAGACACCAGTTACTATCCATAGACTCTGAAACTGACCTTGATGATCATTAGAACCCTCAAACACCCTACTATCCAAACTCCTTATCCATCAAGAGCAAAAAAGAGGAGTCTCTTAAAAAATAAAAAAAATAAAAAAAAAAAAAGACTAGAAAGACACTCACTTCAATAATAAAAAGACCATGGAATTTTTAATCTATTTATAATCTATTTTTAACCCACATTGGTGCCTGCCTCAGCTCCTACCCAAAGAGACTCCATCCTCCTTACTGCCTGCAGAATGTTATCTGAAGTGTGTTTCTCATCCATCACTTCAGCATAGAGAATGAACGATCTATAGCCTAGCTGACCTACAGAAACACTTCCTCTCTTTCTGCTAGACCCCGTTGAAGTTTCTGAAGCAGCTTCCTGAGACCATAGGCAGCCTATTGCATAAGGGTGTGCACCCTAAAGCACAAACATACAAGCCGCATATATTTATATATATATATATATATATATATATATATATATATATATATATATATATATATATATATATATTTGTGTACGGCACATTTTGAGGTCGTAAGGAACAATAATAAGGAAGCAATAGTAGTAAGAGCAAAGTCAGTTGAGGTGTGCCGAAACTGACGTGAGGTTAGACCTGTAAAAGAGGGCAAAAATATAAGAAGCGATTCTTACAAGTCAGATACATTTATTCAGCAGATCATTATTTAGACATTTCACAGAAAGCCAATCTTATTTCTTTCTCAGGATTGGGGATGTATTTGTTGTATGCGGATGATTTCCCCTGACCCATATTTTAATGATGTGAGTTGGTACGTGATTACCGGAGGCAGCTGTGGCTGATCCAATGGCCCGAGAAGGAATGAGGGTTATGTCCTAGTCAGAGTGATATCGTACGAATGTAACGCATAAAATGTTTATTGGTTAAGGGTTTTCCTTGAAAAGCTACTAGTGGGGAATCAGGGATGAAAGTGAGTTGAAATTACAAAAGATTATCCAAAATGTGGATAGGACCTGATTTGGTAGAGGTAGGATATTATTTCATCTCTACTGGAGGACCAGTATGGCTCGTTTTGGTATGAGTAATAGACAAATGTTTATGCCTGTGAAGTAAGGTTTGATAGTATTGTAAACTAATTTAGGAGAAAAGTGGCAAAGTTGTAAATGCGACCATATTTACAAATAGAAACATTTATCACACAATAACACTCACTGGTGTCCCAATAGCTTGCATTTAAAAAAAACAAAAAAAAAAAACTGTTTGGACTATAATATAATAGCAGTCAGTTTCCTTCACGATTGTGCGTTTCAGGGCCTGCCCAGTGCCACCACTCACTTACTGGTGTCCCAATAGCTTGCTTTTAAATAAATAAATAAATAAATAACTTTTTGGACTGTAATATAATAGCAGTCAGTTTCCTTCACGAGTGTGCGTTTCAGGGCCTGCCCAGTGCCACCACTCACTCACTGGTGTCCCGATAGCTTGCATTTAAAAACTGTTTGGACTGTAATATAATAGCAGTCAGTTTCCTTCACAAGTGTGCGTTTCAGGGCCTGCCCAGTGCCACCACTCACTCACTGGTGTCCCAATAGCTTGCATTTAAAAAAAAAACCAAAAAACACTTTTTTGACTGTAATATAATAGCAGTCAGTTTCCTTTACGAGTGTGCGTTTCAGGGCCTGTCCAAAGCCACCACTCACTCACTGGTGTCCCAATAGCTTGCATTTAACCCCTTAAGGACACAGCTTCAGAAGCTTGACTTACGCTTAATGACACAAGCAATTTTTGCATTTTCTTGTTGTTTGCGTTCAACTGCAATTTGCATCTCTCTCATTTATTGCACCGACACATATTATATACTGTTTTTTAAAGGACAGAAAGGGCTTTAATTTGATATAACATATATATATATATATATATAAATGCTTACTTATTATAAAAAAAAATACAGAAAAAATGCAAAAAAAATGAAAAATATTGTTTTTTTTTACAGTTTTTGCAATAATAATGTGTGCATAATTAGTGCAGGTTAAGGAAAGTAATTGAAAATAAATTTATTTATTTGTTCTGATTTACAGAATATATAATGTGTCTGGGATTTTAAGTTTTTGGTAGTTACAGGTCACAAAGCACAAGGAGTAAAATAAACTTTTAATGTGGAGCGACTTTAGAATTTGGTATGTTTGTCTTGTAAGCGTAATAGCCATAAAAGAAAACAAAATTGCCACACAAAAGTATATATTTATATAAAGTAGACATCACGGGCTATTTACCTAAGGTTGTTTGACACTTTCTACGTAGCCATTTCACCGCCAACCTCTGCTAAATATTGGAGTAAAATTGTGTTTTTTTGGTTTTTGGCACACAAACTTATAACAAAGAAATTCTCGTGTATATTTTGTAAAGTTGGTGTGTGCTATTCCTGTACAAAGTTTTATTTTGTGTTCGGTTACATCTGCTGAGTAAAAGGACACCCACATTGTATGTCTTTGGCACTATTTCGTGAAGTTACAGTGCCATACAGGATACCTGTCCTTTTCAGTATTCACAGTAGAATTTTGAGAGATGGATTTAATGAGCCTTAGCTTCCATTTGGGGTATTATAACATTTTGACTGTTCAAAAACCCCCCACAAAGGCCTACCATTTGTAAAAGTAGACACTCCAGGGTATCTTATAAGGTGCATATTGTGCCTTAACATGCCCCCATTTTTTCACCAATATATGCCAAAGTATTGGTAAAAAAATAATTTTGTGCATTTTTTACATATGGATTGCATTTTTGCTGGGCGTTTTGTATATTTCATATGTGCCACTAAGTTCAAACCCCCAAATTATGCTCAGCTAAGTCTTCTGAGTAAAATGACACCCCATATGAATGTCTTTGGCACTATTTCGTGAAGCTACGGTGCCATATAGGAGACCTGTCCTTTACAGTATTCACAGTAGAATTTTGAGAGATGGATTTAATGAGCCTTAGCTTCCATTTGGGGTATTATAACAGTTTGACTGTTCAAAAAACCCCCACAAAGGCCTACCATTTGTAGAAGTAGACACTCCAGGGTATCTTATAAGGTGCATATTGTGCCTTAACATGCCCCCATTTTTTCACCAATATATGCCAAAGTATGTGGTAAAAAATAATTTTGTGCATTTTTTACATACGGATTGCATTTTGCTGGGCGTTTTGTATATTTCATATGTGCCACTAAGTTCAAACCCCCCAAATTATGCTCAGCTAAGTCTTCTGAGTAAAATGACACCCCATATGAATAT
>OW240914.1:244984272-244999696 GCA_933207985.1 Pelobates cultripes
ACCCTCTGACCAATCACAGCCTAGAGATGGATATTTAAATCCCTAATTCACCCCAGTACCTTGCCCTGGTTTCCTGTTCCTGGTTCCCTAGAGTGCGTTTATCTTTGTGAATATTACTTCCTGGTGACCTGATCTTGACTTTTCCCTGGTTATTCCGAATTCTGGTTCCCCTGACTTGGGTTGTTTAAACGGTATCTGAGTCTTTCTGGCTTCTTTGACCTCGTCTTTCCCTTTGACCATTCTCTATCTATAGCGTATTAGTCCGGCCATTCTAAGGTCCGGTTTACGCTCTGTCCATTTATTTCCTTTCCTTTTGCTAAAAGTCGGACTCCCTCACCTCTGGGTGTTGCAATAGGCATACCAGACCATTTTAATTTATTCTGGTCTCACCCAACCATTGTTATACTCAAGTGCACTTATTCTTTTTTTTATATTTCCCAATATTTTGGGGGCTTCCCCAATAAAAACAAAACAAAAAAACAACCAAACAAACAAATAAAAAACAGTGTTGGCTACCTCCTCCTCCTCCACCGCCTCCTCAACCTATGGGTCACTTAGTATAAACTATGTACACAATAGCAGAGGCTTGTGAAGGCCTTTTCTCCATGCATCAGGAGTTGAGCTCAGTTTGAACAGTGAGTGCAGAGTGTTTGAATGTGTGGTGGATGTAATGTGTGTGTGTGTATATAGTGAATGCAGAGTGTGTGTTTGTTTGTGTTTACATAGTTTCTGCGTGTTGGACCACACTAGCAGCCATGACAGCAGCCAGTGTATTGTCTAAACGTGTTTAGCACGGCAGGGGGCGTTATCACAGACAAGCGCAGCCGCCTGTCCACAGCCGCCTGTCCACAGCCAATATGGACAAGCTCACGTTTATTAAAATAAACCAGGCATGGATCTCACCAGACTTGTCTGTACCTTGTGCAGAACAGACATTTATTCTGGTCTCAAGTAGTTTGATATGCTCCTAAAAATAGGTGCAACAGGGTCCAGGAGTCAGTTCACTTGGAAAGGCTTCTCTATGTTGGAATAATTGGGAGGAATACACAACCAGTATATATGGGGTGTATGACTTTAAATCTGCTAAAAGCAGAATCAAATTATTACACACCAAATTGCTCTACTTAAAGCTTAAAGATGTGAACCGTAATAGGAATATAGGAAAAAACAGTATGAGGAACTGTTTCCTATATGGTAGAAAGCTTATACAGTTGGAGATGTATATCCCTTTAAATCTGTAACTGCTAAAATGTAGCAAAACCTATATCAATATCACATATTGCGATGCAGATAAAAAAGTATAAAAACTAAGTGCAAGGTGTATATTACTAATAATATTAATTAGATTACTGTATTAATAGAAAAAATAAAAAGATATATATAAAAAATAGATAAAAATGATGCAAAATTTATTAGGCAATAACAATGCTAAAAATATATTCACATGCGATCAAAAATTAAAAAATAAAGATCAGGAACGTATTGCAAGAAGGTTACCAGCTCTTCAGCAGTCCTAATGTCAACTGAACCGCAGGAACCATCCAGGATGAATATGGATACAGTATTGCTCTTACTGTGATCTCTGGCTGTCGGCTGTGAGGTTGGCGTGCGTCCCAGACCTCACTCTGGGAGATGCACGCTTGCCGGCCGGTCGGTCCCCAGATGTTTCGGTATCACACTCTCAGTGGAGAGGTGTTTGCTTGCTGCTGGTTTACAAAACTTCTGCGTCCGTAACCTGTAACCAGCAGCAAGCAAACACCTCTCCATTGAGAGTGTGATACCGAAACATCTGGGGACCGACCGGCCGGCAAGCGTGCATCTCCCAGAGTGAGGTCTCGGACGCACGCCAACCTCACAGCTGACAGCCAGAGATCACAGTAAGAGCAATACTGTATCCATATTCATCCTGGATGGTCCCTGCGGTTCAGTTGACATTAGGACTGCTGAAGAGCTGGTAACCTTCTTGCAATACGTAGACAGAACAGGTTACGGACGCAGAAGTTTTGTAAACCAGCAGCAAGCAAACACCTCTCCACTGAGAGTGTGATACCGAAACATCTGGGGACCGACCGACCGGCCGGCAAGCGTGCATCTCCCAGAGTGAGGTCTGGGACGCACGCCAACCTCACAGCCGACAGCCAGAGATCACAGTAAGAGCAATACTGTATCCATATTCATCCTGGATGGTCCCTGCGGTTCAGTTGACATTAGGACTGCTGAACAGCTGGTAACCTTCTTGTAATACGTTCCTGATCTTTATTTTTTAATTTTTGATCGCATGTGAATATATTTTTAGCATTGTTATTGCCTAATACATTTTGCATCATTTTTATCTATTGTTTATATATATCTTTTTATTTTTTCTATTAATAAAGTAATCTAATTAATATTATTAGTAATATACACCTTGCACTTAGTTTTTATACTTTTTTATCTGCATCGCAATATGTGATATTGATATAGGTTTTGCTACATTTTATCAGTTACAGATTTAAAGAGATATACATCTCCAACTGTATAAGCTTTCTACCATATAGGAAACAGTTCCTCATACTGTTTTTTCCTATATTCCTATTACGGTTCACATCTTTAAGCTTTAAGTAGAGCAATTTGGTGTGTAATAATTTGATTCTGCTTTTAGCAGATTTAAAGTCATACACCCCATATATACTGGTTGTGTATTCCTCCCAATTATTCCAACATAGAGAAGCCTTTCCAAGTGAACTGACTCCTGGACCCTGTTGCACCTATTTTTAGGAGTATATCAAACTACTTTTAACCTAAGGCAGAGTATTTGGTGAAACCTCTGCTTATATCCAGTTTGAGACTTTTCGCTAAAAGTCGGACTCCCTCACCTCTGGGTGTTGCAATAGGCATACCAGACCATTTTAATTTATTCTGGTCTCACCCAGCCATTGTTATACTCAAGTGCACTTATTCTTTTTTTATATTTCCCAATATTTTGGGGGCTTCCCCAATAAAAAACAAACAAAAAAACAACCAAACAAACAAATAAAAAACAGTGTTGGCTACCTCCTCCTCCTCCACCGCCTCCTCAACCTATGGGTCACTTAGTATAAACTATGTACACAATAGCAGAGGCTTGTGAAGGCCTTTTCTCCATGCATCAGGAGTTGAGCTCAGTTTGAACAGTGAGTGCAGAGTGTTTGAATGTGTGGTGGATGTAATGTGTGTGTGTGTATATAGTGAATGCAGAGTGTGTGTTTGTGTAGTGGATGTGGAGTGTATAGTAAATGCAGAGTGTGTGTGTAGTGGATGCTGTGAGTGAATACAGAGTGTATGTGTACTGGATGTTGTGTATGTATAGTAAATGCAGAGTGTGTGTTAGTGTAGTGGGAGTGAATGCAGTGCGTGTTAGTGTTGTGAGTAATGTTCTCAAGAGAAAATTTAGTTGGAACACAACTGCAGACGAAATAATACATTTGATACCATCACTTTAAGAAAATATAAATTTATTTAAATAAGAGAAATTAACTTTGGAAGTCTTTTGCAGCAATTAGGTTTTGAAATAATAAAGCTTGGAATCTTGTCTCAGAATTGCAACACAAAAATGTAGCTATTATAAAAATAAGGAAATGCTTAAAGGAACACTATAGTCACCTACATTACTTTAGCTAAATAAAGCAGTTTTAGTGTATAGATCATTCCCCTGCAATTTCACTGCTCAATTCACTGTCATTTAGGAGTTAAATCACTTTGTTTCTGTTTATGTAGAGCCTGCATTAAAAAAAAAAAAAAATGGTTTCACTTTCAAACAGATGTAATTTACCTTAAATAATTGTATCTCAATCTCTAAATTGAACTTTAACCCCTTAAGGATGGAGCCAAATGTACACGTTGTGTTAACGAAACAAAATGTAAACAAAACCTGGCATTTGCGCTACATGTCTGTCCAACCGTAATTCACCTATTTCATAGTAAATGCACCCACCCTTATTATATATCATTTTATTCAGGGGAAACAGGGCTTTCATTTAATATCAAATATTTAGCTGTGAAACATAATTTAATATGAAAAAAATGGGAGAAAATAAGATTTTTTTTGATTTTTTTAGTTCTACATGACATTTTAACTGTCAATGTCATAATACTGTTTGCTTTTACTGCAATAAAATACACATATTTTTATTCAGCAAAGTCTCACGTGTAAAACAGTACCCCCTATGTACAGGTTTTATGGCATTTTGGGAAGTTACAGGGTCAAATATAGCACGTTACATTTGAAATTGAAATTCGCCAGATAGGTTATGTTGCCTTTGGGACTTTATAGTAGCCCAGGAATGAAATTTACACCCATAATGGCATACCATTTGCATAGTAGACAACCCAAGGTATTGCATATGGGGTATGTCCAGTATTTTTTAGTAGCCATTTGGTTACAAACACTGGCCAAAGTTAGCGTTAGTATTTGTGTGAAAAATGCAAAAACGCCAATTTTGGCCAGTGTTTGTGACTAAGTGGCTACTAAAAAAGACTGGACATACCCCGTTTGCAATACCTTGGGTTGTCTACCATTGCAAATGGTATGCCATCATAGGGGTAATTTTCATTCTCGGGCTACCATAGGGTCTCAAAGGCACCGTAACCAATCTGGCAAATTTTAATGTGAAAAAAATGAAACGCAAGCCTTATATTTGACGCTGTAACTTTTGAAAACACCATAAAACCTGTACATGAGGGGTACTGTAGTACTTGGGAGACGTCGCTGAACACAAATATTTGTGTTTCAAAACAGTAAAAAAGTATCACAGCAATAATATCGTCCGTGTAAGTGCAGTTTGTGCATGAAAAATGCAAAAAAACGTCACTTTTACTGGTGATATCATCGTAATACATTTTACTAATATTTGTGTTCAGCGAAGTCTCCCGAGTAGAACAGTACCCCCCATGTACAGGTTTTATGGTGTCTTGGAAAGTTATAGGGTTAAATATAGTGCTAGCCAATTAAATTCCCTTTACTTTCGGCATGGGTTGTCATGCAGGTCCCGCTAATTGTAATTAATTAAGATACCTAATTATGTAAAAATATTACATAAATATATATGTAGAATTAATATATGTATATATATACATATGTGAATCTATACAGGGAGTGCAGAATTATTAGGCAAGTTGTATTTTTGAGGATTAATTTTATTATTGAACAACAACCATGTATCAATGAACCCAAAAAACTCATTAATATCAAAGCTGAATATTTTTGGAAGTAGTTTTTAGTTTGTTTTTAGTTATAGCTATGTTAGGGGGATATCTGTGTGTGCAGGTGACTATTACTGTGCATAATTATTAGGCAACTTAACAAAAACAAATATATACCCATTTCAATTATTTATTATTACCAGTGAAACCAATATAACATCTCAACATTCACAAATATACATTTCTGACATTCAAAAACAAAACAAAAACAAATCAGTGACCAATATAGCCACCTTTCTTTGCAAGGACACTCAAAAGCCTGCCATCCATGGATTCTGTCAGTGTTTTTGATCTGTTCACCATCAACATTGCGTGCAGCAGCAACCACAGCCTCCCAGACACTGTTCAGAGAGGTGTACTGTTTTCCCTCCTTGTAAATCTCACATTTGATGATGGACCACAGGTTCTCAATGGGGTTCAGATCAGGTGAACAAGGAGGCCATGTCATTAGATTTTCTTCTTTTATACCCTTTCTTGCCAGCCACGCTGTGGAGTACTTGGACGCGTGTGATGGAGCATTGTCCTGCATGAAAATCATGTTTTTCTTGAAGGATGCAGACTTCTTCCTGTACCACTGCTTGAAGAAGGTGTCTTCCAGGAACTGGCAGTAGGACTGGGAGTTGAGCTTGACTCCATCCTCAACCCGAAAAGGCCCCACAAGCTCATCTTTGATGATACCAGCCCAAACCAGTACTCCACCTCCACCTTGCTGGCGTCTGAGTCGGACTGGAGCTCTCTGCCCTTTACCAATCCAGCCACGGGCCCATCCATCTGGCCCATCAAGACTCACTCTCATTTCATCAGTCCATAAAACCTTAGAAAAATCAGTCTTGAGATATTTCTTGGCCCAGTCTTGACGTTTCAGCTTGTGTGTCTTGTTCAGTGGTGGTCGTCTTTCAGCCTTTCTTACCTTGGCCATGTCTCTGAGTATTGCACACCTTGTGCTTTTGGGCACTCCAGTGATGTTGCAGCTCTGAAATATGGCCAAACTGGTGGCAAGTGGCATCGTGGCAGCTGCACGCTTGACTTTTCTCAGTTCATGGGCAGTTATTTTGCGCCTTGGTTTTTCCACACGCTTCTTGCGACCCTGTTGACTATTTTGAATGAAACGCTTGATTGTTCGATGATCACGCTTCAGAAGCTTTGCAATTTTAAGAGTGCTGCATCCCTCTGCAAGATATCTCACTATTTTTGACTTTTCTGAGCCTGTCAAGTCCTTCTTTTGACCCATTTTGCCAAAGGAAAGGAAGTTGCCTAATAATTATGCACACCTGATATAGGGTGTTGATGTCATTAGACCACACCCCTTCTCATTACAGAGATGCACATCACCTAATATGCTTAATTGGTAGGCTTTCGAGCCTATACAGCTTGGAGTAAGACAACATGCATAAAGAGGATGATGTGGTCAAAATACTCATTTGCCTAATAATTCTGCACTCCCTGTATGTGTATATCTATATAATAAAAAAAAAAAAAAACAATTATTTATATATAGGTATATATATATATAGTGATATATACGTATATATTTATGTATGTAGATATATATATTATTTTGTTCTACGTGTATTTTGATATAAATATATATATATATATATATAAATATATATTAAAAGGCTTGGCCTGTAGTTGTGGGAGGGGCTTGGTTTCCCTTTAAAAGGGCTGCCAATCCACTCCCACATTACCGTAATGGTCTGGCGAGTCTGAAACGTTACTTCCGGTTCAGACCGCCATTTTGGATTCCTCTTACCTGTTTCCTCGTGGTCTCCTGGTCCGGTGCCCTCCTGAGTGGTTCCGGGCTCTCCAGGGCGCTTTTCCCGCCGTCACCGCCGACTGCACAGCTTCCCCGGTACTGCTGCCGCCAAAAAACCGTAAGTGGGCCCGCCGTAAAGCAAACCGCTTCACATTTACGGCTTACACGGCGGAGCCCCATTCGCATTCAAACGCATTCGGTTATTTTCGCCTAAATACACTTCGCCGCTAAGCTATGTAATTCATGTTTTAAATTTCATACGAACGCTACATTCGGCTAGATACTTAGGATTTCTACTATACAAAATAGTCATTATATACTATCATCACATTCGACTCAAATTCGTGCATTTCTCACTAATTATACAAGATCCTGCATCCACTTCTTAGGTGGAATCTCGCCCCCTACAGGTCAATAATGATATAGCACCAAAATAAATAAAAAAAAATAAAAAAATACAAATTAAAATGTATTAAATTATGCTACACTTAATTCTATCCTGATTTCTGACATCTTCCAACAGGTTACCTTACCAGAATTCATATTAAAATTTGGGGACCCAGTGATCGGTATCAATTATACTTTATAGGTTGGTAACATTGTCATTTGATTCATATAAATGACCATATAAACATATGATTTTAGGTAAAATGTTATAATTTACTCTCCTAGGTTTAATCATTGGAACGGTAGCTTTTACAAGCAAGGAGCCGGTTTCTTTTGATTATATCTCCTCCGCAGTTATCGGGTAGGTTCTGGTCCACGATCTGGCCTAACTACCACCCCACTTTCCAGATATTTACTTATCATCTTATACCTACAGGTCAAACTACCCGACAAATATCACAGTTACGTCATTGAGAGATCAGCCTGACTCACTATCAGGTACTACGCCAGAACCCAATATACCCTAAAAAAATTGAGGGGTACTGGTCCTAGGTTAGGTGGCCCAATTAGTTAAAATATTTCTGGTCTTAATCCATAGGCTAGTGGTCCCGCGAGGCCAACATCCCTAACCTCACACTCGGAGGTAATACGTCCCTCGGGCCAAATCATAGCTAGCCGCCTCGCATCAATATACAGAGAGGGCCTCACCTGTCACTCCCAATCTTTTTTATGCTTTAAATGACACCGAGAGGCCTACACCCCGCCACAACGTTCGGTGGCCTCAATCTTCCCCTCGGGCCCACGCATAGATAGTGCCTCTCAAGCCGCTTGGCAACTAGCAGGGTCTCATCTGTCACTCTCAAAAGAAGTTTAATTGTTTCACCGCTTGGTACTTAGCTAGCCCACCAGTACCCACCCACAATACATTTCATACGACTGACTGTTTATATTTATAATTTCAGTTATGTCACTAACACCTGATATCCCTGAAGAACTGTCACTACCTAGCACACCCACTAGGCCTGCCACCCCTGTTCCGGGTACAGATGTGAATAGCCCTGCATCCCTTAGATCATGGACCATCCCACGTCTTACAGCTGAACTAAGAAGACGCTGCATCCCTTTCCCGGCTACAGCTAGGAAGGCGGAGTTGTATAGGCTATTATACACTACCACTGACAACTCCGATGCAGGGGAAGGCACTAGCGGATCGCAAATACCAGCATTTCATGCTATGATGACGTCCCTTATGACATCCATAGGGACAATCAGAGACAGGCTGGACAAATTGGAGGCCGGTAGTGTTACTCAGTCCACAAATGCAACGGTCACCACTCCGCCTCTTGCTAATACCTTACCCGGTAATACCCTGGCAGCTACGGCTGACATAGAATCCATTGATCCTTCACATATGGTCCCAGCTCACCTTAAAAAAGACATTCTGGAAGGCAAGGACGTTAACCTAGCTTCATTGCTCATTGCCTCCCAGGATGTCCTTGAGAACAGGACCTTTGCTTGTGGGGATGTTTCCGTAGTCCTTAGAGCTAGAGACCCTCGCCTAAACAAAAATTGAACATCCCAGAATTTGTATTAGGGTTTGGCATCTATAGGGATGTATATTGCACTGTATACCCAGGGAAAAGAGCCGAGCTGGATACGTACATGCACAAGTTGGTGGATCTGGGACACAAATACGGTGGTACAGCGTTTTACGATTACCACCGTTCCTTCTCTGCAAAAGTGGCAGCAGCTCTGGCTCAGTTCAACTTAAACATCAATTGGAGCAAGTTGGACACTGAGCTATTCTGTAGGCACTTTGCAGGCCTCAGGCCCCCAACTTGTGCAGTATGCTCATCAGCAACCCACAGCACAAATTTCTGCCCTAATACAGCTGAGGTAGAACAAAACCAAGCAGCAACTTACCCCCCAAGATCAAACAAAAGTTTGAAAGACAAACTAGGAAGAGATATTGTCTTCTTAGGGAAATCCCAAGTATGTAACAATTTTAATGCCGGCAATTGTGGTTTTAGTTCCTGTAGACTAATGCATGTTGGTTCACATTGTTTCAGGGCTCATTCCAAGACAATGTGCCCAAATAAAGCTTTCCCAAAACCCTATCTCACATGCGTGAACCTCAGCTTATTCACCGATTTGCTACGTCTACACCCATCACGACACTTCAGCGACTATCTCATAACAGGATTAGCAGAAGGATTTCACACAGGGTTGATACATTTACCCACAGGCACACTGGAATGTGACAACTTACTTTCCACACGGGATGACCCACAGCTGGTACTTAAACTTATCACAACCGAGGTGAAACAAGGTTTTTTGCTGGGTCCATTCCTTTCACCACCCTTCAATTCTTGGAGAACCAATCCCATTGGGATTGTCACGGGGAAAAACTCACTTAAACCCAGGCTGATCATTGATTTATCCGCACCACATTCCTCCACGGTCCCTAGCCTAAATTCACTGATACCATCTGAAGAGTTTTCACTACATTACGCCACTATCGACCATGCCATCGGGGCTATCATTAAAGCTGGCACAGGGGCATGGTTAAGCAAAACGGATGTAGTAAATGCCTTCAAACTACTGCCTATGCACCCTACACTTTGGCACCTTCACGGCATTAAATGGGAAGGGTTATACTATTTCTTCACTCGTCTCACTTTTGGCTCTAAGAGCAGCCCGCGTATTTTCGACACATTTGCAGAGGCTTTATGTTGGTTGTTGCTAAATGTTTACCAATGTCCCTCTGTGATTCACTATTTAGACGACTTCCTCACAATTGAGAACAACACAAGTCCACCCACAAGTTTAAAACACATGTTGGCATTATTTGAGTCACTTTCTGTTCCAGTCTCCCCACACAAGACCCTGGGGCCCGCCACCCAGATGCAATTTTTAGGAATACAACTAGACACAGTACACATGCAGGCCAGCCTCCCTCAGGAGAAAATTGAGCGTATCCTGGCAAGTATTGACCACTACCTACAGCAAGGTCGTTGCACTAAGAAAGACCTACAATCATTGCTGGGATCGCTTAATTTTGCAATGAGAATCATTCCCCAGGGGAGATCATTTATTTCACATTTGCTATCACTATTTCCACAATTCACCTCAGACACATCTTACATTTCACTAGACAAACATGCGACATCCGATTTGAGCATGTGGAGGATTTTCCTCACTTCTTGGAATGGGCGTGCCATGTTTATACCATCTCACTCAGACACTTCACCCACAATATGGACAGACGCTGCAGCAAACACGGGGTTTGCAGCCATATGGGGTGACCTATGGCTCGTGGGGCCATGGCCAACTGAGGTCAAATCACTCACAAAATTCACAGAGACCTCAGCTTTATTCGAATTGTACCCCATCGTGGCTGCGGCCGTTACCTGGGGCCGCCAGTGGTCCGGTCACACGGTGTGGTGCTATTCTGATAATATGGCTACTTGCCATATTGTCAATAAAGGCCGGTCTTCATCCCTGGTAATTATGAGGCTATTGAGGCGACTCACATGGATAGCAGCCACTTGTCAATTCTTTCTAACATGTATTCACGTTCCAGGGTGCACAAACATCAGTGCTGATCACTTGTCTCGATTTCGTTTTCAGGAATTCTTCACGACACTACCCACCGCCTCCAGACGGGCAACTCCAGTCCCACTTTTCACAGACATGATAATGGATTAAAAGTTTTGTTAAATCACGCACGTCACATTTCTCACATGGCACTCTCTGTAAACACTAGAAACACTTACGACAGAGCTTTTCACATATTCAAAAAATTCATCACTGAATTTCACATTCACGATATGTTCACGATAGAAACAATATTGGGTTTCACTTCTTTTTGCCACATCAACCTTAAACTATCATTTAACACTATAAAACTATACCTTACGGGAACTCAACACCACATGCTAATTCAACAACCCAACACCACGAGTTTCCTGTCCTCATATCAAATCAAGACAGTTCTTAGAGGCATTAAGAAATTAGATACACATATCCCCGAGAAACGACTACCTATTGATAACCACATATTTCATGCACTAGTAAACTTGTTAGATTCCTCTCCTTTTGAGCCCAGGACAAACACGGTAATAAAATCAGCCATATATCTTGCTTTTTATGGATTCCTCCGTCCCAACGAATTCACAACTAGGACTATCACGTCCCCTGATTACCTAAGAATTATGGACTTAGCGAAACAAAACGACCATTACCTACTCACGCTAAAACACTCAAAAACCAGTGCCATAGGTCATACCGTTACGATCCCCTTATACCCTACTCATAACAAATGGTGCCCTGTACAAAATTTTGACAATTATCTTTTATCACTCCACAAACAACCATTACAACCTTTGCTAGAACTGCACGGTAACGTTCTAACTACAGTAAAGTTTATGCTCTATGTAAGACTGCTGTTGACTAGACTCGGCTTGAACCCTAGTCAATTTTCGGGTCATTCTTTCCGAATAGGAGCAGCATCTACAGCTTCTGCTAACCACATTCCTCCGCACATCATCAAAACAATGGGACGCTGGAAATCTTCCGCTTATACTCTTTACATACCCAATCCTGTTAAAGAATTAAGACTAGCTTTCTGTGATTTATCTAAATAAAGTTTTGGTCAACGTATTACGTCTTATGATAATTTATTTTTGCCCACTTTTACAGGCCTACTCCTCTGTCGGTTTCGGCACACCACAACCGACTAATTCCAATATTGATATGTTATCATATGCTATGTTTCCATATACGGCTATATTGCCACGACCACAAATTAAAAGGCTTGGCCTGTAGTTGTGGGAGGGGCTTGGTTTCCCTTTAAAAGGGCTGCCAATCCACTCCCACATTACCGTAATGGTCTGGCGAGTCAACCCACCCACCACTCCCTCTATTATAAACACCCTCTAAGGTGGGCCCACTTTTACAGGCCTACTCCTCTGTCGGTTTCGGCACACCACAACCGACTAATTCCAATATTGATATGTTATCATATGCTATGTTTCCATATACGGCTATATTGCCACGACCACAAATATATATATATATATATTAATATCACAATACAGTTAGAATGAAATAACACACATCTATATATTTTTAATTAATTTTTTTTAAATTATTTTTTAAATTTTAATTTTTAACGTATTTACATATTTAATTTTTTTATATTATATATAAATATATATATATATATATATATATATATATATAACAATAATTATATATATATTTAACCAGTATCAGTCTACGTGTAATTTGATATTAATATATATATATATATATATATATATATATATATATATATATATATATATATAATTATATATATATAATAGTAAATACACCTACACGTGTATGGTGTGTATATATATGTGTATATATATATATATATATATATATATATATATATATATATATATATATATATATATATATATATATATATACTTAGATCATATATATATATATATATATATATATATATATATATATATGATCTAACTATATATATTTTTTTTATACTAATACATTTTATTTTCATTTTATTTCCAGCCAGCAGGGGGACCACCTGTAATTACAGGCAGCCCCCCTGCTGGCAATACAGAAGCCAGCTATCCCCGGCCATGTGATTGTGGGGTCCTCGCTAGGACCCCACTCTCACATGGCCGGGGGGCTTCGACGAGGACGGACGTGCCGCGGGGGGCTCCCTGGGAGTCCCCCCCACCGCGATCGCCGGCGTGGGACTGCCGGCAACCGGGTAAGTAGGCAAAAACCGGAGGGCGTACAATTACGCCCAGCGGCGTTTAGAGTCGCCTATAATAGGGCGTAATTGTACGCCCTCCGGTCTAAAGGGGTTAATCACATACAGGAGGCTCTTGCAGGGTCTAGCAAGCTATTAATATAGCAGGGGACAAGAAAATCTCAATTAAACAGAACTTGCAATAAAGAAAATCTAAATAGGGCTCTCTTTACAGGAAGTGTTTATGGAAGGCTGTGCAAGTCACATGAAGGGAGGTGTGACTAGGGTTCATAAACAAAGGGATTTAACTCCTAAATGGCAGAGGATTGAGCAGTGAAGCTGCAGGGGCATGTTCTATACACCAAAACTAATTCATTAAGCTAAAGTTGTTCAGGTGACTATAGTGTCCCTTTAATCAGCAGCAAACAATATAGTCCAAGTGACGTCAATGAGGAATAACAGAGCAGGTGAATCCTGTAGTACAAAGTAACAGTCTCTTAGTATAAGAATATACTTGGTAGTGAATTATCCTGGTATGTTAAGTGTTTGTAGTTAGTAGGCCCCAATAGCAATAATTAATATCATTGAGTAATTGGCAAATGATATTTCAATAGATATAACAAGTAAAATCTCAGAGGCAGACTTTGGATAACTTGTATCCTTCCCTGAAAATTGTGGCTACAATTAGTAAATACAATCATAGGAGAACTTATATTTCCTTAATGAATGATGGGAGTTAAAGTCCTTCCAGTGTAGATTGATGTATGGTTCCTTGAAATCAGGGCCGGACTGGGGATACGAAGCAGCCCTGGAAAAAAATCTATGCCAGCCCCATAAGTCATTGTGCTATGTAGGGTGTATATATATATATATATATATATATATATATATATATATATACACCCTACATAGCACAATGACTTATGGGGCTGGCATAGATAGTTGGCTGCACTCTCGGATTTCCTGAAAATGTAACTTTTATTGAAATATTTAAGAGAAGATCAACGTTTCAGTCCCTCTTGTGGACTTTCGTCATGATCCTGACGAAAGTCCACAAGAGGGACTGAAACATTGATCTTCTCTTAAATATTTCAATAAAAGTTACATTTTCAGGAAATCCGAGAGTGCAGCCAACTATTTCAATTGCCTATATATATACTGGATACTGGAGCCCTGGTGATGCAACAGTATATATATATATATATATATATATATATAAAGATAGTGGTCATCACTCACGGATTTTCAAGAATTAAAATTAACAATTTATTAAGTATCCATTAAAAGATCAACGTTTCAGTCCCAGCAAGGACTTTCATCAGGATCAGGCATGCCTGATCCTGATGAAAGTCCCTGCTGGGACTGAAACGTTGATCTTTTAATGGATACTTAATAAATTGTTAATTTTAATTCTTGAAAATCCGTGAGTGCTGATCACTATCAGAATTTATTTGAATTTTCCTGGATTACAAGCACCCGGTTATTAAATCATCCAAGCGTGAGTGCAAGGACTTTTCTATTTTTGCTATATATATATATATATATATATATATATATATATATATATATATATATATATATATATATATATATATATATATATATTTATTTTTTTATTGATACATTTCTTCTTCTAATTCAAAATATTAGTTCTTTTAGGGTAATTAAATTATACAGTAAAGCATACTCACACACAGACAGACAAAACTGATGCACATAAATAGGCTCATTGACAATGACACACACAGACAAGGTTACTGGCGCACACACAAATTTAGTACAGACAAACTCTGATACACACACACAAGCTTACTATAGACAAGCTCACTGATGCGCACACACTCTCCCTACAGACAAGCCCATTGACACACACTCTCCCTACAGAAGAGCTCACTAACACACAGATTCACTACAGACAAGCTCACTGACACACACATGCTCACTACAGACAAGCTCACTGACACACATATGGTCACTACTGACAAGCTCACGATCACACTCATGCTTACTACAGACAAGCTCACTGTACACACATACTCACCACAGACAGGCTCCGACACACCCATGCTCCTTACAGACAAGCTCACTAACACACACACACATATGATCCCTACAGACAAGCTCACTGACACACATACAAGCTCACTCACTAGCAGGCACACACACACACACACAAACTCACTAGCAGGCACACACACACACACACACACACACACACAGAGGCTCCCTCACTAGCAGATGTGTGCACACACACACAGAGGCAGACAGTCACTGACACCCAGGCAGAC
>OW240914.1:244999796-245046711 GCA_933207985.1 Pelobates cultripes
TGTGCTTTTGTTTTTTTGAGTTTATTTCAAAGGACACTATTTGTGATCACTATTTCCCAAGTGCTCACCTACTTGAATGTTGGTCAAAAGATCAATGTTGTTTGTTATAACCAGATCCAGACTTTCTAGTTGGTGCTTGTACAAGTTGTGACATGAAGGTGTCATTTAACAAGTTCAAAAACTTAATTCCCTTTGCTGAGCTACTAGTCCCTCTGTTCCAAATTCCCTTGCGACCTGTTTTTTGCACTCCATAGGTTTAAAGGGTAATCCAGATGTGGGTCCCTTGCTCATGGTGCTTAGAGAAATATCAGCTATGCCTCTCTGATGATGCTTAACAAGGCTGAAACGATCGTCTGGGGTTGCTGTGTCTCTCGTGCAGAGGGAACTTGCTGGCATTTTGGATCTGGACTGCCCACATGGGTGCTACCAGTCTGATATGTTTCAGAGATGTTCCCTCTGTAATGGCACAAGATGAGCAAAAGCCAGCTTGAGAACTGAGCAGGGACCCACCGAAGGGCAGGCTATTTCAGCTGCTGCCCATTCTCAGTATTGCGACCTGTTTTTTGCTCTCCTCTTTCCCAGTTTATGTCCGGGTAATTAAAATCTCCAATGATTAACGTGTTACCCAGATTTGTAGCTTTCTCAATTTGCTCAAACAACTGTTGTTCCTCGTCAATATTAACATTAGGTGCTTTATAACATATCCCAACCAATATTTAATTGCCCTTTTGCCCCAAGCAAATATTTACACATAAAGCTTCCACATTTTTCTCATCACATTCCAATTGCTTAAGATTTGGCTTTAACTCATGGTTGGCATACACACATACCCCACCACCTATCCTGTTTTTCTTGTCCTTCCTAAATAGTGTGTACCCATTTAAGTTAACTGCCCAGTCATGTGTCTCATCCCACCATGTTTCAGTTATAAGAAAAAGGTGCTCTGTGCAATTAGGCGCTTAACAATAATATATAAATGGAACAGCAGCTCAAACATGCATGCAGGTATCCCAATCCTACACATACATAGAGCCTAGTACAATTGGCTCTATTCCAGGTGAGCTTATACATAGAGCCTAGTACAATTGGCTCTATTCCAGGTGAGCACATTCATGCACTGTTATATGTGACCACTTGTTTATTTTAAACATACTTGCACTAGGATTTTTGTCCTTTTTTATCCACATATGTTGTGAGCTGTATATCTGGAGAAGGTCTGGTATTACCAAACATACCTCAGCTGTTGTGATTTGAGCCAATCTCCAGGCTCTTTACCATGTGAGTTGGACATACATCTTCTTCCACTCCATTCACACCTTACAAGCATACTGCACCATGATGTGTATTTTCTTGTTGTAGATTTTATTATGCTGTCTGCCCCTTAAAGTGATATATACGTTATTCCAATAGGGGTAAGAATTTGATATTTAGCGCTCCACTGAGTGATCTTTTGGTGGTAGTACGATCCACTAAGTTCACTTTTTTCTTTCACATCATGTTTCAGTTATGCCTATTATGTCATATTGTTTAGTGTATGCTTTTGCCTCTAGTTCCCCCATTTTGTTATATAGGCTCCTTGCATTAGTAAGCATACATTTAATATCATGAGTCACTGGTACTTTTTGTGAATTATCAACATTACATACCTTCTCTGTTCTGAGCTTGCCCCTCCCACCATCTCAACCACCCTTTTACTGAGCTAAAGCCCATCTCCTTTCTGTACTACTAGTTTAAAATGTCCTCCAACCTTCTAGCCATCCTATCCCCCGTACTGCAGACCCTCTCCTGTTTAGGTGCAACCCATCACTGCTATAAAGGTTGTCCTAAAGTGCAAAGTCGGCTCAGTGCTCTAAAAACCTCAAACCCTACTTGCTGCACCAAGACCTCAGCCACACATTGACCTCTCTAATCTTCTGCTGCCTTTCCACTGTAGCACAGGTAATATCTCAGAGAATACCACATTGGAGGTCCTTTTCTTAAGTTTGCTACCTAAGTTTGCTAAACAATGTGCTTTCACACATTCTGCCTAATGTTTTTTAATGTCCTGGTTCTTTTGCGTCCACTGAGAAAAAAATATTCCCAGATTGCTCTTGCAATAATTTAAACAAAAGTTCCACATTTTTATTTATGGTAGTCCTTTTACTGTGATCATGGATTATAACCCACTATTGTCCAATTTGCAACCTCAGAAGTGTATCTCTAACACAATAGCAGCTAGACTTCACATTTACACACTTCAACTTGCAGCATACAACTACTTAATTAAATATTGATGTCACAATGTTCATACTAATGTAAATATGTTTTCAAGATTGCCAATTTCACATCATATGGCCACATCTCAAATATTAAAAACTGTTCATTAGCCATTGAATCTAAATTCCAAGGAGATTGCTACTTTTACATAATCTCATTCTAGGTTACAGAATATTATTTTTTTTGTTCAACATGGGTGGCCTAAAGTAGTTTGCCCTGTCCTTCAGCCATTTTTTTACCAGGAGTAATGAACTTGTGTATGACTCAGGCTTTTTCTTTGGTTCACACATGTTTCCACATTGCTGCAAACTTTAGCACTGGGATCACTACACATCAGGGTATAGTAAAAAATGAAACAAAGAGCACAGGAATATATTTGGTGGGTCATATTGGATACAAATATCTCTTCTTATGTAGGTGTTTGCAATGGATGTGTAGACTCAGCAGAATCCAACCTGTGAGGATATTTATGGGGTGATAAATATTAAAATAACATTTTTATAAACATGATCAAAAGTTAATTTCATTTTAATTTGATTGTTTTAATTAATTTGTATTATATATTGGCACTGTTCCCCTTGATTAATTTAAAGTGACACATTACCCACTATTTTAGCTCTTACAGAACCTGGATGACGTTTTATTAGAAAATTTGTATTTCACACATTAATCACAAACGGATTATAAACATATAATTTATTGTGACAAATAATTAATAATACAATGGGGGTGTGGCCGTCTTCCGACGAGAACGGTCGCATGGCATAGGAACTCTGACTGTCTTCAGCCCGATTAAGCCGATATATATATACCCACAAAACAGATCTTAACATTTGGCAACATTATGCCGCCCTCCAAACAGCTTAAAGTGTCGGATTCGTCCAAAAAAAAAAAAAAGACGGCAACAAAGAATCTCAAGATGGTGACGATCAGACCTCTATATCGGACGGCCAATCCGACCAGGAGTCAGTTTCGTCTAAATATTCAGACTCTTTGGTCACAGACCATAGCCTACATAGCATGCAGCAAGAATTGAGGGCTACTTTAACAGCAGATTTCCACTGCATAGACACAGAAATAAGGAAAGAAATCTCCAACCTAGGCGACAGGACAAGCCATCTGGAGAACAGGACCGAGGAACTATGCACTGCGCACAACAAAGTGGTAGATGAGGTGCAGAAACTAGCCGAGGCAAATGAAGCCCTGAAACGTAAAATGGCGGACGTGGAGGACAGATTGTCCGTATACATGGAATACCGGATGATGTGTCCCACGATGCCCTCCCAGCCTATGTCCTCTATATGCAAAACCTTAGTCCCAAGCCTAAAAGACTCAGCATGGGCATTTGACCAGACTGCCAAGACCAGCACGCTTCACGAGTGAGACTCTGAAAGATGTAATTGTGAAATTCCATTACTATGCTCACAAAGATGCACTAATGGTGGCAGCAAGAAAAACCGACACATTCCCAGATCCTCATCAGTGCATATCCTTATACGCCGACTTATCTGTGGCCACAATGCTTAGGCACAAGGAATTTACTAATCTACTACTCTCCGCGCCACCAACGAATCATACAAATGGGGATACCCAACCAAACAATTAATTTGGAGACAAGGAAAAAAGCACGTCGCAAACAACCCAGCAGAAGGCATCTGTCTGCTCTCAGAATGGGGTACGGGACATACTCTTCGCGCCACCAACGAATCATAGTTACATAGTTACATAGCTGAAAAGAGACTTGCGTCCATCAAGTTCAGCCTTCCTCACATTTGTTTTTTGCTGTTGATCCAAAAGAAGGCAAAAAACCCAGTTTGAAGCACAATTTTGCAACAAGCTAGGAAAAAAATTCCTTCTTGACCCCAGAATGGCAGTCAGATTTATCCTTGGATCAAGCAGTTATTACCCTACATTGAAAGATTATATCCTTGAATATTCTGTTCTTGCAAGTATGCATCTAGTAGCCGTTTGAACATCTGTATGGACTCTGATAAAACCACTTCCTCAGGCAGAGAATTCCACATCCTGATTGTTCTTACAGTAAAAAAACCTTTCCTTTGCCTTAGACGAAATCTTCTTTCTTCCAGTCTAAACGCATGGCCTTGTGTCCTATGTAAAGTCCGGTTTGTGAATAGATTTCCACACAATGGTTTGTATTGGCCCCAAATATATTTGTATAATGTTATCATATCCCCTCTCAGGCGACATTTTCTAAACTAAATAGGTTTAAATTTGTTAACCTTTCTTCATAGCAGATATGTTCCATTCCTTTTATTAATTTTGTAGCCCGCCTCTGCACTTTTTCTAGTGCCATAATATCCTTCTTTAGAACAGGTGCCCAAAATTGCACAGCATATTCAATATGGGGTCTTACCAGTGATTTATAAAGAGGCAAAATTATATTCTTGTCCCGAGAATGAATGCCCTTTTTCATGCATGACAATACCTTACTGGCCTTGGCCACTGCTGATTGACATTGCACATTGTTGCATAGTTTGTTGTCTATAACAATTCCCAAGTCCTTTTCATGTGTTGTTATCCCTAATTCGCTTCCATTAAGGGTATACGTTGCTTGTGTATTCTTTACGCCGAAGTGCATAACTTTGCATTTTTCAACATTAAATTTCATCTGCCATTTGAGTGCCCAGTCCCCCAGTCTATCTAAATCCCTCTGCAGCAAAGTAATATCTTGCTCACATTGTATTGTTTTATAACGTTTGGTGTCATCTGCAAACACTGAAACATGACTTTCAATGCGGTATTCAAGATCATTTATAAACATGTTAAATAGAAGGGGTCCCAGAACAGACCCCTGAGGGACACCACTTGCCACCTCTGTCCAGCTTGAAAATTTACCATTAATGACAACTCTTTGTACTCTGTTTTTAAGCCAATGTTCTACCCAAGAACAAGCATTTTCATCTAGACCGATTTCCTTGAGTTTGAACACTAATCTATTGTGTGGAACTGTATCAAATGCCTTGGCAAAATCCAAAAAGATCACATCCACGGCAACACCCTGATCTATACTTCTACTTACTTCTTCGTAGAACGCAATCAAGTTAGTTTGACATGACCTGTGCTTCATAAAACCATGCTGATTTTTGCTGATAACCATGTTCTTCTCAAGGAATTCTTGAATATTATCCCTTAATAAGCTTTCAAATATTTTACCAGCCACAGAAGTTAAGCTCACAGGTCTATAATTTCCAGGCAAGGATTTTGAACCCTTTTTGAATATAGGAACCACATCTGCCTTCCTCCAATCCTCCGGAACACTTCCTGAAAGAAAAGAATATTGAAAGATTAAAAACAGAGGTTCACTTATTTCTGCACTTAATTCCTTAAGTACACGTGGATGGATACCGTCAGGCCCTGGAGCTTTGTTTATATTAAGTTTCTTTAGTTGCTGCAGCACCTTGTCTTGAGTTAACCAATTACAATTATTCTGCAAGTTTTTAGCAGCAATCATTTGCACATCTATTGCCATGGGTTCTTCCTTAATATATACGGAGGAGAAAAAGTTATTTAAAATTCCTGCCTTTTCCTGGTCTTCATTAATTAACACCCCCGTTTCAGTTTTTAGTGTACCTACACTTTCATTTTGTTTTTTTTTAGAATTTATGTACTTAAAAAATGCTTTGGGGTTGGTTTTGCTCTCTTCAGCTATCATTATTTCATTTTGAAGTTTAGCAAGTCTAATTGCCTTTTTGCACGCATTATTTGCATTCTTATATCTTTTATAAGATGCATCTGATTTGTCTGATTTAAATGCTTTAAATACCCTTCTCTTAGTTGTAATCTCTTGTTTTACTTCTCTACTAAGCCATGTTGGTTTTAATTTGTTTCTTTTATATTTATTTCCCAATGGTACATACTGAGAAATGTACCTTTGTAATATTTGTTGGAAGATGATCCATTTATCCTCAGTGTTCTTTTCACTAAAGAGTTTATGCCAGTCAATATATTGTAAAGCTTCCCTTAACTTATTGAAATTGGCCTTTTTAAAATCATATGTTTTAGTATTCCCCATGTGCTTTTGTTTTTTTGAGTTTATTTCAAAGGACACTATATTGTGATCACTATTTCCCAAGTGCTCACCTACTTGAATGTTGGTCAAAAGATCAACGTTGTTTGTTAAAACCAGGTCCAGACAAGCATCCATTCTAGTTGGTGCTTGTACAAGTTGTGACATGAAGGTGTCATTTAACAAGTTTAAAAACCTAATTCCCTTTGCTGAGGCACTAGTCCCTCTGTCCCAATTTATATCCGGGTAATTAAAATCTCCAATAATTAAAGTGTTACCCAGATTTGCAGCTTTCTCAGTTTGCTCAAACAGCTGTTGTTCCTCGTCAATATTAAGATTAGGTGGTTTATAACATATCCCAACCAATAGTTGGTTTCCCTTCTTTTCCCCCAAGCAGATATTCACCCATAAAGCTTCCACATTATCCTCCTCGCATTCCATTTGCTTAACATTTGGCTTTAAATCATGTTTGACATACAAACATACCCCACCACCCTTCTTGTTTTTCCTATCCTTCCTAAATAACATGTACCCATTTAAGTTAGCTGCCCAGTCATGTGTCTCATCCCACCATGTTTCAGTTATGCCTATTATATCATATTGTTTAGTGTATGCTAATGCCTCTAGTTCCCCCATTTTGTTATTTAGGCTCCTTGCATTAGTAAGCATACATTTAATATTATGCGTCACTTGTATGTTTTGTCATACAAATGGGAATACCCAACCAAACAATTAATTTGGAGACAAGGAAAAACGCACGTCGCGAACAACCCAGCAGAAGGTGCCCGTCTGCTCACAGAATGGGGTATGTGGAAAAATGCTACAACTACCCAACAGGCTCCATCTACATCCCCCCCAAAACGAGTTCAGGAGGAATGGCAGATAAACCTACCCATGATGATGAGGATGGATGGATATGATAATGATGATGAGGATGGGTGGATATGATGATGATGATGATGATGATGATGATGATGATGATGGATGGATATGTTGAGGATGATGATGATAATGATGATATAGCACCATCAAATTCTGCAGCGCTTTACAATGGGTGGACGAACAGACATGTAGTTGTAACCAGACAAGTTGGACACACAAGAACAGAGGGGTTGAGGGCCCTGCTCAATGAGTTTACATGCTAGAGGGAGTGGGGTAAAATGACACAAAAAGGTAAGGATAGTATTAGACTAGTGACAGTTGCAGAAGAGGAATCAGTCAGGAGCTATTAACAGTTTGATTGGTAAGCTTTTATGAAGAAGTGGGTTGTTAACGATTTTTTGAAGGAGTGGAGACTGGGTGTGCATCTAACGGAGGAGGGAAGTGAGTTCCAAAGGAACGGTGCAGCCCTTGAGAAATCTTTAAGGCAAGCATCAGAGGTGGGAGTACGGACAGAAGATAGATGTAAGTTATAAGTATAATTTATTCAATTTGTTAATGCTATGCACTTATACCCATTCTCTGTCTAATAGAGATGTAACAGTTATGGCTCTTTAAGTAATGTGGTGGGAGCTCGTAGCTAAAATATACCTACTGTTACCAAATTGAACCATTAAGGGGAGCTTAACTTAATTCAGTTTGATTTGATTTAATTTGATTTTACTCAATTTGAATAACGCTTCAGCTTTAAGTTGAACTGTGGCTTAGTCAATATTATACCTGCTCAACAATACGGGAGAGAACCGGAGACCCTATTCCCTCCCCCTCCCCCCCCGACACAAGGGGATTTGTGTACATACCTTAGTTATTGTTATGTTTTTTTATGTATTTTTTTTTATGTATGTTTTGTTATGTATTTTTTTCTGTTTATGTATAACACTGAAAACCGCAGGTTGTTGGTATATACTATACTGTACTTCTGTGCTTAATGCCAAGTTCACACCATACTACACAACTTGAAACTCAGACCCACCAGATAACTGTACACACGGCCCCCTCAGAAGGAGCTACACATTGTTGGTGCTTTAAAAACACCCTGATAATCCACGCTGTACGGGCACAAAACACTACATTATCCATTAAAATGCTAATAATGGATCAGGTGAAGCAGAAAAACCTCCATTAAATATGACTAATCATATGAAAATGTTTTCCCTGAAAGTTAAGGGACAAAATAGCCCTCACAAAAGACAGCTAGCAATAAAAGAAATGCATGCCTCACAAGTAGCAATAGCATGCCTACAAGAGACTCACTTTGGAGGAAAGAATCCTCCCAACGTAAAATTGGCCAAATATCCCATATCATACCATGCATATGCACAAACTAAGTCTAAAGGGGTGTCAATACTTTTCCATGCTGATTGGGTTTTCACTCTTCATAAACAATATACAGATCAAGAAGTGAGACTCTTGATCCTAGTAGGCGATCTAAATGGAATACAAATAACGGTAGCATCCCTTTATGCGCCCAATACTCCTTTATTAATAAGGCGATCAAGAAAATAATGTCGTACAAACAGGGTTGTAGCGGAGAGGCAATATTACCCAGGTTATCTCCGCTTATAATCCAAGTGAGACTCAGGAACAAGTAAATAGTAAATCCAAAGGCAGGGTTTCCAGCAGGTAAAATACAGCAATATCCCAACAGCAATCCCAATAACTGGACGACACACAGTTTCAGGAGCATAACTGACAAGCCTTTAATCACAGTCTCCTTATAAAGCATGCTCCCATGCAAGGGAGGAACTTACAGTAATTATTACAGTAGCCAATCCTGTCCTGGTAACCTCCCACACATCCCCTCCCCTCAGCCAGCATCATAATCCCCTTATCCAGCACACCAATTCCCCCCGTTTCTGGATGTACCCCTAAACGTAGGGGTACCCCTTTAAATCCTACACCCCCTGATAGCCCTGATCTGGGTGAACAACATATCCAAAAATCACCCAGATCGACCAGGGGTTCGGGAAAAGTATGGAGGGAATAAAATGACCGACCGCACGAACAGAGATAGCCGAATTCGGTTCCATGTGAATGGGCCTTGCGGTCGGTCCTGGCATAAGGGAATAAAATACACGAAAGCCTCTAGCTATAGAGGCTAGGGAGGGTTCGCCTGAATCCCCTCGTTCGGTATTTTCTATTTACCGAACGAGGGGCCGTTCGGTAGTTTGGAACCGAACGGACCAGGGCTGTGGAGGTCTCAGCGGTGTTCGCCTACTCGAGTGTCCGATTTTAGTTCCAGGCACTCGACGGCAAAACACCGCTGTTCGGGAGTTTTAAAATGGCCGCCGCCACGTGTTCGTTTGTCGAATGGCGGCCACCCCCGAGAACAAAGGACGGCTACTTACTGTTCAATTACCCGTTCGCAACAATGTTGCAACTGGTAATTGAGGACACACTTCACACAGGGAGGTCTGGTTGTTCGGTAGTTTCATTCGAATAAACTAAGGGAATGAAACTACCGAACAATCAGAGGAATACAATTCTTTTTAAATACACAGAAATTACAGCAGATACACGTCTGCAGCTTTGTACAGTATTTCTTGTAGGGTCGCCTGGTGCCATCTGCTACACTGCTCCCCCTTGCCCACAAGCCGGCATACACAGTCTGATCCAACACGGATCGGCTTGGGGATGTCCGGGGAGGCCCACGGATCATTTCTCTAGGTCAGTTTGTCGAGACAACCCATCAGCATTTCCATTCTGTTTACCCGGGCGGTACTGGATATTAAAGTCAAAGGGCTGCAGCGCCAGACTCCAGCGCAGCAGCCGGGCATTGTCCCCAGCCACCCGGTTTAGCCATACTAACGGGTTGTGATCCGTGAGCAGGGAAAAAGCTTGTCCGTACAAATATGGCTGTAATTTCTTCAGGGCCCACACCACAGCCAGGCATTCTTTCTCGATGGCGGCGTAGCTTACTTCTCGAGGTAACAGTTTCCGGCTGATGTAAGCCACGGGATGTTCTCCGCCATCGGCCCCGACTTGGCTTAATACTGCTCCCAATCCAAACATAGAAGCGTCTGTGTGGACAAGAAAACGTTTAGTTGGATTGGGAGCTGCCAAGACAGGGGCATTTGTCAATGCATCTTTTAACAACTGAAATGCCTGTTCACACTCCGGGGTCCAGGTTACTTGGCGGGGTAGGTTTTTACGGGTCAAGTCGGTGAGAGGTTTGGCCAGGGCACTGTAATTCGGGACAAATTTCCGGTAGTATCCGGCCGTTCCTAAGAACGCTAACACCTGGGTCTTAGTCCTAGGGGTGGGCCATTGAGCTACAGCCTCTACTTTGGCGGGTTCCGGCTTTTGCTTGCCGCATCCTACCCGATGACCTAGGTACTGTACTTCAGCCATTCCTATGCTGCATTTGGCTGGTTTCAGCGTTAAACCAGCGGCCCTAATCCTATCTAGGACCGCTCCTATATGGGTCAGGTGTTCCTGCCAGGTATTGCTGAAGATGGCAATATCGTCGAGGTATGCGCAGGTATAATCCTGGAACCCATCTAGGAGGCGGTCCACCATCCGCTGAAAAGTAGCCGGGGCGTTTTTCATCCCAAACGGCATGACCTTAAATTGGTACAAGCCGAATGGGGTGACAAAGGCCGACTTAGGGATGGCGTCCTGTGCCAAGGGTATTTGCCAATACCCTTTACACAAGTCAATTGTGGTAAGATAGTGCCCCCTTGCCATCCGATCCAGGAGTTCGTCTATCCTGGGCATAGGATAGGCGTCCGATACCGTCTTCTCATTTAATCTCCGGTAGTCTACACAAAACCGGGTCGTGCCGTCCCGCTTTGGTACTAGGACTACCGGAGATGCCCAGGGGCTGTCCGAGGGCTCAATCACCCCCAGCTGGAGCATCTTGTCTATCTCCTTGCGCATGTTCGCCCGTACCGCTTCTGGGATGCGGTACGGGGTCTGACGCATGGGAAGTTGCCCTGGGGTGTCTACTCGGTGAGTGGCCAGAGGAGTGTAACCAGGTACATTAGAGAAGATATCCTGCTTCTCCCTCAACAGCTGTTGTACCTCGCTCCGCTCCTGTGGGCTCAACCGATCCCCCAGGGTGACCTCCCCTAAGTCCCCGGATAACTGACCCTCTCCCACTGTCAAACTCTTCGGAGTTAGGCGCACATATAGCGGTCACTTCCTCCGAGCGCTCCTGGTAGGGCTTCATCATGTTCACATGGAGCATGCGTCGCCCCCCAGTACCAACGCACGAGCCGATTATATAAGTGGTGTCACACCGTTGTTCCACCACCTTATAAGGGCCCTGCCAGGCGGCCTGCAGCTTATCGTGTCGGACAGGTTTTAAGATTAACACCTTCTGCCCGACCTGAAAGCTACGGTCCCTGGCGCCCCGATCATACCATGTGCGTTGGCGTGTCTGAGCCGCCTGCAAATTCTCGCGTACCGTCTGAGTTAAGGCCTCAAGGCGGTCTCGGAATGCCAACACATAGGGTATGATGGGGGTACCGTCAGTGCTCCGTTCTCCCTCCCAATGCTCTCTGATCAAATCTAAAGGCCCTCGTACCCTGCGGCCAAACAATAGTTCAAAGGGGGAGAACCCAGTGGATTCCTGCGGCACCTCCCGGTAAGCAAAGAGGAGGTGCGGCAGGAACTTCTCCCAGTCCTTGTGGGTCTCTGCGAAGGTTCGGAGCATTTGTTTCAATGTACCGTTGAAACGTTCGCAGAGCCCATTCGTCTGGGGGTGGTAAGGGGAACTAATGACCGGCTTAATGTCACAAAACTTCCAGAGGCGCTGCGTGACTTCGGCGGTGAACTGGGTGCCCTGATCGGAGACAATCTCCCTGGGGAGTCCCACCCGGGAGAATATCTTCATCAGGGCTTCCGCTACTGTCTCAGCCTGTATATTCGCCAGGCCCACCGCCTCTGGATATCTAGTGGCATAATCTACTACGGTCAGGATAAATCTTTTACCTGACGGGCTTGCTTTGTTGAGGGGTCCTATTAGGTCCACTGCTACCCTGCTAAAGGGTTCCTCGATTATGGGGAGGGGATGTAACTTGGCCTTGCGCCGGTCCCCCCTTTTCCCCACCCTTTGACAGGTATCGCACGTGTTGCAATACCTGCGCACCTCCTGGCTAATTCCCGGCCAAAAGAAACTTTGGGTTAGCCTGTATCGGGTCCTGCTGACCCCTAAATGTCCAGATAGCGGAATGTCATGAGCTATCCGTAGTAACTCCGCCCGGTACCGCTGAGGTACCACTAACTGCCTCATCACAATCGGGTCTGACCCGGATACCTGCTTATCCGTCTCCCGATATAACAGCTGGTTGTCCCAAATAAACCTCTCGCCCTCCCCCCCAGGCGTGTCTGCTGTCACCTTGTCCCTATACACCTGCAAGGTGGGGTCAGTCACTACCTCAGCTGCAAATTCGTTAGGAGGGGCCCAGGGAACACAGTCAAGGGAAGGGGAAGGATCTCTTACCTGGACCTCCGGGAGTGTGTTGTAGTCCTGGGTGCGGGCCTGTTGTCGAGTGACCACAGGGTGAGCTTCTCCTGTGGTGGGTGTCTGGGGCTCAAAAGCAGATGTGAGCCTCCCCAGATCGTTCCCCAATAAAACCTCCGCCGGTAACTGCGGCATCAACCCCACCTCCACATGCCCTGCCCCCGCTCCCCAATGCAAATGTACCCTTGCTGTGGGTAGCCGGTATACTGCTCCCCCGGCTACCCTGACGGCCACAGTCTTACTAAGTTTAGCTTGGTCTGAGACCAGGTGACTTTTTACCAGGGTGATGGTGGCTCCTGAGTCACGTAGCCCCTGAACCGCTTTACCCTCCAGATACACGGTCTGCCTGTGGTGCTGGCGGTTGTCTGCGTTAGCCTGGACGGGATCTGCCTCGTGCAGTACCTCCCACTGTTCTACGGTTGTGATGGGAACTGCTGAACCATACGGTGTGGCCACGATGTCCTGGTAGTGATGGGCTGTGGCGGCTCTCGGTGGTGGTGGTGGACCGGGTCGGATCCAGGTGGAACGGTCCCGCAACTGGGGGCATTCCCTTTTATAATGTCCCCACTTCTGGCAGTGGTGGCAAGGGCCCGACGTGGGCTGGCGGAAACGTGGCTGTGCAGCGGGTGGTGGTGGTGGTGGTAGTGACCTTGGTAGAGCTGGCGTGTAGTTGGTTCCCCCAAAGGTTTTAAAAGGTACTTTTGGAGCTGCAGGTTTTTGCTGCCTGCGTGCATCCAGGTACTCGTCTGCCTTCCTGGCTGCTTCGGTAAGGGAGGTAGGGTTTCTGTCTCTTACCCACTCCTGTACCTCGCTGGTTACTCCTTCATAAAATTGCTCCAGCAGTACCATTTGCAATACATCCTCCATAGACCGTGCCTTGCTCGCTTGCACCCACCCCAAGACTGCTCGTTGTAGTCTGCATGCCCACTCAGCATGTGAGTCTTTCTCCACCTTCTTTAAATCCCTGAATCTCCGCCGGTATGCTTCTGGTGTTATAGCATACCTGGCCAATATAATTTCTTTCACTTTGTGGTAATTCCGTATTTCATCATTTGGTACAGTCCGGTATGCCTCAGCTGCCCTCCCAGTTAACCTCCCTGCCAAAATAGGTACCCAGTCCTCTGCGCTGATTCTATGCAGTGCACACAGTCTCTCGAAATCTTGCAGGAAAGCGTCTATATCTTCCTCTGCCTCCACATATGTTTTAAAAGCCTGGTATGGTATTTTCGGCTTACCTTCTTGTGGCATATTTACTGCAGAGCTGCGTTCTGGGGCCGCTGTTTGACTCCTCAGTATAAATTCCTGGACCTCCGTTATCGTTTTGGAAATAATCTCTGTTGGAGGGTGTTCCCCATAGAAAGACAGCCGAAATTGTACCTGCCTCTGGAACTCCCTTTGTTCCGGTGTTTCTCCCGAATTCCCCTGTTCGGGAACCGAATCGCCTTCCATTCGGTACTCCGCCATCAGTTCAGTGATAAGTGCCGCTTTTGTCTTATTGCTGGCTTGGATACCCCTTGCCTCCAGAAGGTCTTTTAGCGTGGAGCGTTTTAGTGTGGCAAAATCAATCTCCATCCGTACTCCATTTAGGCTTGTTCCTCTGTGAGTCTGGATCCCAGCGCTGCCAACCAATGTAGCGGAGATGCAATATTACCCAGGTTATCTCCGCTTATAATCCAAGTGAGACTCAGGAACAAGTAAATAGTAAATCCAAAGGCAGGGTTTCCAGCAGGTAAAATACAGCAATATCCCAACAGCAATCCCAATAACTGGACGACACACAGTTTCAGGAGCATAACTGACAAGCCTTTAATCACAGTCTCCTTATAAAGCATGCTCCCATGCAAGGGAGGAACTTACAGTAATTATTACAGTAGCCAATCCTGTCCTGGTAACCTCCCACACATCCCCTCCCCTCAGCCAGCATCATAATCCCCTTATCCAGCACACCAATTCCCCCCGTTTCTGGATGTACCCCTAAACGTAGGGGTACCCCTTTAAATCCTACACCCCCTGATAGCCCTGATCTGGGTGAACAACATATCCAAAAATCACCCAGATCGGACCAGGGGTTCGGGAAAAGTATGGAGGGAATAAAATGACCGACCGCACGAACAGAGATAGCCGAATTCGGTTCCATGTGAATGGGCCTTGCGGTCGGTCCTGGCATAAGGGAATAAAATACACGAAAGCCTCTAGGTATAGAGGCTAGGGAGGGTTCGCCTGAATCCCCTCGTTCGGTATTTTCTATTTACCGAACGAGGGGCCGTTCGGTAGTTTGGAACCGAACGGACCAGGGCTGTGGAGGTCTCAGCGGTGTTCGCCTACTCGAGTGTCCGATTTTAGTTCCAGACACTCGACGGCAAAACACCGCTGTTCGGGAGTTTTAAAATGGCCGCCGCCACGTGTTCGTTTGTCGAATGGCGGCCACCCCCGAGAACAAAGGACGGCTACTTACTGTTCAATTACCCGTTCGCAACAATGTTGCAACTGGTAATTGAGGACACACTTCACACAGGGAGGTCTGGTTGTTCGGTAGTTTCATTCGAATAAACTAAGGGAATGAAACTACCGAACAATCAGAGGAATACAATTCTTTTTAAATACACAGAAATTACAGCAGATACACGTCTGCAGCTTTGTACAGTATTTCTTGTAGGGTCGCCTGGTGCCATCTGCTACAAGGGTCATTTAATAATATGTGGTGACTACAACTGCACTCTAGACACGACTCTGGACATACAAAGAACCCAAGGCAAAGCACCAAAAAAAAAACATTCTATACATACTAGTAAACTCCTTACAAATCTCCTCCATGATCTATACAACTCTTGGAGAAACATATACCCGACTGCACAAGAGTACACATACTTCTCACAGGTACACATGACGTACACATGTATTGACCTCTGTATCATAGACAAATCCACACTACCACATTTGGTGAATCAGACAATAGGACAGAGAACGTGGTCAGACCATTCCCCTATAGTTACAACTATCGCCGTTCCGTACCCAGCTAAAGGACGAGGTAAATGGAGACTGAATTAAACCATCCTTGACTGTCCCTCTAGCATGCAGCACATAGCAACCACCCTACATAGCTATTTCTCTGACAACGCAACAAACGATACCACAATGGAAACCCAGTGGCTGGCCCATAAGGCGGTTATCAATCAGAGGGGAATTTATTAAACTAGGGTCGGAAAAGAAAAAAAAAGATGCCAAAACGAAAAGTCAAAACTACTCTTAGACCTAGCCTCATTAGAACAACAAAAAAAAAAAAAATGTCACCCTCAAAATCTACCACCAAGCGAATTGCAGACACCCAAACAAAACTCCAAAAACTATATGTCCAAGAAACTACTAAAAGCCTGACAATGCTCCGACAAAAATACTATGGCCTAAGCAATAACGCAGGGAAACTATTAGCCAACAAATTAAAAGCAAAATACCTTCAAACTAAAAACCCTTATATAGCATCTAAACTGAACACAAAATTATATAGCCCCAACAAAATTGTAGGCGAACTCGCATCATACTATGAGGATCTATATAACCTTAACAAAGACAGCAATACACACACTCCTACAAAGAAGGAAATACTCTCCTACCTAAGCACAGTAACGCTGCCCACCGTAAGACCTCAACAAAACGAGCTTCTAGAGATCCCATTCACAGAACAAGAAGTCAGCAAGGCTATCAGATCCCTACCTAAACACAAATCTCCAGGCCCAGATGGCCTATCAAACTATTACTATATAAAACTATAAACAACTCCACACCTCAAACTATTCAATAACATAAAAATCTCAGGAAAATTCCCATCTGAAATGTTAGAAGCACACATCGTCACGTTACCTAAACCCAACCACCTGCAGCAACCTAAGACCAATCTTACTACTAAATGCAGATGTTAAATTATACGCCAAATTGCTAGCTCTAGACTAAAACCTTTATATCAGAAGAACAAGCAGGATTTGTACTGTGCAGACAAGTTGGGGACAACACTAGATACTGTATGGACATAGATTTGGCCAATCAAAGCGCTCAAAGCGGCACACTCATTGCACTAGACGCGGAAAAGGTGTTTGATTGCCTAAATTGGAACTATATGACAGCGACATTAAAAGCCTTCGGGCTCTCACAGTCATTCATATCCAATATTATACACCTCTCCTTCGGCCAAAGTGTTTAACACAGGCTTCATATCCAGAAGCTTCTTCATAACTAATGGGACTTGTCAGGGATGCCCACTTTCTCCTCTAATATTCATTCTATGTTTCGAACCCTTAGTGCAAATCATAAAGCATTAGTCCCTTCTGCCGGGACTAAAATCCCTAGCAGATGAGAAAAACAATGGTCCTCTTTGCAGATGACATAATGCAATTTTTCTCGCAACCAGAAACCTCAATCCCACACACATTAACAACGTATAGACGCATATCTTACTATAAAAATAACATCACCAAAACCCTGCCAATCAGAATCCAGACTTCACTAAAAGATAACATATATAACCTATATCCACTTGAGTGGCGCAAACTCTCTATTTCCTACTTAGGGGTTAAACTAACAAAATCCAGACAGCACACAGTAAAGGAAAACCATAAGGTGGTGCACAACAACATTTCCAAACAATTAAACATTTGGGTAAAATTAGACACCTCTTGGATAGGAAGAATTAGCTCACTTAAAATTATGATCCTACCCCATATCCTATATTTATTTTGAACACTATCTATTGCCCTTCCCAATTCACTACTCCAAAAATTTCAGTCTGGGTGGGAGGGGCGTGGTCTGTGGCTGAGCAAGCTGAACGTGTCCGGATAGAGCTCTGCTGAGACCACGGTGCCAACAGCCTGCAGCAGCCGAGATACGCCAGCAAACCTGAAGATATTTACAGGAGAACCAAGATGGATAAACAGGTCCCAAGAAAACAGGCAAAAAAAAAAAAAAAAAACTCGACAGAACCAGGTACTACAGTGACGGAGATGTTTGCGGACTGAGCACACAAGATGGCGGACGGGACGGCCCGAGGACACCACGCTCCCCCTCAAGTCAGGGGAGTGGTATCTCCACGGGTATTACGGAGACCGATACCAGCCAGATACTGTCTAAGCTAGCTGAAGTGCGCACCTACCTGGCCACGGAGATCGCCAGAAACACTGCTGAAGTCAAAACGGAAATACAGGCCTTGGGCGTCAGGACGGCAGCTCTGGAACAGCGGGTGGAGACCACGGTAGTGGGCCACAATGAAGCTGCTGCGCAAATAAACCACTTGACGTCCCGATTATTACACGCCGAATCCGCAATTGATGACCTCGGCAACAGATCGTGGCGAAACAACGTACGCCTCTGCGGCCTGCCGGAGCAGGAGGGGCAAAGGTCTCTTATAGAGGTGGTGCTGAGCATATTTAGGCTACTTCTCCCCGATATACCGGAACATCTCTAGCACATTGAACAGGCCCATAGGATGCTCCGAGCCCGGCGAATGGATGACAGGCGGCCGAGAGACGTGATTATCCGGTTCTTATACTTCCAAATGGAGGAGGCCATAATGAAATGTGGTAGAAACTACACAATTGTATATAAAGGGGCAGAACTTGCCCTGTACCAGGATCTAACACCAGCTACGCTGGTCGGGGTTTATATGCTACAAAGTGGCCCGCCAAGCGGTTGGGCATATCATATCTCACACTTAGTTCAAATTGGCTCCCTGGTGGTTCGTTAACTAGTTGGTCTATGTGGAGCTCCTGTGGAGCTTCTTTGAGGTTCCGAGGAAGATGGAGCTTACACCCCAGACACGCCTGGTTATAGGTAAGAGCAGGCAAACACTGGTCTATCTTTCATTTTCTGTTCTCTCTTTTTCCTCTTCCATCCCCTTCCTTATTCCTCCCCTTGCACATTTTCCTTCGGGAGGGGGGACAGGTGAGATTAGACACGCTGCACACCATGGTCTTGGCCAGCTGAGACCAGGCCATCCACTTTTCATGATACGGTCTATAATGGACCACGCAACCCAGCCCCAGGGCGAAATGGCTTGTGGGACATGCTCTGTACCCTATAGGATCCAATGCCTCTGAAATTACTCTCCCTGAACGTTAAGGGCCTCAATGCTCCGAATAAACATTGTCTTATGTTTAGGGAACTTAAACGTCTCAATCCTGACATAGCGTTCCTGCAAGAGACACATATACCGGCGGTGGCAAAATTTGCTCTGAAGGACCACACCTTTCGGACAGTTCATGAATCTAGCGCCTTAAATAAGAGGAACGGAGTTGCGGTGCTTATTCATCATAGCTGCCTGATTTGGGTGGGTACAGTGCAGGCAGATCCGGGGGGACGCTTTATTTTGGTATCAGGGAATGTCCATTCGCACCCGATACATATTCTTAATATCTATGTGCCGAACATCCCCTCCACCGATTTTTGGGATGATATGGCCCAATTAGTGAACTCTCTGCCGCACAGCATCGTGATAGTTGGAGGTGATTTTAATGCTGTACCGTGTCCAGCGGTAGATAGAGGCCCATGCGGTGTACTTCCACGGTCCCATGGGTGAGGGGGACAGGATAAATTGTTACACAACTTTATACGACATACGGGCCTCATAGATATCTGGAGAGCACATCATCCTGACGATCAGGATTACACTTTTTATTCGGCACCCCACAATACCTACTCAAGGATTGACCTATTTTTGGTGAACCCCCATGTAGTGCCCAAAGTGTCAGGCTCTGCAGTGGGATCGATTACATGGTCGGACCATGCAGAGATCACGCTGACCTTAGATAAATTGTGCACGGCATGCCCGTGGTCGTGGAAGTTGAATACTTCCTTACTTCAGGATCACCCGCCATGGTTGAGGCGGTTCAGGGGGAATTGACGGAGTACTTCGCGAAAAATACGGAGGCTGGCCTCCGGCCATCCACGGTGTGGGCAGCACACAAGGCGGTTATTCGGGGCATATTGACCCGTGAAGCCACCTTAAAAAAGGCCCTTGGGAAAGCGGAAACAAAAAATAAATTAAACGCATCGCCTAGCACTTTAGCTGACGTGAAGACCTTACGGGCATCGATCCGCGAAACACTTCTTGATGAGACAGCTAGAGCTATTGTATGGTCTAAGAGGACTTACTATGCAAACAAAATGGATACGCTCTTAGCGAGATCTCTCTGACCGAGACAGAGAAATACACACATCACTAGAATTAAGGATGCTTCAGGTAAGTACCACACTGACCCTACCTAGATAGCCCAAGTCTTTACGGACTATTAAACCAAGCTATATAATCACTCAGGTGGAGTCGATGGTGACCCCTCAAGTGACACAGATAGCACCCACTCTTTCCTGTCCTGATTGTCCCTCCCAGTCTTGCGGAGCGCGGACTCGGAGGCTCTAGGAAAGCAGATCTCAGATGAGGAGATAGATGCTGCTATATCATCGTTAAAGGGCAGCAAAGCTCCAGGCCCGGATGGCTTTGAGGGCAGTTACTATAAGATCTTTCATGAGGAACTTACTCCCCATCTGGAAACGTGGTTTAATGATCTCATGGAGGGGGGCACGCCGGATATGGACATGTCGTTAGCAGACATCATACTACTACCAAAACCAGACAAAGACGATATGATCCCGGAAAACTTTCACCCTATATCCTTAATAAATCACGACTCTAAAATACTGGCAAAGATCCTAGCTCATAGACTGAACCCCCTGTTACCACGTCTAATACATCCAGACCAGGTGGGCTTCGTACCCGGTAGGCAGTTATTCAAGAACACTAGGCGCAATGTCGACCTCATCTGGCAGCAAACCACTAGGAAAACTCTGACCCTGATATTGTCACTCGACGCCGAGAAGGCCTTTGATAGGGTGAAGTGGCCATACCTATTCGAGGTGCTTCGACATTTCGGATTCCCAAAACTGTTTATAACCGCAATTCGAGCCATGTATACAGATGTCAAGGCTCGGGTCAGTATATCGGGGGCCAAGATGGTGCCTTTCAGTTTAGGGAACGGAACCAGGCAGGGCTGCCCTTTGTCACCCCTGCTGTTCGCCCTCTCTTTGGAACCCCTTCTACAAGCTATACGAAGCAGCTCGGATATTAAGGGAATTACGGTCGAAGGGCTGCAGTATGTGGTGTCGGGATTCGCTGAAGACATCTTGCTGACTCTGACTGATCCAACAGAGTTGATGGCGGCATTAACGAACACGTTAGCAACGTATGGCGGGATAGCCGGGTACAAGGTGAACTTGACTAAATCTAGCGCGCTTCCTATAAGCATAGGAGATGCGGAAATGGCCCTCATAGGACGAACTTATAAAATACGCATAGCGAGAGACTTTATTACATACTTGGGAGTCCGAGTAACGGCGGACCCTGCTTAGCTGTTCCAACAAAATTATGTCCCCATGCTACGAACACTGATTGACGATATGGAGAGGTTGGTGGATAAACCAATCTCTTAGATCGGCAGGATACATTCAGTGAAAATGAATGTTCTCCCTCAAATCTTGTTCTTGTTTCAGGCACTCCCAGTCCGGCTGACTAAAGTGGACTTGGGAGCGCTTCAACAAACTATAGGAAAATTCATATGGCAGAATAGGAAGCATAGAATCTTGCGCAATGTTCTTTACCGGGTGAAAACGAGGAGCAGCTTGGGATTACCTAACCTCTACTTTTATAATCTTGCAGCCCAGCTAACTCAGATAGCTATGTGGCACTCCCCTTTGGGGGAGAGGCGGTGGGTAGACCTGGAATCTTCTCTTATGGGCTCAGACATGCCACAATTCTATATGTGGGTCCCTCGGGACCATAGACCATCGATACATATTGCGTGCCCAGCTATTGATAACTCCTTGGAAATTTGGGATGCCACATCTTCAAAATATGGTTTGTCCCCCCGCATGTCTCCGTTAACCCGTTACTTGAGGAATAAAGCATTTCTCCCCGGGATGGAAGCAAGGGACTTTAGAGGTCTAGAGCGTACTGGGGTGTACCCATTTATACCATCTATATGAGGGCGGTTCGCTTCTATCCTTCGAGGACTTGAAAACCAAAGCCCCTTTATGTCCGTCTGTTTTTTTCAATACCTTCAACTTCGGGACTTTGCCCAGAACCCAATAGTAAAAACAACTGTGTTGACCCCACCCACATTTTTCGAAAGGATGTCCATGAAAGAACAATTTCCAAAAGGCCTAATTACGAATCTGTATGCACACCTAACCACTAACACATCTTAATGGGGGGAACTCACTTATATTGCCCAATGGGAGGCGGACCTGAACGAGGAGTTGGAAGGCGTTGAATGGCAGGAGATTTGTGAAGCCGCGGCAACCTCGTCGATATGTGTCTCCATGCAGGAACAGGCTTATAAAACCATGTTCAGATGGTATGCCACCCCGATAAAGCTCTGCAGAAAGAATAAAATGTCTACAGATTTATGTTGGCGAGAATGCGGCCAGAAAGGGACTTATTAACACATGTGGTGGGATTGCCCGGAGGGACAAAAATACTGGAAACAGATCACTGAACTGTTGCGGGATATCTTTGACAGAGAGGTCCACCTGGACCACTGGGTATTCCTCCTGGCCAGGTCTATGGATGACTGGTCTAGAACTGAACAGAAATTAATACTTAAAGTAAACTTAGCTGCTAGGAGGGCTTTAGCACAGGTTTGGCTGCATAGAGGGATTCCCTCACTCGATCTGGTAATACAAAAAAAAAATAAAGACACTTTTCTAATGGACAAATTAACCGCGCATGGGCCCCAGACCGAAATTTGAAATGGTCTGGGGCCCATGGGTAGATAACGGAGTTCCTATGATGAGTCACAGGAGGTGATAACATTAAACTGGTAACGCAACTCTGGTGACATTAAAAGCTGAGCTAGATATCTCAATTGCTACGATCCCACCAGAGCACTATATAGGTCGACAAACCTAGGCACTGGGTGTTAGGGTCCTGCTCACAATGGTTGGTCAGTTTCTCACTGTTTTACCCTTTATCAAAAAACCTGGCAGGGCACCACTGATGTACAGACACACAACAGTCTGCTGCACTACAGTGCACTGCAGACAACAGTCTGCTCCACTATGTTGAAGTTTGTTTCTATAAAAAGGCATGCTTGTTCACCTCGTGCGATCTTGGATATGTCTTCAGAATACTGTTTATAACCCTGTTGTAATGTATGATTTCATGTGGAGTCTTGCCTTGAAATAAATAAATAACTTTTTAAAAAATAAAAATTTCAGTCTACCATCAACGCGCACATCTGGAAGAAAAACTGGTTTCATTTCATTCGATCTGGCTACCCTTTCACAAAGGAGGACTTAATGTCCCCAATACAAAAAAATACTATAAAGCGGCAATTTTAGCACAGAGCCTAGATATAATGACAAACAGAACTAGACCAATCTGGCTCCACTTTGAACCTAGCCCAGATCTCTAATTATCTATGGACAGCATCTAGGCCCAAAGCCCCCATTGAGCTACCATGCACAAACGTTCTACTACAGTCCTGGAAAAACTGGAGTTCCCTACTAATATGTCCCAAGGAACTACTGTTTCAAGCGCCAATACCCGCTCTCTCAACTATATCATCGGATCTTTCTTTGCTTCCATGGGCTACAAGGGGCCTAACACATATACACTCCCTTCTCGACAAAAATGGTATGATCCCGGACAGCCAAGATGGCCGGACGTGCTCTCTGAGAGCTCCTACACCAGCGGGCACAGAAACAAGGATTTTGTACAATCAAATACAGCCAGCTACACAAGGAGCCCAGAGAACGAGGCAGAACAACACGGGGAATGTATTGATGCCGGACAAGCATTGACAGGCAACCCCAGCATCCGAACCGGCCACGCGGCCTAAACAGATGCGGAGCCTGAAGAATGGGGGAGGCGGCCGATCCCCCGGCACGGGCCCCGACTGCAAACAAGAAACAGACACGGCCCTGCTACCCCCCCCCCCCCTCTGGACCAGTGGGGGATATCCCTGTCCTCGCTGGGGACGAATATCCCTGCTACTCGGCTTAAAACAGCGACTAAACCAGCGGTCAACCAAGCCTGTCAGGGCCCAAGCAAAATGGCGGCCCGAACGAGACCTGGTACACAAAGCACCCTTACAAAGCCACCTAAACATGTCCAGGAATTTTTTCACCGGCTCTGCACCAACCTATGGACACAATACCGCACCAGGGGACAGTTATTCCAACTAATGGTGAATGAGATGGCGGCATGGATCTGCCCTGCCACCCGACGCCACCTGTGCAGACACTCACACCGCGCCCCTAGAGCAGCTTCCAGACAAAGACGGCACCGGGGACCCGGAGAGCGGGGAACGAAGGCAAACTCCTCAAGCACCATCGCTCACCCTCGCACACAACTGAGCTGGACCACCAGACAAACTCGACCCACTTACCACTCAGCAGCACCAGCAACCTTCGAGCACTGCAGCCTGCAGGTCACGGCATGCTCAGAGCGGTCTACTGCGAGCGGCCACATCGACCGCTGGAACGGCGAGGCCTCAACCCTCATCCCAACCTGGAGCAAACTACATGGCGAGCAACAGAAGGGTCGTTGCCTGTCACGAGCCTACGCGCTGGACTGCCACCTGAAGCACACCAGCGGCGTCGGATGAGGAACCACAGCTTCCCGTTGACCAGCTGCCAGCCTGGATACACAACAGGACTTGGGACGCTCTCCTATTGCCACTGCTAACAATATACTCAAAATCATAAATGCTAGTTACCGTTAAAATCGTTAAAATTATCTAATACTCTATATAGTTTACCTAAATGACCAGCAGTAATCACCCTCATATCACACATAGCATGTAGTCTAACCTACACAGCAGAACTGTCCATACCAGCAAATAACATGTTGCAAATTGTCCAGATGCATTCACGTTCCAGCTTGTTTATCTGTTTATTTCATTGTTTAGTAATATGTAGAACACTACAGAGGCATACATTCCAACGACTAGCACAATTCATATAATCAGCACAACTGGGGCTAATAAACACACCTGCTGACTTGGAGTTATGGCATTTTGATAGCAAATATATATAGGGAGACCCGAGCCCCAAAAGCGTAGTGTATTTAAACTTAAGAAACTCAAGCCCTGACCAAATATGACTATAATATCAGTGTATTTGTACAGCTGAAACTGCAATGTTACAACTGCTTAGATTCTTGGACCATGGTTACTTTAATGCTTTCTTTAGGTATATAAGCTTGCCGATCTCACACGATGCCTCAGGCCAGTCGCACTGATTTAGCTTAAACCATATCGTTAATAGTTCATCTGCTGTATCGTTACCTTTTTCACTTTTTAAAAAATGTATGCATCTCCAACTTGCCACAATACTGTTATCATATGTCTATAAAAAAAAATGAGCCTGCTATTGCTGTTGTGGCGACACAGGCACTGTTGTAACTACCTGCATACCAAAAATAAAGAATAATAAAAAAAAAAAGGTATGATCCCCTTCCCAGAACTACAAAAATCATATTCACTACCATCAAGAGACATCTTCATATATCTAAGAGTCAAACACATACTACAAACTAGGGGAATACAACACATCAATCTATTATCATTAAGCAAGGTGGGCCGTATGTGCCTTCATATTAGCAAAACCTACACACAACCAAATTCCTTTCGGTCTGCTACACAGCGCAAAATGACAAGGAAGATGGAAGCAAACTTGCTTGTATGATCAAATGGGAAGAGGATCTGAACGTAGTATTTACCTTGGATGAGTGGGAAGCGGCTATAGCTCAAACTAAGCTCTCCTCAAAGTGTGTTACCCACTGGGAAACATATTACAAAATACTTATGAGGTGGTACCTCGTACCTAGCAGGCTTAGTTTGATATACCCAACGGCAAGCTCCACATGTTGGAGATGCAACGAAGCAAGGGGGGACATAAAGCACATATTTTGAGAATGCACATACTTGGAGAGGTTCTGGCTCCAAATACAAAAGGTATTATGTAAGGTAATATGAAGAGAGCTGTTACTCAAACCAGAAAGTTACTTACGGCACATAATCCCCAGACTGGGAACGATGCAATCCAAGGCTTCCGCTCTGAATATATTATTAGCCGCAAAGATAAGCATCGCCTTCCACTGTAAAAGCACAATTTGTCCCACAATACCAGAAGTACATAGAAGGGTAGACCTTACATTACACCACGAAAAGGAATGGGCCAAAAGGGGAATGTGTTGAATTTCCAGGATAGCTGGAAAGGCTGGGAACCCTCTTATCAACAATACACTTAACACTTAACACAACATGTTGATCTGGGAATTGGTTGGTAACTTACGACTTGGTTGACGAAATGTGTAAATGGTTAGCAACTTGCAAACCAGTTTCAAGTACTGCAAATCAATTAACAACTTGTGAATCTAACACTTTACACTCAGTGTACTATAATTACTTCACTATTTCATTTAATTTACTGTACTGTACTAACTTTAATTACTTTATTTTCCCTCACTCCCCCCTCTCCCTTCTACACCTAAACCATGTATGTACCAACCTACTTTTATCATCTCACATTTATACTCCCTCAATCCCGATCCCTAAGGTAACAGCCATATTGGCTGAAACACCATACCAACTAACTGACACCGCATTGATTCTAAAATGTAAATGCAGTATCACAGGATCAACCCTGAGTATGACAGTGAGACCTGGCAAGTCACATAACTAACAAAACAGGTGTCCACCGCGGGGCAGACTCACTGCAAGCAATGCTTTAGGTAAACAAGAATTTCTTCTGTAAGTCCGATCACTCAACTACCTAATTTGCTATTGGAATGCTTTATTGTCTTAAACCATGCTTAGCAGCACACACCCATGCATCTTGTAACAGAAAGTTTTCTAATATCGGTCAAGCTCAAATTATGAATGTAATCAAAGTAGGTCCTATGACACTCATGTTTTAAGAGTGATCAAAGTTGGTCCTGACAATATACAATGATATACATATGCTTACATAGTTTGTTCTTCAATACCGGTCATCTACTAACAATGTTTGATGTCGACTCTATAAAATACATGTGTTTACACAAATTGTTCTTTCAAAATGAGGATGTCCCTCAATGCTTGTTACCTTTTTCCTGATTTCTTACTTCCTATGAAAATCAATAAAAATTATATATTGAAAAAATAATAATAATAAAATAATATGTAACATGCGTGACAATAATCTGAATATTTAGGTATAACATGAGTATACAATATGGCAACAGGTATGACACAATTACAAATAGCTCTATTGCAACAGTTAATGCAATTTTCAATAAGATTTACTACAGAAAATGTGAGCTTTGTTAGACATTCCTTAATGCAGAACACATCACAGTATCACACAGTCATAACTTTTGCAGTCAGTTTGAATCACACTGAGTTAACTCACTCACTGCTTGCTACAATTCCAAAAGGAAAAACACCTTTAATATTGCAATTAGAAAAATACAATATTTCTCACACCAGAATCAGTTTTTCTATGCTTTCAGTCCAGTAAATAAAAGAATAATGCAACCAAAATTTTACATTCAAAGTGAATAACTTTCCTGATTAAAGATTAACTATCCCTAAATTCAGAAAAGTCAATATCTCTGGATAATAGCTTAATATGCTAACCGTGGCAAATTATCAATAAATATGTTGTTAATTTATTCTACCTGCAGGAATGGAAAGTGGAACCATTTATTGCCTCAGCTAATTTAAGATTTCAAAAACAAATTTAAAATCTGACCATCTTTTATCCAGGTATATTTCTGCTTTTAGAAAAAAAGAATTAACTTAAATTAAATTAAATAAAACCAGCATATTTATCAGCTTTCTTGGTAGAAATTATTTAGGATTAGAGATGCATACCATGAGTGGTGTATGCAGTATGAGATAGAGAATTGGGAAATAGGAAGTTAGAGTTCTGATTATTAAATAATTCCAGATTCCGTTGGAAAAGACAAAGTGTTAGAGTTTTTGCCAGAATTTAGTTGGAATAGATACAGAGAGTAAGATATGTCCAGCTTTTGGTTAATGATCAAATACCTCTTTGGTTAATGATCAAAGACTTTCCTCAATTTTTAAGGAAGAGCTTCCCTAAACTTTCTCTACGTCACTAATTTAAAGTGACCAATGGAGCCATGTGGATGTATCTTTTCTACAGGTTGTCATTTAGACTTTGGTCAATAGATGGCATTGTAACACCAGAAGAAATTCTCATCAGGAAGTCCAACTACCACTTTGGGGTTAATTGAATTTTGTGATGCATTTGAGGTTGTAGTTGTCTTTTATCTTTTATGGTCCATTTGTTACCTGTCAGTCTTCAAAGAGATTTTGGTGCTTTTCAGCAGACTTTGAGTCTCCTCTGGGCTACAAAGTATGCATTTGACACATTTTGACCTCTATTTCACCTCCTCTAATACAATGGAACCTTGTAGCCTCCATTATATTTAAAAAGTAAAATTACTGTGGTATTATCTATTTCTAGTAATCTTGTGTCTGATGTTTTTTTAGATACACTGTCTCATTGTGTGAAACTATATGCAGTACTTTGTAATGTGACAGCATATGATATATATACACACACACATGTTCTTTTACACACATTCAGCTAATATTAGTTTAATAATAACATTTTTTTTTTCCATTGGGACTATCCATGAATATTCAATATTATTAACATTTATGAGAAAGAGAGGAAGAGAGAATTAACACAAAAATATGCTGTTAAATTAGTTTAAAACAGTTTATGTCAAACTTTGTGGTAAAATATTTTTTTTTGCATTTTTTACATACACGTTACATTTTTTGGGTAATTTTTGAAGTCTGGTATGTGCCACTGTGATCAAAACCCCATAATTATGCTCAGCAAACTCTTCTGAATAAAACAATACCCCCAATGTATGTCCTTGCCAGTATCCCATGAAGCTACAGTGCCTTAAAAGAGTCCTGACCATTACAGTATTTACAATTAGAATTTTGATAAATGGATTTGATGTGTCTTTATCACATTTCAGGGCATTGTAGCAGTTTGACAGTTAACATTACCCCATAAATGCATACCATTTGTGAATGTAGACACCACAGGCTGTGTCATATGGTATATTTTGAGCTTTATTATACAGTTATGTTAGCACCTATTTCTTTCAAATTTTATCATATTGTTTCATGTTTGCATTTTTATACACGCATGTTGTATTTTATTGGTTAATTTTGGAAACTTGATATATGCTACTGTAAATTAAATCACTAAATTATTCTCAGTTATAGTTCCTGAGTACAAAATGACCCCCTTTGTACACCTTAGCCAGGTTTTTGTGAAAAAAAAAATAATAATACAGGGCTAAAATCATACCCAGCCCAGTACAGTTGTTTTTAAATGGCAAATTGACAATAGGTCATTGTTTCATTTTGGGGCATTTTAGTCGCTCATGAATTTAAATTAGAAAAGCTACAATTTCTGGGGATTCTTGCCTCCACCAGTAGTCTACAACTGGAGTGTGTGCGGAGCAACTCTTATTATTTATTTGTATAGCACATTTAATTGCAACGTTGTTGCCCAAAGTGCTTCACAGTTACATTAAAACATACATTTATAAAAACATTAGCAGATGTACAAAAGGCCCTGTCTATGACATCACTTGCTGCTCCAGCCTGGCACAGGTCAGAGTATTTTGGCGGTTGCCATTTTCAAATGGTCGTATTTTAAAAACCTTAAAAATCCCTATAAATCCTACAGAGAAGAGCTTTATATTGTGAGAATCACAAGACCCAGACCTACATTTTGATGCATAGTATGTCTCTGAAGTATTAAAAATTAAGGCACAGTCGCAGTTTAGAAATTGCCCTTTAAGTTTGAGCTGGCTAGAGTGAAGTTTCAATGAATGTCAATGGACGGCGTGAGTTGCAAACAAATGGTCATATTGTGAAAACTATCAGGACTATGGCTTAGCCGTGGACATTTCTAGTGACAGCAGGGATAGCTGAACGTTTTGATATAAGATTTGTGTAGGTGGATTTGAAAATGAGGGAGTGGTGGCAGTTTAGAAATCATGTCCTGATTTTTCAGCTTTTGCCAGCTCCCACTCTAGTTTTGAACATTTTACTATTCATTCCTATGGGACCAATTTCGCCACAAGAACGACGATATTCCATGAACCATTCGGTGAAACGTTCCACAAAGTAATAGCAATCCAATCGGGAACAATCTGCACTTTTCGGTATATTTCTGTCTATGTAGTGTAAAAACTGTGGGAGGGGTTAGGGTGGTAAATTTGGCTATAATAAGAATAAGAACTAGAAAAGCTAAAATTTCTGGGGAAATTGTGTGAAGTGTTCTTGCCTCCACCAGTAGTCTACGACTGGAGTGGGCGGAGTAACTGTTATTATTTATTTATATAGCACATTTAATTGCAACGTTGTTGCTCAAAGTGCTTCACAGTTACATTAAAACATACATTTATAAAAACATTAGCAGGTGTACAAAAGGCCCTGTCTATGACATCACTTGCTGCTCCAGCCTGGCACAGTTCAGAGTATTTTGGCGGTTGCTATTTTCAAATGGTCATATTTTAAAAACCCTAAAAATCCCTATAAATCCTACAGAGAAGAGCTTTATACTGTGAGAATCACAAGACCCAGACCTACATTTTGATGCATAGTATGTCTCTGAAGTGTTAAAAATTAAGGCACAGTCGCAGTTTAGAAATTGCCCTTCAAATTTAAGCTGGCTGGAGTGGAGTTTCAATGAATGTCAATGGACGGCGTGAGTTGCAACCAAATGGTCATATCGTGAAAACTATCAGGACTATGGCTTAGCTGTGGACATTTTTAGTGGCAGCAGGGATAGCTGAATGTTTTGATATAAGATTTGTGTAGGTGGGCTTGAAAATGAGGGAGTGGTGGCAGTTTAGAAATCATGTCCTGATTTTTCAGCTTTTGCCAGCTCCCACTTTAGTTTTGAACATTTTGCCATTCATTCCTATGGGACCAATTTCGCCACAAGAACGACGATATTCCGTGAACGATTCGGCGAAACATTCCACAAAGTAATAGCAATCCGATCGGGAACAATCTGCACGTTTCGGTATATTACTGTCTATGTAGTGTAAGAACACTTAATTATGCCACCAATGCATACAATTTACAAAAGTGGACACCATAGGGACTCTCACATAAAATATAAGCTTTATTGAAGTGACATTTGTGGTAGTCATTTTTAGTTTAACATTTTTACATACACATAGTATTTTTGATGCTTATTTTTTAAAATCTTGTGTGTCCCACTGTCATAAAATTACCTTAGCTGTACTCAGCAACATCTTCTCAGTACAAATATACCCCATATGTATATCTTTGGAAAGTAGCAATTTTAATCTTAATCCCAATCTAAATCCATAATCCTAAACCAAGCTTAATTCTAAACCAAATCCTAATCCCAAATCTAACCCTCAATCTAATAATAAACCCTTACCACAATCCTAACCCATAACATAATCCCATGTCTAACCCTAATTATAACCTTAATCCTAATCTCAATCCTACCTTTAGCAATAGTGTTAAAACGATTCCCCCTGCTCGTGTCAGCAAGGGTTTCCCGTGCTGACCCTAATCCTAATCTGAACCATAATCTGAATCCTAATCTGAATCCTAACCTGAAACATAATCCCAATACTACAATTAATTATAAACCTAATCTTAAACATAAATTTAATAATAAATCCAATAATAAACCTGATAATAAATCTAGTACTTATTCTAAACTGAATAATAATCCTTAATTGTAATCCTCAATTTAATCTTAATCCTAAAGGTTTCCCTCTATTAATATCAGTACTGATATTAGTAAAGGGATTTTAAACTAAAACAGAGTGGTATGTTGCTGCCATCTACTGGCTATTTTCAGTATTGCAGTCTCCCATCTCTTAACATTGAAGACATTATGCCCAATGCAATGCGATCTGTGCTGGGCAACTGAAGATGCCCAGCACTGATCAGAATGGCATTGGGACATAGAGGGTGACCCTCCACCAGATCACTTGAAAGAATGACTGTAGCTGAGTTTGATCGCTCAGCTGCAGTGTTCTTTGTGGATTTAAAGGGCTACATGCAGTGCTGACTTTCAGCACTGCATGCAGCTCATCAAAAAGTCTGGGGCCACTGAAAATGGCCCCAACTGACAGAGGGGCCCCCAGGTTTCTAATGATACCTGGGGTTCCTAGTGTGAGCAGGGATTTAACCCTGCTCACACTACATTGCTGTCTATGGGGATTTAAATCCCCATTAAAATAGCTGCTTGCCGACCTCACTTTGAGCTCTGCATGCAGCTCATCAAAAAACCTGGGGCCACTAAAAATGGCCCCAGCTGACAGAGGGGACCCCCAGGTTTCTTATGATACCTGGGTTTCCTAGTGTGAGCAGGGTTTTTACCCTGCTCACACTACATTGCTGTCTATGGGGATTTAAATCCCCATTAAAATAGCTGCTTGCCGACCTCACTTTGAGCTCTGCATGCAGCTCATCAAAAAACCTGGGGCCACTAAAAATGGCCCCAGCTGACAGAGGGGACCCCCAGGTTTCTTATGATACCTGGGTTTCCTAGTGTGAGCAGGGTTTTTACCCTGCTCACACTACATTGCTGTCTATGGGGATTTAAATCCCCATTAAAATAGCTGCTTGCCGACCTCACTTTGAGCTCTGCATGCAGCTCATCAAAAAAACATGGGGCTGCTAAAAATGGCCCCAGCTGACAGAGGGGATCCCCAGGTTTCTTATGATACCTGGGTTTCCTAGTGTGAGCAGGGATTTAACCCTGCTCACACTGCATTGCTGTCTATGGGGATGTAAATCCCCATTAAAAGAGCTGCTTGCCGACCTCACTTTGAGCTCTGCATGCAGCTCATCAAAAAGCCTGGGGCCACTAAAAATGACCCCAGCTGACAGAGAGGACCCCCAGGTTTCTAATGATAACTGGGTTTCCTAGTGTGAGCAGGGATTTAACCCTGCTCACACTGCATTGCTGTCTATGGGGATTTAAATCCCCATTTAAAAAACTGCATGCCAATCTCACTTTGAGCTCTGCATGCAGCTCAGCAGTCTGTCTAGGGCCAGTAGAAATGGCCCCAGCTGACAGAGGGGACCCCCAGGTTTCTAATGATACCTGGGTTTCCTAGGATGAGCAGGGATTTAACCTTGCTCACACTGCATTGTGCTCTATGGGGATTTAAATCCCCATTTAAACAGCTGCATGCCGATCTCACTTTGAGCTCTGCATGAAGCTCAGCTGTCAGTCTGCGGACATTAAAAATTACCCCAGCTGACAGAGGGGAGACCCGGGTTTCTAATGATACCTGGGTTTCCTGGTGTGAGCAGGGATTTAACCCTGCTTACACCACAGTCTAGATATAGGCATTTAAATGCCTATTTAAGCAGATACATGCTGCACTGACTTCCAGCACTGCATGTAGCTCATCAAAAAGGCTGGGGTCACTAACAATGCCCCCAGCTGATAGAGGGGAGCCTCAGGTTTCCATTGATACCTCAAACTCCCTTGTGTGATGTGGGGATATTTATGGGATGATAATATTAAACAGTCGAGAATTGCCCACTATTTCAATACTCTTAGATCTTAGAGATTGTTTATCAAATAAGTGAAAAGTATTCCATACAATTAAATCACAATCTGTTATAAAAATAGATTTATTTATTGCAACAAATTAATTAACAAATAATATTAGGCAGCATGCATGATATTAATCAGTGAATATTTAGTATAACATAAGTATGCAATACAATGGAATGGCTATACACGTTCGCAGACACAGAAAGCAAACTTCACATAGAGTAAAACCTTGGCTAACAGTTCACCTGAGTAACTGGCTAGATCCTCCTAGGCATATAATATCCTATTCTTATGTGATTTTCAATTGAAATAACATTTGAACCAGCTCATTAGTCATTTCCTGGAACCATCCGATTAGAATAATCTACCAGATTTTTACAAAAGCCAAATTTTAATTTACCTAAAAAGATATCTTATCTTATTTTAGAGCAAATCAATACACCTGGATAAAAACAGCGGTATGCTAACATGTGATACTATTACATTAATATATAATTATTCTTAATTCCACCTGCAGAATGGAATGTTTATAACTATATATTCTTTAGTTAACTAAGATTTCTAAATATTGAAATCTGACCGTGATTTATCCAGTCATATATCATGCTATTAGTAAATTTAAATTAATTTAAATTAATTAAATAAAACCAGCATAATTACCAGTTATGTAGATATTCTCATCAGATGAGTAGGTAGTCCCAGAAACTTGATTGGTTGTATGAAGGTGCGTAAGTAATAGAGAAAAGTGGTGTTGGTTAGAAAGTCAGAGTAAATTTTAAGTGCCAAGGAGTTTAAGAGTTGAGTGTCCAAGAGTTTAAGAATAGAATGCTAGTCCCAGAGAATGTTTCTTGAGTCTCTCTGCATGTCGGAATTGGAATTCCCAAACTTCAACTCGTCTCTCTACCAACCACCCTCTCTTCCTTTTGTCCTAACTTTTAAAGGGCCAGACTCTCTGTACGTCATTAGTTGATAAGCAAATAGAAAACTGTAGATGTGTTCAATCTATGGATCGCAATTTAGGTGTTTGATCCATAGAGGGCAGTCTTGCCTAACTAATCCTTCTTATCCAGGAAAGAGTTAACTTTGCCTGATGACGATTTTGACGTCATTTGGCTTATCTAAAATGACTACCATAACTTAGATTTGCTGTCAGTTCAAAGCGTTTGTCTCAGTCTTTGTGGCAACTACTTTGATCGTAATTTGTAAAATTGACAGTTCTAAACTCAATTTCACCCCTTACTTACAATGGAACCTTGTAAAATTTAGAAAGTAAAATTAATTACTTAGTCTTCTCTGTCACTAGTGTCTGTGTTTATATAATGCATTCCTTAGTTCAGGCAAGTGGCTAGTTACAGAAAATAAGAAGAAATTGTGTCTTTGTTATCCTGAAGATAGCAAAATGGAGTCTGCTCTGTTCTGAGTGACTCTGGCAATATACACTTTTAATTTCTATTTTAGCACAAAATGTCTGCCGATATAAATATCCTGACAGTGAGCAAGGATTTAACCCTGATCACACCAAATTGTAATAGTGGGGATTTAAATCCCCAATTAAATACTTGTTTGCAGCGCTCACTTTGAGCTCTGCAAACAGAGCATCAGTCAGTCTGGGGCCACGAATTCTGGCCCCAGGTGAGAGAGGGGAGCCCCAGGAATCAAATGACACCTGGGGCTCATAGTTACCAGCAAGGTAATAGACCCTGCTGGAAATATACTGAATGACGGAAATTTTCCTTCATGCGTCCTTAAGGGTAGATGCAGCAAATAAAACAAACAAAAAGAAAAGCCTTGCTCTTCTGAGCACTAACTAACAGTTTTTCCTCTAACTGCTGTTGGGCAGCTTACCCGCTTCCCACCATACAAAATACAAATTTTTGCACAGACCCTTTTTTTCCCAAATAAATGTTTTCTTTCTCTTTCAGAACACAAATACTCTTGTAGGAAGAAATCCAGTCTCACACACAGCTTGTCATTCTCCCTGTGAATCCCTGACAGGGAAATTTTATAGCAGTACTGTGCTAATCATTGCCAACAGGTGAGCAGCTATGTGGGTGATCCAGAACTACTGGATTGGATTGCTCACCTGCTGTGCTGTATATAAACCGTGGAATGGAGCACTAGCCCTCTCCTCACTCCAAATGCTCCACCCTAGGAACCCATATTAAACTGCAAAATTGCTCTGATTAAAACACACAGACCTTCCTGGGACTATTATTTTACATATTACAATACTTTTGGAGAAATATACACTACATCCATAATAATGCCTTGCACTCGGTCACAATTGTGGCTAAAGTGACCTCGCCATTGGAAGGGCCTATTTGCCCGCCTCCTACCTTCTGACTATGGCCCCTGGGAGATTGTGCCCTTTAACAACAGTCTTGGAACTTATGGACTTCTCTTGGACTGTGTATGGCCCTTTAAGAACTGCATTTGGGCTTATGGACTTGTATTGGACCATGCTGGCCCTTTAAGAACTGTCTGGGGACATATTGTGACTTTGTGTGACAATGCCCCTTTAAGACTATGTCCTTAAACCTTTAAAATCCTTTGTGCATGGCTTTCTCTCACTTGGTTCAGTAAATGGGGCTTACTAAACCAAGTACCACACAGGTGGACCATCCAGAAGTGGAAGTGTGCCGTCAATTTACCTCCCAGGCTGGGAGCCTGATGTAGGTAAATTGCCAACCGCTGGGTGGCCGCCGTTCATACAGACAAACACCTGGCAGCGGCCATCTTTAATTCAGCTGAAGTTTTACCTTCTCCAGACCTCAATGCATTCAACAATTCGAACGCCGTTCGACAGTTTGAACGCCGTTCGACAGTTCATTCAACAATTCGAATGGTTGTCATTCGTCTGTTTGAGATGACTTTAACATAGGAAATAGACCGACCGCACAGCCTGAATCTCTGGAACTGTTTTGGGCATGGAAATATGCTTGCGGTCGGTCACAAAGGACTTCCGTCTAACTTTTTTATCTACTGGAGGGATTTGTATGATTTTTTGGTATGTTTGTATTTTGAGTGTGCTGATTATTAATATGTAACTTAAGAAGATTGGATGTATAGTTTTAAAGTTACAGTAACTGTGTAAAAAGTGTATTTTTCCTGCCTGTGATAATTACTTTAACCCATTGTGTACAGTAATTATATCACAGGCAGAGGGGAGGATTTGTGTGTAATTGCTGGGAGTGTTTTACTGTAATGTACGCGTTTCATTGGTTGTTCAGTTCTTCTTCACCCTCAATCTAGAGTCTTGTCTCTTATTGGGGGAATTGCTATATCACTACAAGGGATTGCTATGCTCTGCATGCTCCCTTGAATAATCACTTCTAAGCTCTTTTAAGAGCTTGTTCCTGCTTCACTCTCTTGGAGGAGAGATTCACCCACTGGAGCCAGGAGCCTTGTCGTAGGTCCAGGGTGGGTAAGAGACGGTGAGACCCCAACCAAGCTATTGCGGTTTGTGGGGTCTGTGGTGGTTGTGGTGTCTGGCGGAGCACTTGGAGCCCTCTGGAAGCGCTAGGAGCATCCAATAAGTAGGTACCTGGGGTGCCAGGCGATCCGTTACAACAATATATATATATATATATATATATACATATATATATATATATATATATAATGCAATGTTTACCACAAATACACACACCAGGCAAACCATTAGACTTGCTTTTACCACAGAAATCTCACTTTAACAGTGCTGTCACTACTGCAAGGGATTTTGGGTATGCATATGCAAATGAGCCCAACAAAGAACCAAATTTTTGCCTTATAATTCCACTTTATACATGGATTCCTTGGAGTAGGTGTCTGCTGTATATAACAGCTTTGAAACACAACGCAGGAAGAGGTGCAATGCCAGTGAACCACTCATGGACAGCTGTTTCATTATTATTTCAACTCATCAGCATGATATAGGTTACTGGCTTGCTATGGAGGCTTGGCATTACTTGTTAAGTACATACCAAAAAGGAAAACGTGTCCACCTGAAATAAGTGGATCGTTAATGCAATGTTAAACACATATACACACACCACATAGCAAGCCAGTAACCCATCTCATGCTGTTAAGCTTTTTTTTGATCTGCTACCCCACTAGATGACCGCTGGGGAGAGAAGTATTCTTCTACACACTGTGATTTGTTTGCAGATGTTGGTAGAGACGATCAGTTTAATTCTGTTGCCAATATGATCCCAGCTGCCCAGAAAAGTGTGAGTGGCCATATTCTTTTATCTAATTTACACCAACCAAAGTTTTAAATACTACACTATAGTTTCTCCCATTTTTTCCTTTTACATACCCCTATGAGGACTATTTAGGTGCTGCATCTACCTCCTGTTCTTTACCCAGCTTTCGATCGGAAGAGAGAGACTCAGTACTTGGTGTTTTAGCTGCCACTGGACTGTAATTACTTTACCTGAGCGGTGAATTATATATTTTTATGTTATTCTGTCTTGTTAGAAGAGCCTTATCTCTGATCATTGTTTACGTTAGAGCATTCATTTGGTAAGGGTTTGAATAGAGTAAGAGAACTAAAATGTATCTATCTGTGGATACTGTTACAAAATTGAGTCACATCTGCTAAGTGGTGACTTGCATTATACATTTTTAATTTCTATCTTAACATAAAATGTCTGCCAGTGAAAATATACTGACAAAACCAGGTATTCCACCAGTACTTGGCCATGGTAAACTGAACATTGAACAATAATTTACATTTATTTTGCCAGGCTAGTGGATGAATAAATGTACTGACTAGCTGTGGATGCTCATTCTAAGTGGTCAGTTGTGGTTTCAATGTCAAGTACTACAGCAGAACAACCCATTGTCATACTTTCCAGCTTGTTGCAAGATTTGGACTGCCTAAAACATTAGTTTCAGACAATTGTCCACAATTTGCATAACAGAAATTTGACACTTTTCTGTCTTAAACCACCCCCAAAACCAAAAAAACAAAAAAAAAAAAACAGCACAGTAAGACAACTTCATATTTTCCAGCCAAAAATGGACAGGATGAACAATTTGTACTAAAATGTACTAAACTAAACTGGTTCACAGATAACAGGATAAAACGTACAAGGAAAGGTTAAACGATCTTAGTTTGGATGAAAGATGAGACAGGGGGATATGAGAGAAACATTTAAAAACATAAAGGGAATCAACACAGTAAAGGAGGAGACTATATTTAAAAGAAGAAAAACTACCACAACAAGAGGACACTCTTAAATTAGAGGGGCAAAGGTTTAAAAATAATATCGGGAAATATTACTTTACTGAGAGGATAGTGGATGCATGGAATAGCTTTCCAGCTAAAGTAGTAGAGGTTAACACAGTGAAGGAGTTAAAGCAAACATGGAATAGGCATGAGGCTATCCTATCTATAAGATAAGGCCTTATGTGAATATTTAGAAAAAAAATGGGCAGATAGAGATGGGGCAAATGGTTCTTATCTGCCTACACATTCCATGTTTCTATGTCCAAACTTTGAAACATCATTTAGCTGTCTCTCACCAAACATTTTTTTTTATTTTTTTATTATTTAACTATGAGAAACAACAGCTGCTAGAGCAAATTTTTAAAGCTGCACATCTGGGTAACTATTATTGAACATTTTAATTACCAAGACATAAATTTGGCTAGAGGAACTACTAGTTTAACAAGGGGAATCAGGTTGTTGGATGTGTTTTGAATGTGTTCATGTCAGAACTGGTACCAGCATTAACTATTATTATTATTATTCATTTTCAATAATTCTTTGAAGGAATGAAGACTTTGTGAAAGTCTAAAGAGCAGGGAAGGTAGTTCCACAGAAAAGGTGCAGCCCTGGAGAAGTCTTGAAGGTGACTATTGTGGTTAAAGTGACCTCGCCATTGGTTGTTGGAGGGGCCTGTTTCCTACGTTCTGATTATGGCCCCTGGGAGATTGTGCCCTTTAGCAACAGTCTTGGGACTTATTGACTTCTCTTGGACTATGAATGGCCCTTTAAGAACTGCATTTGGGCTTATGGACTTGTATTGGACCGTGCTGGCCCTTTAAGAACCGTCTGGGGACATATTGAGAGTTTGTGTGACAATGCCCCTTTAAGACTATGTCCTTAAACCTTTAAAATCCTTTGTGCATGGCTTTCTCCCACTTTGTTCAGTAAATGGGGCTTACTGAACCAAGTACCACACAGGCGGACCACCCAGAAGTGGAAGTGTGCCGTCAATTTACCTCCCAGGCTGGGAGCCTGCTGTAGGTAAATTGCCGACCGCTGGGTGGCCGCCGTTCGTACAGACAAACACCTGGCGGCTGCTATCGTTAATTCAGTTGAAGTTTTACCTTCTCCAGATCTGGTACCAGCATCAACTATTATTATTATTTATTATTATTTTATTGTTTAGAAAGCAAACTCTGTAGCACTGTACAATGGGTGGAGTAAAAGTAATTGTAACCAGACAAGTCAGATGCTATGAGCTTACATGCTAGAGGGAGTGGGGTTAGTGACACAAAGTATAAAAGTAGGGGGATCAAAGTAGGTTGCTAGAAATGTATTCACTGAGGGCTTAGTAGGTTGTTTTTGACAGGAGAGGAGTCAGGGTGCAGGGATGAAAAGCTGTTAACAGTTTAGTTGATATACTTTCCTGAAGAAATTCATTTTCAATAATTATTTGAAGGAATGAAGACTGTGTGAAAGTCTAAAAGAGCAGGGAAGGTAGTTCCACAGAAAAGGTGCAGCCCTGCAGAAGTCTTGAAGGTGAGCATCAGAGGTGGGAGTATGGGCAGAGGATAGACATAGGTATTCAGCAGAGCCCAGGGGCCTAGACGGGACATACCTGATGTATAAGGGAGGATAGGTAGGTTGGAGCAGTATTATGTAGAGACTTATAAGCAAGCACCATAATCTTAAATTGAGCCATATTTCCTACTGCAAGCCAATGTAGAGACTGACAGAGGTGGGAGGTGTGGGCAGGCATGAAGATGAGCCTCACCGCCACATTCATTATAGATTGCAATGGTGCAAGCTGGGAACACTTAAGACCACTGAGAATGAGATTGTAGTAGTCAAGGCAAGAGACAGCAACAGCATGGACCAGCACCTTGTCTGGTGTTAAATTGGGGAAGATGTGCACCATGCTTTTGAGATGGAAGTGGCAGAATTTGGCAATTAACTGGACATGAGGGGTGAAGGAGAGTTCAGAGTCAAAGAGAACACCTAGGCAGTGAGGTGGAGGTTATGGTAGTGTAGTTGACTTGGAGGGAGACAGACACTGGAGTAGCAACACTTGAGAGGGGAATGACCAGAAGTTCTGTTTTGGACAGGTTGGGTTTAGCCCCTTAGTGACCAGACCATTTTGAAATTTTCTTACTGTTAAGGACCAGGGCTGTTTTTACATTTCTGCACTGTTTGTGTTTAGCTGTAATTTTCCCCTTACTCATTTACTGTACCCACACATATTATATACAGTTTTTCTCTCCATTAAATGGTATTTCTAATGACCCCATTATTTTCTTCATATCATATAATGTAATATAAAAAGAAAATATAAAATATGATGACATTTTTTAAAAAAACATACTTTTTTCTAACTTTTACATCCAAAATCAGTTACTCATCTACAACTGCCAAAAACACCCGTGCTACATAGATTCTAAATTTTGTCCTGAGTTTAGAAATACCCAGTGTTAACATGTTCTTAGCTTTCTTTTTGCAAGTTATAGGGGTATAAGTACAAGTAGGGCATTGCTGTTTCAAAATATATATTATTAAAATTAAACTTTATCAATAGTGGCATTGTAACACTGGTATGTGTCATAAATATCTGAATCGCACCTCACATGTACATATTTTCTTAAAGTAGACAACCCAGGGTATTCAATATGGGGTATGTCCAGTCTTTTTTAGTAGCCACTTAGTCACGAACACTGGCCACAGTTAGCATTGATATTTGTTTGTGTGTTAAAAATGCAAAAAACAATTACGAACCCTAATTTTGGCCAGTGTTTATGACTAAGTGGCTACTAAAAAAGACTGAACAAGCCCCGCTTGCAATACCTTGGGTTGTCTTCCTTTACAAATGGTATGCCATCATAGGGGTAATTCTCATTAGTAGATTACCATACAGTCTCAAAGGCAACATAACCAATCTGGCACATTTCACAAAAAATTGAAAACAACTTAAAATATTTGCAAAAACTTTATAAAACCTGTACATGTGGAGAACTGTTATACTCAGGAGACTTCGCTTAACACAAATATTAGTGTTTCAAAACAGTAAAATGTATCACATCAATAATATCATCAGTGAAAATGCAGTTTGTGTGTGAAAAATGCAAAAAACAAATATTTATATATTTACTGATACGTATTTATATATTTGAAGTCTACATGTATATTTATGAAATTATTTATGTAATTATGTATATATATATATATATATATATATATATATATATATATATATATATTATAATAATAATAATAATAATAATAATAATAAATGTAATGTCCCGCACTCACTGCTCCAGGTCTTGTCTGTTGCCCAGGTGCAAACTTCGACCTCCAAATATATAAATCCTTGTTTATATAATATATGAGTATTTTAAGTGTATTTTAATATATATATATATATATATATATATATATATATATATATATATATATATATATATATATATATATATATATATATATATATATAGATATATATAGATATATAGATATATATATATATATATATATGTGTGTGTGTGTGTGTATTAATATCAAAATACAGTTAGAACAAAATAACATATATTATTTCCATTTTTTAATAAATAATTATATATATTAAACATATACTTGTGTAATTTAATTATACACATATTTTTATATTAATATATGTATATATTAATATAAAAATACACTTAATATGACATTATATATATAAGGTATATATACATATTATATATAGATATAATATATGTATATATATATATATATATATCTCATATATATATATATATATATATATATATATATATATATATATATATATATATATATATATATATATATATATATATATATATATATATATTTATAAACATATATATTTTTTTATTTATTAGCATTTTCTATTTTATTTTAACAGAAGCAGGGCGACTGCCAGTCAGTTCAGGAAGTCCCCCTGCAGGCAGCACTATGGACACCTACTGCGGCCATGTGATCGCTCTTTCAGAAAGATTACATGGCCAGCGGGGGCCTAATTTGCCATGGGGTGACTGTCTGGGCTGTCAGGCAGTCCCCCAAGACTGGAAGCAACACCAAGTAATATATTTGCAGCGATTGGGTAAGTAATGGCAGCGATTGGGTAAGTAATATATATGCCGCAGACGTACCTAGTACGTCCGCGGTCCTTACGGACTGTTTTTGCTTGTCGTACCTAGTACATCCGCAGTTCTTAAGGAGTTAAGGGAGTGAGCAACCATCCAGTTGGAAATCGCAGGAGGGAGTGAGAGAGATCAGGAGAGGACAGATAGGTTTGTGTGTAATCCACAAATAAATGATAATGGAAGCCAAAGAAGCTTAAAGGATGTTTGTCAGGATCTAGTTATAACAAATAATGTTGATATTTTTGTATTTGGCATTGCATTTGGTATTGTCATGTATAATAAATATTGCTTGTATTATAATTATTTCTTGGGATGAAAATATAATTTTGCCTCTTTTTGGGCATTTGTTTTAAAGAAGGATATTGTGGCACTAGAAAAAAGTGCAGATGCAGGCTACAAAATTAATAAAATGATGGAGCATTTAAATTCTGGGTAACATTGTTTTCAACAACAGTGTCATATCAGTGCAAATGTATATAAAGATACAAAAAAAAACATTTTTTTTTAATGTTTTCTGAAGTAAATATTGTGAAGTTTCCATTTTAGATTTTTATTATTACAGAGGGGACAGAAATATTTTCAAGACTACTTATGTTAACCTGTATCACAATTATACTTCATTATTATTAAACACCAGAAGATCACTTATAGGCTCTTCTAATATAATTTAAAAACTATTTATTACCTATTTATAAAAATAGTACTCATGGCAAATGTTTACATTATTTCAAAGTTTTGAGATTTCTTTGAGGTTTGATTTATCATAGTATTGCATTAATAGCTCATAATTCTATTTTCTAGGATCACTACGACTGCAGCTTGCATGATGGACCTTAGAAGATATCCACTGGATGAACAAAACTGTACTTTAGAAATCGAGAGTTGTAAGTAATATTCTTTTTATTTTTCCACAACAAATCTGTAAATGTCAATTTTTTACAGTCTTCATGCATGGCAATGTGACACTCAATTTTCTGGGCCTTTGTTGTTTGAAGCAGTACGGTAGCCCAGACAAGACATTTACTTCCATGATGGCATACCATTTACAAAAGAATACAGCCAAAAATGAGTATGACTAGTCATTTTTGGTAGTCACAATACCAGGCCAAACTTTTTTTTTGTTGACATTTTGACACAAACCAGGCACTTTCTGTACTTTCACTGTTTTTAACATCATCCTTGTATGTTGCTGTAAAACACTCGTATTTGTGTTCAGTGATGATTTTTGTTAGTTAAAGGTCTGAATATTTGCCCATTTATATTTTTATATGTGACAGTCTGCGCTCTCCCTGAATTATAAAAGACCCTCTTTCCATGCCCTTGTTTGTTCAGTAGCTTGCATTCACCTTCAATTTTACTATTTCCTTGTTCAATTGCTGAACAAACCACCGAATGACCAGCCCACCAACCACATGCAGAGTGTGCTGCTTGTTAACCTCTGTCACCCCTGTCAGCACCTTTTTAACACCCCTAACCGCAATATTCTAAACAGGCAGCTGGGTGGTCGTTGTTCATATGTGCGAACACGTGGCGGTGGCCATCATGAACCGCAAACACAGGCAGCGGTGTTTGATCGTTGAGTGCATGGAACTAAAACTGGGCACTCGACCGCCTGAACACCGGTCAACTTCCACCTTCACTTTCGTTTGTCTATTTTTCTTCTGTAAAGAACACCATTCGGTGGGAGCTTACTCCCGAATGAGGAAACAAAACCAGTATACAGACAGATGTTTCCTTTTGGAATTTTGTGTAATTCTGTACACCTGAAAGAGACCGACCACTCAGATCAATGTGCGGTCAGTCAGAACTATACCCCGGTGGCATTTCGGCTGCATCCGTGGTATCTGAGCGCTTTGGATATGTTGGGTGCTCAGATCCAGGCTATCCGGGGATATAGGACTTGAGGGGGTACCTGTTTGTATTGGATGTATTTTGGGGTATAATAACTGTACATGTTCTGTACCTGAGAGATAATTTAATTTAGATGTTTGTTTTCAGCAGTTCTTTCTCAGGTACAGTGAGAAAGTGGGAGGGATTCCCCTGCTATGTCACTCTGGAAAAATGCATGGGGAGTTGCATGAAAGGCTGTGTGTGGCTTCCAATAAATCAGTTCATCCCCAGCATAGAGCCTCACCTCATGTTTGGGGGAGAAAGCTATACCAACTATATCACTAATTTGGATTATCTCTACTTGGGATTATTGTTGCATCACTCACACTAGATCAGGGGTTCTCAACGTTAGTCCTCAGGACCCCCTACCAGTCCAGGGTTTAGGGATTACCTGGGTGTGTCTAAGGTGTTTAGAAAAAAAAAAAAACACCTTAGAGTCTAAGTTGTTTTTTTCCCTTTTTCTAAACACCTGAGACACACCCAGGTAATCCCCAAATCCTGGACTGGTAGGGGGTCCTGAGGACTGGGTTGAGAACTCCTGCACTAGAGGGAACAGAACATCTCTGGCGGAGAAACCCTTCAGGGTGTCCGCCACATTACACATCAAATTTTTCTAAATTGTTTTTTTTTGAGCTTTTGAGACAGTATGAAAAAATTACCCCCATAATGGCATACAATTTGCAAAAGTAGACAACCCAGGATTATCCAAAATGGGTCTTTACAGTTTTTTTTTTTTTTAAAGCCACTAAGTCACAAAATCTTGCCACATTTACTGCTCATATAATTTTTTTGAAGCAACCAGATTTGTGTTCAGTGATGTCTCATGAATACAATACACCCCTCCAGGGTTTTATGGAGTTTTTGGAAAGTTACAGGGCCAAACATGGGCCCTGCCCATTTTTTTATTTTATACATGAAAATTTGTAGCAAGTTTCTATGCCTATGTCACTTTTGAGACTATATGAAAGTCTAGAAAATAAAATTACATTTTTATGCCACTTTCAAAAGAAGACAACCAAGGGTATTCAAAATGGGGTATTTTAAATTGCTTGGTCTAGCCACTTTATTAAAATGCTGTCCACATTTAGTGTTGATGCTTTCATTTGTATTTTTTTTTTTTTTTTATTATGAAATCCATGGATTTCACAATCCACAGAGATTTACAGAATTCCTGGAATGCAACTCTCTGCTTGACCCGCTTTAATCTGGATTACGCGCTCGTCACAGCTGTGACCAAAGTATCCAATGATCTTATCACTGTAAAATCCCATGGCCACTACTCTATCCTAATTCTCCTCGACCTTTCTGCTACTTTTGACACTGTTGATCATCAACAGCTTCTTTTCATCCTCCATAATCTCGTCTACAAGATATCGTTCTCTCCTGGTGCTCTTCCTACCTCTCCCAATGCTTTTTCAGTGTTTCTTTCTCTGGCTCTGCCTCTTCTACCCAATACATCTCTGTTGGGGTCCCCCAAGGATCTGTCCTTGGTCCCCTATTGTTCTCAATCTACACTGCCTCCCTTGCTAAACTCATCAGCTCCTTCGGCTTCCAGTATCATTTCTATGAGGATAACATGCAAATGTATCTGTTCTCCCCTGATTTCTCACCACCCCTCTTGACTCATGTCTCTGATTGCCTCTCTGCTATTTCCAACTGGATGGCTGTTCATTTCCTTAACCTTAACCTGTCCAAAACAGAACTTTTTGTCTTCCCCCCTCAAGTGTTGCAACTACCTTGTCTGTTTCCCTTCAGATCAATGGCGCTATTATCCACTCTACCTCGCAGGTTCTCTGCCTAGGTGTTCTCTTTGACTCTGATCTCTCCTTCACCCCTCATGTCCAATCAATCAATCACCAAATCCTGCCTGTAACGGATCGCCTGGCACCTCCATTGAAGGATGCTCCTAGCACTTCCTGAGGACTCCAAACACTGCAGCAGACACCACAACCACCGAACCGGAGAAGCATACAAATGCTCTCAAGCATCTGAATGCTGTAAGCAGCTGAACAGGAAAAGCATACAATCAGCTTACACTCCTGGCAATGAGCATACAATCCAATTCCCCCAATAACGAGACGACACTTCGTTTTGAGGTCAAGCAGAACTGACTGTACTGGCACATACAGCCTCTTTTATTCACAATCCACAAACAGGGGAGGGAAGAGAAAAAGGTTTAGCTAGTCCTGATCTCATGCAGCCTAACAGATTTGCCCGTTTGAGTGAAGATGTTGGGAGCATCAGCTCAGGAGTAGCTGTACTGCAGGAAGCTGTTCCTGCTAACAGCCGTGGAAACAGCCCCTCTAGTACGGGTGGGGTTGAAAGGGTAAGGA
>OW240914.1:245051419-245069268 GCA_933207985.1 Pelobates cultripes
ATTTGGTCACAAACACTGGCCAAAGCTAGCGTTAGTATTTGTTTGTGTGAAAAATGCAAAAAAACGCCAATTTTGGCCAGTGTTTGTGACTAAGTGGCTACTAAAAAAGACTGGACATACCCTGTTTGCAATACCTTGGGTTGTCTACTATTGCGAATGGTATGCCATCATAGGGGTAATTTTCATTCTTGGGCTACCATAGGGTCTCAAAGGCAATGTACCCAATCTGGCAAATTTTAATGTGAAAAAAAATGAAACACAAGCCTTATATTTGACGCTGTAACTTTTGAAAACACCATAAAACCTGTACATGAGGGGTACTGTTGTACTCGGGAGACTTCGCTGAACACAAATATTTGTGTTTCAAAACAGTAAAAAGTATTGCAGCAATAATATCGTCCGTGTAAGTGCTGTTTGTGCGTGAAAAATGCAAAAACTTCACTTTTACTGGCGATATCATCGTTGTAATACATTTTACTGTTTTGAAACACTAATATTTGTGTTCAGCGAAGTCTCCCGAGTAGAACAGTACCCCCCATGTACAGGTTTTATGGTGTCTTGGAAAGTTATAGGGTTAAATATAGTGCCAGCAAATTAAATTCCCTTTACTTTCGGCATGGGTTGTCAGGCAGGTCCCGCTAATTGTAATTAATTAGGATACCTAATTATGTAAAAATATTACATAAATATATGTGTAGAATTAATATATGTATATATATACATATGTGTATATATACATATATATATATAATTTTGTAAAATATTTTTATTTATATATAGGTGTATATATTTAGTGATATATATGTATATATTTATGTATATAGATATATATATTATTTCGTTCTACGTGTATTTTGATATAAATATATATATATTAATATCACAATAAAGTTAGAACGAAATAACAAACATCTATATAATTTTTTATTATTTATTTTTAATTATTTTTGTAATTTTATTTTTTTTACGTATTTACATTTTTTTATATTATATATAAATATATATATATAAAACAATAATTATATATATATATATATTTAATCAGTATTAGTCTACGTGTAATTTGATAGTAATATATATATAAATAATTATATATATTAATATTTAAATACACTTCGTGTATGTGTAAATGTGTGTGTGTGTGTGTGTGTGTGTATATATATATATTTAGATCATATATATATATATAATATATATGATCTAAGTATATTTTATATTTAACTGTAATTTTTTTTTTTTTTACTAATATTTTATTTATTTTTACAGGACAGGGGGCAGAGACAGTGTCAGCCAGTGATTTTACATCACTGGCTGACACACAGGAACAGGAACAATAGGCTGACACATGTAACACTGATCGCAGTGACAGGCTGTCACTGCGATCAGAGTGCTCTGAGATCGCAGTGACAGCCTGTCACTGCGATCTCAGAAGGTGCAGATCGCGGTCACTGACCCCAGGGGGACTGCCTGGGGGGCCAGGTAAGTCCCCCGACCGCGATCTGCATTGCAGAAAGCCGCCGGCCACGTGTGTCAGCCGATTTGAAATCGGCTGACACACGTTAAAAACTGATCGCAGTGACAGCCTGTCACTGCGATCAGTGACTGCAGATCACGGTCCCCGGCCACAGGGGGGGTTGCCTGGGGGGCCGGGCATCCCCCCCGACCGCGATCTGCAGCGGGCGAATAGCGCCGGCCACGTGGGCGGCCATTAAAGTGAGGGCGTACTATTACGCCCGCCGGCGTTTAGAGCCGGCTCCTGCAGGGCGTAATAGTACGCCCTGCGGATTTAAGGGGTTAAAAACATAAGCGTTTTATGCAAATGGATAATGCATACAAAAGTTTAACCGAAACGCACAGTTAGCAATGCACAAGACGGAATCTAAGCATAATCTTACCCTGATTAGCATACTTATATATTTATAAAACACATTAGCTATGCTTTGAGGAGAAATACTTTAATAAAATTATACCTTAACTGCCATCAGGACATACTGATTTCGTATATTTTAGAGAGTAGAAAACAAGGACATTTTTTTAAAGAGTGACACAATAAATGCTTTGACATTGAAAGCTGTTTAAATTGAATGAAAAGCTTTACCAGCGCTGTTTCAACCGGAGTTTTAACTTCTACTGCAACGGCAGCAAGTTAAAATAAAAGACAGTTTATAACTCCCATATGAAAGTAACGAACAGAACAATAAAAATATAATTTGCAAAATAAACGAACATTTGCCATACAGTAACTGAAATTTACCAATCGATATTGAAGAACCGCAAGGTGGCGATATTAGCTAAACAAATTGACTGGTAAACGAAAAGCTGAAAATAAGCCTAAGTGCGGGGAATAGCAGTGCTAGAGAATGCAGCACTAAACAGGGAGATGACCACAAAAAAGGCCCACACGTTAGTATAGGTGGTAAAGTATAGAAGCGCTTGGTTAAACAAAGCCGGTACTCGGCAATTAACAAAGGGGATCTTTTTTTTTTTTTTGGGTGGGGGATACCTCTTTAAATGGAGTAGTGTATTTAACCAAGAAGGCACCTGCAATCAGTGACCATATTTGTATGATCTTTAACAGGAGGGAAGAAAATGAACATAGTTGACATCTTATTTAAATACAGCCTTGTGTAAATTGGACTAATTAGATGCAGCAGTGGAGTATAAATAAAACATAATATGACACAATAAGCACTTTATTGTTTAAATTACACAGTTAGGGACAAAGGTTTAAAAATAATATCAGGAAGTATTACTTTACTGAGAGGGTAGTGGATGCATGGAATAGCCTTCCAGCTGAAGTGGTAGAGGTTAACACAGTAAAGGAGTTTAAGCATGCATGGGATAGGCATATGGCTATCCTAACTATAAGATAAGGCTAGGGACTAATGAAAGTTTTTAGAAAATTGGGCAGACTAGAAGGGCCAAATGGTTCTTATCTGCCGTCACATTCTATGTTTCTATGTTTCTATGTTTCTATGTTTCTAGTTAATGTAACCATAACTGCCATATGACATCCTGATAAGGATATTGCTGTACATTTTACCGTGGGCATAAATAACAAGTAAAAGACAATGTACTGAAAGAATTGTTTAAGTAAAACGAAATGAAACACAAAATGCTGTTTAAATTGACAGAAATAAAATGCTTTCCCCATGCTGTATTTAACCAAAATGACCTTGACTTGTTATGTATGCTAATACAGATAAACAAAAGTCTATGCGAAAGATAGGATTACATGAGCGGCTGCCAAGTGTGTACTAATAGGAACAACCGCGTTGTATGCGAATGGAGCTTTAGACGGAAATTTAGCCAAAACGCTAGTTAGCACGAACCACCTTCAGTGACCTGAAGGATTTAACATAAGCTATATAGACGAAAGAAACCGTGTAGCCGAATGTGTGAGTAATTGACAAGTATGAGGAGTGCACGGATGATGCTGTATAACTTACGATTAGCCGTTCGTGTGTTGGCTACCCTCGTTATACTCACGAACACAAAGCAGAGAGAGAGATGCAGACGGACTGCCGGCGGGCGGGAAAATGACTTCAGGGTCCAGTGAACCAGAAGTAAACAGAATCACTTCCAAGATCGTTGACGACAGGTAAGCAGGGGCTCACTGGGTTTAAGTAGGGTCCATGTACCTCCCACAATTACAGGCCAAGCCTTCTATATATATATATATATATATATATATATATATATATATATATATATATATATATATATATATATATATATATATATATATACACACACATATATACATACACACACGCTGCTGTGTGTGTGTGTGTGTGTGTGTGTGTGTGGGGGTGCTGTGTGTGTGGGCACTGTGTGTGTGGGCACTGTGTGTGTGTGGGTGTTGTGTGTGTGTGTGTGAGGGTGCTGTGTGTGTGAGGGCGCTGGGTGTGTGAGGGTGCAGTGTGTGTGTGTTTGTGAGGGTGCTGTTTGTGTGAGGGCACTGTGTGTGCATGAGGGTTCTGTTAGTGTGTGTGTGTGTGTGTGTGTGAGGGTGCTGTGTTTGTGAGAGTGCTGTGTTTGTGAAGGTGATGTGTGTGTAAGGCTGCTGTTATTGTGTGTGTGTGTGTGTGTAATCGTGCTGTTAGTGTGTGTTGTGTGTATGTGTAAGGGTGCTGTTAGTGTGTGCTGTGTGTGTATGTGTAATGGTGCTGCGTGTGAGGGTGCTGTGTGTGAGGGTGCTGTTAGTGTGTGAGTATGTGTGAGGGTGCTGTGTGTGTGTGTGAGGGTGCTGTTAGTGTGTGCTGTGGGTGTGCATGTGTAAGGGTGCTGTGTGTGTGAGAGTGTGATGTTAGTGTGTGCTGTATGTGTAAGGGTGCTGTGTGTGAGGGTGCTATGTGTGTAAGGGTGCTGTTAGTGTGTGCTGTGTGTATGTGTGAGGGTGCTGTGTGTGTAAGGGTGCTGTGTGTGTTAGGGTGCTGTCAGTGTGTGCTGTGTGTGTATGTGTAAGGGTGCTGTGTGTGAGGGTGCTGTATGTGTGAAGGTGTTGCATGTGTGAGGGTGCTGTGTGTGTAAGGGTGCTGTTAGTGGGTGTTGTGTGTTAGGGGAGGGTGCTGTATGTGTAAGGGTGCTGTGTATGAGGGTGTTGTGTGTGTAAGGGTGCTGTTAGTGTGAGGGTGCTGTTAGTGTGTGTGTGTGTGTGTAAGGGTGCTGAATGTGTGAGTGTGCTGTTAGCGCGCGTGTGTGTGTGTGTAGGGCTGCTGTATGTGTGTGGGTGGGTGCTGTTAGTGTGTGTGTGTGCTGTGTGGGTGCTGTTTGTGTGTATTGTGTGAGGTGGGGCTGCGGGGACCATTTAGTTCATATCCTCTCTCCCTTCTTACCTTTTTATAGGTGCTGCTGCCATCCCTGGTGGTCCAGTGGTGAGAGACCTCTAGCCTGCAGGGCTAGAGTTCACTCTCACGAGATCTGGTCTGACCTCGCAAGAGGAACCCGGCAGAGCTGCTGGCTAGAGCTCCCCAGGTCCTCTCCTGCCCCCTCCCTGCCTGCCTGTGGGTCGGTGAGGGAGATCTCAAAGATCTCCCTCACCAACCCACGGAGGGAGGCACATATAGTGCGAGCCACAGGGATTAGGGTGTGCCCAGGCCTGAGACACACATAGGTGCACGCCTATGCCTGAGACACACCATGTCCCACCAGTGTGCTGTCAAGGAAAGCATGTCATGCTGGCCTCTTGGTGCACCTCACACATCTGTGGTGGGAATAGATTGTGGTGGTAATGGTCTACTAATGGTTGAAGTAGCACTAGTAGGTGCTACTATTACAGAAAGTGGAGAGGAGGGTGAAACTGTGCACTAGTAGCAGGAGAAAAAGGTGGACTGCTCCCTGAAGAATTCTGACTCTCCTCTACTATCTCCTCCTCACTCTCATGCTCATAGTCAAGCTCTTCATCAGCCAGACTAAATGTAATCCATGCAAGTCTGGAGGTGAGACCGATATCACCGACAGGAATAACTGGACTAGGAGCAGGGGGTAACATTAGCAATGGCAACAACTCCTGTGCTGATGTGCCACTGTCAGTGGTAGAAGCAGCCACAGCACTAGTGGTGGTGGAAGTGGTAGTCTTGGGAGGGGGATCAGGAAACAGCCTCCGTGTACAAGAAGGAAGGCCTGCTGCTAAACATGTGGAAAATATTCTCTGTTTGACACCTCCCAGGGTGCTACTTGTCGTAGAGGAAGACGCTGGGTGCAAAATACGCTTCCTCTTATTTATTGGGCTTCTCCTACTACTAGTTGTGTTTTTAGTAGTAGTACTAGCCATAGTGCTCACCTGGAAAAGCCCTTCTTGTTTCCCTTTACCATAGAAAGGACTTGCTTTTCTGGGTCTTGTTGCACCAATGGGCCTGGGTCTTGACCAGGATCTTGCACCAATGGGCCTGAAATACGAGACAAAGACCTTGGCCTCCTAGGCGGTGAGTCTGACATAACAGCACTACTTGACCGCCTAAACTGACACATAGGCTGCATACTCAAATTACCACTACTTGTGGTGGTGGTGGTGGTGGCTGACTGACCATCCCTTACTTCTCTAGTGGATGAAATTTAGGAGGATCCATTTAGAATTCGGAAATAGTAAGAAAAGAAGTTGAAGAAAATAAGGAGATAATGTAATTTAAATTTATATTTTTATACATTGAAAACGTATTATTCGAGGTATTGAACTATGCTGGTATAAAGATCAACACAGTTAAAAAAACATATTTTTAAAAAATAGAGACTAATACTGAGGCAGATTTCTTCACTTCAGTGCTTTCTGGGAGACTATGCAAAACCTCACTGTCTGCCGTGAGCAGTCTGCCAACAAGTGCTCCCTGCACAATTACTTCAAACAGAGACACAGGCTAGACTATGAAAAAAATGTATAATTAGAAAATGTTAAGTGTTTTTAAAAAAAAAAATGGGTTAACAAGAATTTATATTACTATTAATTAAATTAGAAAGAACCTACAACTTCTGCTTATACTAAAAGTAATAAATGATGTACTACAGTTACCTTGAAGCTTAGCACAGTACAGTCACACAGTCAATCTATCAGGAACTAAAATAAACCAAATTAAAACAGCAACCAGTTAGCTTCACTGATTGCTGTTAAACAAACACTAACTGAACTAAAATTCAGTTAGAGAAAAGTAATTTCTTTACAACAGCAGTCAGAACAGTTTACTTTACTGCTGATGTGAGCAAAATAAAATAAAAATCAAGACACTAAAAGTGGGAAAAATGTAAAATGTAATGTTTGACTAGTTTGTTCTGTCCTAACAAAGCACCAATAAACTGTACTACAACAAATTATATATATTTATATATTTTAAACTGAAGATAATTCTATTAACTTAAATAAAAAAATAAAACAATATATATATATATTACTTAACTTTTACAATGACTGCCTGCAATGCAATCATACAGTGAGTGACACAAATATCAGTTGGTCAGTCACCGTGACTGTGCTAATAGTGGTAATTTTACTAGCACAGATTAATCTAACTGTGTGTTGACTGGAGTATGGATTTAGTTAAAACAATTAAAACACAGTCAAACACACTTAGCTGAGACTGACAGAAAATGTATTATCTCTAGCTATCTAAAAAATAGAATAAGGTGGTACAGAAGAAATAGCTTTCCTAGATTTCAGTAAAGCTTTTGACACTGTGAAACATAGAAGGCTTATCAATAAATTACAATCTTTGAGTTTGGATTCCAGTATTGTTAAATGGGTTAATCAGTGGCTGAGTGACAGGCAACAGAAGGTTGTAGTTAATAGAGTTAATGAAGAATATTTGAAGCAAGGTCTTGTTACCAGTAAGATACCTCAGGTATCTGTACTTGGACCCATTCTCTTCAATATTTTTATTTTTGGAGTTTACTTGAAAGTAGGCTCTTTTAAGTAAGAGTTGAAACAACAGGAATTTAAACTACAAGGGAGTTTAAACCAAGAGGGTAAATATTGTTTTGCTCACTTGTGTTTTTGGTAACTGGGGATGAGTGCTAGAAGATTGCGAGTTTTACTGCTGAATGTATGAGCCTGGATGAATCTGTCCAGGGTCCATACATCTGTGGTAGGTGTGAGCGAGTGGCTTTACTGGAAGCTCAGACTGGATATCTGGAGAGGCAAATTGCAACACTGAGGGAGATTGCCAATCTTGAGAGGAGTCTGCTGCTCACTAAGCAGAGTTCAGTGGGTGCAGGTAGTGGAGTGGGAGGAGATGAGACAGTTGGTGAGCAGGCACATAGCTAGGTAACAGTGGGTTGAGGAAGCAGGAGGGGAGGGAAGAGGAAAGGTTTAGCTAGTCCTGATCTTGTGCAGCCTAACCGATTTTCCCGTTTGAGTGAAGATGTTCCTATACTGCAGGAAACTGTTCCTTCTAACAGCCGTGGGAACAGCCCCTCTAGTACGGGTGGGAATGACAGTGTAAGGAAGGCTAGGCAGGTTATGGAGTAGGGGACTCTATTATTAAAAGAGTAGATAGGGTAATCTTCCACTCTGATCATCTCAACCGGACAGTTTGCTGTCTCCTGGGTGCTCGGGTCCGGCATGTTGCTGACAGAGTGGAGGAATTATTGGGAAGGGGCTGGGGATCACCCAGCTGTCATGGTCCATATTGGTACCAATGACAATGAGTTCAGGGAACTTGGAAGTGAGCTAAAGAAAAGGACCTCCAAGGTCATATTATTACCTGTGCCACACATGTGACGGACCCTCAATTGATGCTCCTAGTGCTCACCAAGGACCATCAGCACCACACCAGACACGATAAGCACTTGCAGACCCCATGAACCACTGCAGCTTGGTTGGGGTCTCACCGTCTCTTACCCACCTTGGAGCTACAAGGCTCCAGGCTCCAGTGAGTGAACCTCTTTCCCGTCAGAGAGTGTAGCAGGAACAGCTCTTACAAGAGCTAGTGATTATCCATGGGAGTATGATGATCATAGGAATCCCTTGTAGTGATATAGCAGTTCCCTACAACACGAGACGAGGCTGCGAGATGAGGGTAAGAAGGTCTGAGAGTTTAATGGTACAGGTTGGATTTTTACACAGTTTTTCAGGCCAGAGGCACACTACTGGACCTGATGGAGGACAGGGACACAAGGGATGTAAACCAATGAAAACAGTAAATAACAGTATGACACTCCCACATACAGTGAACAATCCATCCCCTCTGACTGTGATATAATTAAGGTAGTTAATGCATAAATGTAATTATCCACAGGCAGAAAAAAACACACATTTTTATAAAGTTCAACACGTACCGCAAAACATAACATATCCCCATAAATCTCACATCCCCTGATAGCCCCAAAAATAACCCAGATCAGATCTTGGGTTCATAAATTCTATGGAAGTCATAGTTTTGCCCAGGCGAACACAGGATTTCATGCCCAAAACAGTTCCATGGAATCGCGGCTAAGTGTCGCTGGAGGACCGACCAGGAACTGGGAAACGAGATTGTCATGCCGAAAATAGTTCGTGGCGAAGACCCCCTGAAGTCTATTTGTGGTTTTAGCCCATGTGAACAAGATGGCTGCCACCACCTGTTCGAATGTCGAATGGTGGCCACTTCGACTGTCCGGGAGTTCGAAGAACCAATGTTTAAAGTCATAATAGGCACAATTGTGGTCTCTCTGCCAAAATAAATTAAAGGGGCCATAGTCACATGGTAAAAGGCTGGCAAGTAGTCCTCTCCAAAGCCCAGTGGCGAAGTGGCTTTCGTCACAGCGCGCTACAACAGAAAGGCAGCGGGAGATTACAGAGGTCAATGCATGGTTGAAGTCTTGGTGCAGGAAAGAGGGTTTGTGCTTGGGTATAACCTGTACAGCAGTAATGGATTGCACCTAAATGGAAGAGGTTCTGCTTTGTTGGGGGATAGGATGGCTAGACGGTTGGAGGAGATTTTAAACTGTTAGTGGGGGGGAAGGTCAAAGCAATCTAGAAAATGGAGATAAGACAGAAAGGAGATGGGCTTTAGCTCAGTATAAGGGTGGTGGAGATGGGGGGGGAGCTCAGAACAGAGGAGGTAATATTGATAAAAATTCACAAAAAATACAAGTGACTCATGATATTAAATGCAAGTAACCTATATAACAAAATGGGGGAACTAGAAGCACAAGCATACACTAAACAACATTATATAATAGGCGTAACAGAAACATGGTGGGATGAGACACATGACTGGGTAGTTAATTAAATAGGTACACACTATTTAGGAAGGATAGGGAAAACAAGAAGGGTGGCGGGGTATGTTTGTATGTCAACAATGAGTTAAAGTCAAATCTTAGGCATGTGGAGTGTGACCAGGGCCGGACTGGCCCACCGGGATACCAGGGCATTTCCCGTTGGGCCGCGGCATCTGGGGGCTGTGCATGTAGGGAGCTGCCGTGCCGGGTGGCAGCCTCGCCGTTCCGGCGGCACACCAGACTATAATGATGAAGACTGAAGGAGGAGGGAGCAGTATGCTGTGCTAGGAATTGTGGGAACCGCAAGGGAGCATGATAGAAATGCACCTTCCTCCTTCAGTCCTCTCATTAGTGACAGGTGTGCCGCTGGACTGGCGAGGCTGCCACCGTGCCCGGCGGCTCCAGCGTGGCACGCGGCCATCCCCCTCTGACTTCTCTCTGTAAATGTGAGGGGGTAGAAAGGGAATAGAGAGACACAAAGGGAGGGGGAAAATAAAACAGGGGGGTATAGATAGACGCAGGGGAAGAGGGAAACATAGAAACATAGAAACATAGAATGTGACGGCAGATAAGAACCATTCGGCCCATCTAGTCTGCCCAATTTTCTAAAAACTTTCATTAGTCCCTAGCCTTATCTTATAGTTAGGATAGCCTTATGCCTATCCCATGCATGCTTAAACTCCTTTACTGTGTTAACCTCTACCACTTCAGCTGGAAGGCTATTCCATGCATCCACTACCCTCTCAGTAAAGTAATACTTCCTGATATTATTTTTAAACCTTTGTCCCTCTAATTTAAGACTATGTCCTCTTGTTGTGGTAGTTTTTCTTCTTTTAAATATAGTCTCCTCCTTTACTGTGTTGATTCCCTTTATATATTTAAATGTTTCTATCATATCCCCCCTGTCTCGTCTTTCCTCCAAGCTATACATGTTAAGATCCTTTAACCTTTCCTGGTAAGTTTTATCCCGCAATCCATGAACCAGTTTAGTAGCCCTTCTCTGAACCCTCTCTAAGGTATCAATATCCTTCTGAAGATACGGTCTCAGTACTGTGTACAATACTCCAAGTGAGGTCTCACCAGTGTTCTGTACAATGGCATGAGCACTTCCCTCTTTCTACTGCTAATACCTCTCCCTATACAACCAAGCATTCTGCTAGCATTTCCTGCTGCTCTATTACATTGTCTGCCTACCTTTAAGTCATCAGAAATAATCACCCCTAAATCCCTTTCCTCATATGTTGAGGTTAGGACTCTATCAAATATTCTGTACTCTGCCCTTGGGTTTTTACGTCCAAGATGCATTATCTTGCACTTATCCACATTAAATGTCAGTTGCCACAATTCTGACCATTTTTCTAGTTTACCTAAATCATTTGTCATTTGGCTTATCCCTCCTGGAACATCAACCCTGTTACATATCTTAGTATCATCAGCAAAAAGACATACCTTACCATCAAGACCTTCTGCAATATCACTAATAAAAATATTAAAGAGAATGGGTCCAAGTACAGATCCCTGAGGTACCCCACTGGTGACAAGTCCAAGCTTCGAATATATTCCATTAACTACAACCCTCTGTTGCCTGTCACTCAGCCACTGCCTTACCCATTCAACAATATTGGAATCCAAACTTAAAGATTGCAGTTTATTGATAAGCCTTCTATGTGCAACAGTGTCAAAAGCCTTACTGAAATCTAGGTAAGCAATGTCTACTGCACCACCCTGATCTATAGTTTTAGTTACCCAATCAAAAAAATCAATAAGATTAGTTTGGCATGATCTCCCTGAAGTAAACCCATGTTGTCTCTGATCTTGAAATCCATGTGTTTTTAGATGTTCATCAATCCTATCCTTTAACATGGTTTCCATCACTTTCCCCACTACTGATGTAAGGCTTACTGGCCTATAGTTGCCCGACTCCTCCCTATTACCTTTCTTGTAAATGGGCACAACATTCGCTAACTTCCAATCTTCTGGGACTACTCCTGTTAACAATGATTGGTTAAATAAATCTGTTAATGGTTTTGCTAGTACACCACTAAGCTCTTTTAATAGCTTTGGGTGTATTCCATCAGGTCCCATTGACTTATTTGTCTTTACTTTTGACAGTTGAAATAGAACCTCTTCCTCTGTAAACTCACGTGTAATAAATGACTCATTTATCCTTTTTCTCAACTGAGGTCCCTTTCCTTCATTTTCATCTGTAAATACAGAACAAAAATATTCATTGAGGCAGTCAGCTAGACCTTTATCCTCTTCTACATACCTTCCTTCTTTTGTTTTTAATCTAACTAATCCTTGTTTTACTTTTCTTTTCTCATTTATGTATCTAAAAAATGTTTTATCCCCCCTTTTTTACTGACTGTGCTATTTTCTCTTCTGTGTGTGATTTGGAAGCTCTTATAACTTGCTTAGCCTCTTTCTGCCTAATCTTATAGATCATTTTGTCTCCCTCACTCTGGGTTTTTTTATAATTCCTAAATGCTAACTTTTTGTTTTTAACTATTTTGGCCACATCTGCGGAGTACCACAGTGGTTTCTTGAATTTTTTGCTTTTACTGACAAGCCTAATGCAATTTTCTGTTGCCTTCAATAGTGCAACTTTTAAATAATCCCATTTTTCTTGGACTCCATTTAAATTGCTCCAGTCTGATAATGACTCCTCTACCCATATTCTAATTTTAGAAAAGTCTGTTTTTCTAAAGTCTAAAACTTTTGTTTTTGTGTGGTGTGACTCAGTCACTGTTCTTATATTAAACCACACTGACTGATGATCACTGGATCCTAAACTTTCACCTACAGTAACATCTGATACCAAATCTCCATTTGTTAACACTAAATCTAGTATGGCCTCTTTACGAGTTGGCTCCTCAACAACTTGTTTTAGAGACAATCCCAGTAGGGAGTTTAGAATATGTGTGCTCCTGGCACAAGTAGCTAATTTTGTTTTCCAATTTACATCAGGAAGATTAAAGTCACCCATGATGATAACTTCCCCCTTCATTGTCATTTTAGCTATTTCCTCAACTAGTAGATTATCTAACTCTTCAATTTGTCCTGGGGGCCTATAAATCACACCTACACGAGTTACTGTGTGATTACCAAATTCTAACGTAGCCCAAACGGACTCTATGTTTGCCTCACTAACTTTTATTAGGCTAGATTTTATGCTATCCTTCACATACAAGGCCACCCCTCCCCCTTCTTGCCTTCCCTATCTTTCCTATATAAAGAGTACCCTGGTATTGCTATGTCCCAGTCATTTTTCTCATTGTACCATGTCTCAGTAACAGCGACTAAATCTACACTATCAGTTGCCATTATTGCCACAAGTTCATGGATCTTATTCCCTAAACTGCGAGCATTTGTAGACATGACTCTAAGCTTATCATTTTTTAACACACTTGCTACAGGCACCTTCTGTCCTTGTTTTGGGGGACAATTGGATTGATGTTTTATCACCCTTTTGCCCCCCCTCCTAGTTTAAATACATCCTAGCAAAACCTCTGAACTGCTCACTGAGAACATTTGTTCCCTTTTGAGAAAGATGCAAACCATCTTTTTTGTACAGCTTATCTCCATTCCAAACAGAGCTACCATGAGAAATAAAGCCAAATCCTTGCTCCGACACCATTCACCAAGCCACAAATTAAAGTCCCTAATACGCATCCGCCTGTCGTTCTGAGTGTTATGCACAGGCAGAACTTCAGAGAATGACAGTGTGGAAGCAACCTGCCGTATATCATTGGCAAAAACACTAAAAACTTCCTTAACCTCTGAAACCTCATTGCAAGCCAAGTCATTTGTCCCTAGATGGACAAGTACATCCAATTCCCCTTCCTGCTTTGCTTGCTTAACAATATTACAGATACGTCTCTGTCTCTGTGAGCAGTAGCTCCGGGAAGACACCTCACAAGACCACCATTGTCCATCTCCACACCTCTTATAATGGAATCACCCAACAACAACTGCTTTCTATTAGGCCTCACCATAGTCTCCGAGGCGGTCTCCACAACACCACTAGCCTCAGTGCCTCAATCAAATGCCTTATAATTACCAACAGGAATTCAAACCTTGGGCAATCAGTAACCTTTTCCTACAGATGAATCTTACCTGTAACAGTAGAAAAGAAAGCTCTTAGCACAACTCTTAGACAGTTGAAGCTTCTGTTAAAGTCTCCAGAATATCTCCAACTAGACACTTAGAAACAGCACTTGGAAGTAGCACCAAGCTATATTAGACAAGCTAATGAGACCAAGCCTTATATAACTCCTTAAATCACCGCCCACTAGGAATGTTTAACACCTGGGTAGGCCTCTGCTTATTTGCAAACAATAGCTAATTAACCAGCAATCAACAGCAAGTAACTAGCTTAATCAAATCAAATGCCTTATAATTACCAACAGGAATTCAAACCTTGGGCAATCAGTAACCTTTTCCTACAGATGAATCTTACCTGTAACAGTAGAAAAGAAAGCTCTTAGCACAACTCTTAGACAGTTGAAGCTTCTGTAAAACTCTCCAGAATATCTCCAACTAGACACTTAGAAACAGCACTTGGAAGTAGCACCAAGCTATATTAGACAAGCTAATGAGACCAAGCCTTATATAACTCCTTAAATCACCGCCCACTAGGAATGTTTAACACCTGGGTAGGCCTCTGCTTATTTGCAAACAATAGCTAATTAACCAGCAATCAACAGCAAGTAACTAGCTTAATCAAATCAAATGCCTTATAATTACCAACAGGAATTCAAACCTTGGGCAATCAGTAACCTTTTCCTACAGATGAATCTTACCTGTAACAGTAGAAAAGAAAGCTCTTAGCACAACTCTTAGACAGTTGAAGCTTCTGTAAAACTCTCCAGAATATCTCCAACTAGACACTTAGAAACAGCACTTGGAAGTAGCACCAAGCTATATTAGACAAGCTAATGAGACCAAGCCTTATATAACTCCTTAAATCACCGCCCACTAGGAATGTTTAACACCTGGGTAGGCCTCTGCTTATTTGCAAACAATAGCTAATTAACCAGCAATCAACAGCAAGTAACTAGCTTAATCAAATCAAATGCCTTATAATTACCAACAGGAATTTAAACCTTGGGCAATCAGTAACCTTTTCCTACAGATGAATCTTACCTGTAACAGTAGAAAAGAAAGCTCTTAGCACAACTCTTAGACAGTTGAAGCTTCTGTTAAAGTCTCCAGAATATCTCCAACTAGACACTTAGAAACAGCACTTGGAAGTAGCACCAAGCTATAGAAAGAGACAGTGGGAGAATAGAGAGAGACACATGGGGACGGGAAGGAAAGAGAGGGGGAGAAAAAGACATGGAAAGAAAGAGGGGGGATAGAGAGATGGTGGAGGGGGAGAAAGAGAAAGAGACACAGGGGAAGAGAGATGTGCGGGAGAGAGACACAGGGAAAGGGGGGAGGAAGATAGACACAAAAGGAGAAAGGAGAGAGACACACAAGGGGAGGGGGGGAAAGAGGCAGAGGGGGAAGAGAGAGACTGGGAAGGAGAGGGCAGACATGGACACAGGTGAGCAGTGAGGGGGATAAAGAAACATATAGAGGGACTGGGGGGAGACAAAAAGGCACACAGAGGGGCTGGAGGTAAAAGACACACATAGGGTCTGTATATATCACTTGTGGATCCCGGGGGGGGGGAGAGCAACGGGGAAATTGCCTCAACCCGAGGATCTCCCCTGCTGGCCAATGCAGGGCTGGCACTGTCCAAGTGCCAGCTGTCAGGTTACCTGTTAATATTGCATCCGAGGAGGACAACCTCTCTTCATAGGGGCTCCCCTCCCCTAGCATTTCGGCAATTCGTTTTCGCGCCGGCCGCGCTAGCTCCTCCCCCTTTTATGACGCGACGGCTAGCGTCGACGTCATGACGTCATCATTAACGTGAAGTGCCGTGAACCGCAATTCCGGACCTTTTGGGGGCGTGGTCTCAATTAAGGTGACAGGGTATTTAAGGGAACTTTTACTACTGCTCATTGCCCTGTCGTGGTTCTAGCTTGCTAGTCACTCAGCGCGTTCTCTCTCTTAGTGTTTTCGGTTTTGACCTTGCTTGTACCTTTGTCCTGTTGCTCTCTCCTCTCCTTTGACCCGGCTTGTTCCTCGCTTACCTGTCCTCCGGCTCCCTCGTCCTCGGCTTACCTTTTGACTATTCTTGTTTTGTCCATACGTTAGTCCGGCCATTCTAAGGTCCGGTATACGTACCTCCTCCTGTCCGCACTCTGCGTATTGGATCCCTGTCACTATCCTGACACCAGCCCTGCAATGTGCCTTCACAGACCAGAGGGGAGATCAATCTGCAGCTCCTCCTGGTCCTTCTCGCACGAGCACAGAGCGTTGCCACGGGCTAGAGTTCACTCTCAACACCGAGGTGGTGAGAGTGAACTCTAGCCCCATACACACCATACACTTTCACAAACTGCCCCCCATACACACATACACTGCCCCCCATACACACACCCCCCACACCACACCCCTTACACATTGCACCACTGCTCCTATACCCTTCTACAGCCCCATATCCCAGCAGACCTCAGGTAAGTTGTCAAACTGTTCTTAAACGGTTTGACTACTTACTCTGGGAGGGGGTCCAGGCACTCCTGGCACCATAACCACTACACAAATAAGTAGTAGTAATTATGCATGGATTATTTATTTTAATAATCTACAAGTGTCCCTCCTGAGATCAGGCTCTAGATCCGCCACTGGTGTGTGTGTGTATATATATATATATATATATATATATATATATATATATATATATATATATATATATATATATATATAATATTTACACATATATTAATGCACATTTATATATGCATAATACACAGAGAAATGTCATTAATATGTACCAAATGTAATGAGCAGATATTGGCCCAGTCTTGTTGCTAGGTGCATACTCCAGCACAATGACATTTAAAGAGAAGAGCGCACCCACAGGACTTCAAAATAAATAAGATAACATAATTTTTTTACAGTTGGGCACTACATACATTCACCATTTCAGTCCCATTACCAAGCTTTCCTTAATATGTCAAGGTAGTTGGACTGAAACATTGATTACATGCAAAGGCACGTTTGCTTAAAATAAATCTGCACTTTTGATTTTTCTGAAGCCTACGAGTGCTTTTTTTCAGTTATCTTTTCTAACTCTATGATGGCACACTATGATGGCGCAACACATTATGGGGCTGGTAAAAAAAAAATTTCCAGGGCTGCTTTTAATTCTCAGCCCGGCCCTGAGTGTGACGATGGAAAATGTGGAAGCTTTATGGGAAGATATCTGCTTGGGGCAAACAAAGGGAAATCAATTATTGGTTGGATATGTTATATATCAACTAATGTAAATATTAATCAGGAAGAACAGCATTTAGAGCAAATTAGGAAAGCTACAAATTAGGGTAACACATTAATTATTGAAGATTTGTATTAACTGGGCATAAATTGGGACTAGTACTTCAGCAAGGGTAAACAGATTTTTGAATCTGAAACTCAAAAAAGCAAAAGAATGTGGGGTATACTAAAAGTTATAATTTTTAAAAAGCCAATTTCAATAAGATTAGGGCAGCTCTACAACATATCAACTGGCATAAACATCTTAGTGAAAAAAAACCAAAAAAAAACACTGAGGATAAATGAAAACTTTTCAAATATTAGAATGGTACATTTCTCAGTATGTACTATTGGGTAGTAAATATAAAAGAAACAAATTGAAACCAATGTGGCTTAGTAGAGAAGTAAAACAAGAGATTAAAAATAAGAAAAGGACATTTAAATCAGAAAAATCAGAGGCATCCTATATAAGATATAAGGAAGCCAACAATACGTGCAAAGAGGCAATTAAAGTGACTGTGACAGATCCCTTTGTCTTAGATTAAAAATACCGTATGGCTTGTTCGTTTATTTAATTAGTTTTTTCTCGTTCCTGTGGACTCTATGGCATTCCCCTGTTTATAACCGAACAAACTACCGAACGGCCGGCCTCCCAGTAGAGGAGTGTGCTGCTGATTAACCTCTTGGCCCCATTCGAACGTTGAGGATTAACCGCAGACACCTCGTAATTGATGGCCAGTTGGGTGGCCGCCATTTGAATGTCGAACAGGAGGTCGCGGCCATTTTAAAACACA
>OW240914.1:245082698-245085198 GCA_933207985.1 Pelobates cultripes
TAGTTCTTGTATTATGTATTTTTATGTATTTTCCTTATTCTGTATAAATGGAGATTGGCCTCTGTCCTTGGAGATAATGGAGTTACTTCCCAATTATCTCCAGGACAGAGAGGAGGTTCCTATACAGCAAAAGAGAAGTGGTTAAGTCTTCTACCCTGTGATTGGCTAATGTACAATATGTGTCCCAGTTTTCCACCAGGTCCCCTAGGTGGAAAACCTACATAAATGCTAGGCAGGTAGTCCATGATAAACCAGATTCCTGTTTTATCCTCAATACGGAGCCTCGTCTCGTACTTGGGGGGGGAATTACTACTGTGGATTATTCGTTTGCCTGTTCCAGGAGAAAAGGATTTCATATGTTTCCAGTTTGATGGGTTCGAGTGTTCGTGAGTTGCTGCTCCCTTCCAAAGGTGAATCTCCCCTGAACGGTATTAACCCTTACTACACCGGGTTATACCGTAACAACTGGTGGCAGCGGTGGGATGATTCTCACAGCCCAGAAGGTCAGCGACACAACCCAGACCAATGGAAATATCATATGAGAAATTAAAACGTGCTACTCTCAAGGATCTGCTGGAACACCGTGGGCGACAAGCAAGTAATCTTAAAAAGGGGGAAATTATTGCGGAGCTGATTGAGATGAATGGAGTGCAAGTGACCGGGAGAGGCAATGTACCCAGCATCATGACCTGACACCCAAAAAAATAAGCTTTAATTGGGCAGTCCAAATTAGGCTGGCACACTTTGGCCCCAACCCTGCAGCGGACATTATCAAAAGGGTCATCACAGCTCTAGTAGCAAACCGGCTACTGCAACAAAGAGGTGCTGCAGCAGCGGAAGTACCTAACCACAATGGAAAGAAAAAGGTACACTTTGCTGTTTTTAAAAAGTTTGTGGAAGCCGAGGGGTAGATTGATGGTTACCTGGCAGATTTTGAGAGACAATTAGCCCTGCACCAGGTACCCATGGACGAATGGGTTACCATCCTCTCTGGAAATTATCCGGCCAGGCAAGCGAAGCCTTCCGAGCCATACCAGACGAGGAAGTTACAAGCTGTTGGTGAAAGGAGCCCTCTTAGCCAGGTATGCTGTTGCCCCAGAGGCATACCGGCGGAGGTTCCGGGACACTAATGAACTGAGTGGGGACTCATACACCGAGTGGGCATGCCGTATCCACCGCATGGCAGCCTACTGGGTCGCTGGATGCCAGGCGGTATCCGGAGAGGAAGTGCTGCAACTGTTCCTGTTGGAACATTTCTATGAGAGCTGACTGCAGGGGTCAGGGAATGGGTCCGCGACAGAAAGCCGCTTACGCTACCGGAAGCAGCTCGCTTAGCCGACGAGTATTCTGACGCCCGCAAGCAGGACAAGTGACCAAAGCTGCCCCTCGCACTGAGTACAGACCAGGGGCTGCACCACCAGCACTGGTATACCGACCTGCAGCACCCCCTCCAACAAACCCACAGCCACCAAGGTTCAATGCCCACCATTACTCACGGCCTATGAGATGCCATGGTTGTAACCAGATTGGCCATCGCAAAGCGGAGTGTCCCCTGAATCCGGCCAGGCAGTCCCCGTCCTGGAGGAGACCAGAATGGGGGAACCCACGTCCAGCAGTGCCGGCTGCCCATTGTGTCGAGGAAGATGAGTGCTGGGGTATTCTGCATGAGGCTGATCCGGTACAAGCAGCTAGCCTCTACAACCGGCAATAGCATCGGCAGACGGTCTGAGTGAATGGCAAAGTAGCCACTGGATTGAGAGACACGGGCGCTACCATGACTCTGTTACAGAAGAACTTTGTCCCTGAGAGTCAGCATACCGGCGACACCGTGGCCATACTGGTAGCTGGAGGCACAGTTTTTAAGCTACCTGTGGCCCGGGTCCACCTGTACTGGGGGGGTGGGCTCCAAACACGTTAACGTGGGTGTTATGAAAGACTTACCTGCAGATGTCTTATTTGGGAATGATTTGGCCCCCCTTGTGTCTGCTTACACCCCGACGGGGAGACAGAAGAGATGGTACGATCGGGGTGCCCGACAGCGTGTCTTCCAGGTTGGGCAGAAGGTCCTAGTGCACAAGCCGGTGAAGACTGACAAGATGCAAGCATCTTGAATAGACTTATCTGTGTCTTAAGTACAAAGTAGTAGCCCAGGTATGTGATACTACTTATGTAATTTCCAGCTGTGCAGATGAAAGGATCCAGAGTTACTTTCATGTGAACATGCTGAAGGAGTACCAGGAAAGACAGGAGGATGTCGCTGCAGTATGTGCCCCTGCTGCAGATGACTCAGAAAGCTTACCACCCCCCAATTTACTAGAGAGAGACCCCCAGACTGACCTTACTAGCCTTGTACAGCTAGGGGACCGGTTAAGCCACACTGAGATGGGACAAGCTAAGAGGCTTCTGTGGGATAAACAAGAACTAGGCTATAAAACCCTAGCTGTGCACAGGGTGGACATTTGTATTCAAAGTACCGATTGTCAATAGGGGAACAAACTAC
>OW240914.1:245090198-245095374 GCA_933207985.1 Pelobates cultripes
ACCTAGCTAGTAACCCAACCTGTAAGTGCAATCAAAGTCTGGATTTTAGGATGTGCCATACACCTCCCTCTGATACTTATAGATCTAAAGCCATTGATTTAGTAAGGCCTTCATTTTAATTTGCTTTTCTTGAGCTGAGAGACCTGCAACATGACAGTATATTTTATATAGTTCCATATGCTGAAAAGAGATCTTGTATCTGTTGTGGATACCCCACGTATTAAAAATTATATCCCTGCATATTATGTTTTTGCAAATATTTATCCAGTTGCTGTTTAAACATCTATACAGAGTCTAACAAAGCCACCTCTTCAGTCAGAAAATTACACATCTTTATTGCACTTACTGTAAAAAACAAAAAAAAAACAAAACAAAACTTGTTTTACCCTAGACTAAATCTGCTTTAGAGATCTCCTTTAGGTCTAAATGGCTGACATTGTGTCCTATGTATAGTCCTGTTTATGAAGAGATTTCCACACAATGGTTTGTATTGGTCATGAATACATTTGTATAATGCAACTGCTGATTGAGATTGCTCATTGTTTTGATAGTAAATACCAGTAAGTCTGATCTGAGTTGTGTGCAAAGGTATTTGAGCGCTCCAAACAATTTGAAGCACTTCCAATTTTGCGAAAAACTAGGTAAACAATTCCTTCTTGACCCCGGAATGGCAGTCAGATGTATCCTTGGATCAAGAAGTTATTACCCTACATTAAAAAAAAAGTATAACCTTGCATACTCTGTTTTTGCAAGTATGCATCTAGTTGCTGTTTGAACATCTGCACGGTCTCTGATAAAACCACTTCTTCAGGCAGAGAATTCCACATCCTTATTGTTCTTAAAGTAAAAAAAACCTAAACATTTTCTTTGCCTTAGACAAAATCTTTTTGTTAAAGGATAGGATTGTTGAACATCTAAAAACACATGGATTTCAAGATCAGAGGCAACATGGGTTTACTTCAGGGAGATCATGCCAAGCTAATATTATTGAGTTTTTTGATTGGGTAACTAAAATAATAGATCAGGGTGGTGCAGTAGACATTGCTTACCTAGATTTCAGTAAGGCTTTTGGCACTGTTGCACATAGAAGGCTTATCAATAAATTGCAATCTTTAAGTTTGGATTCCAATATTGTTGAATGGGTAAGGCAGTGGCTGAGTGACAGGCAGCAGAGGGTTGTAGTCAATGGAGTATATTTAAAGCATGGGCTTGTAACCAGTGGGGTACCTCTGGGATCTGTACTTGGACCCATTCTCTTTAATATTTTTATTAGTGATATTGCAGAAGGTCTTGATGGTTAGGTATGTCTTTTTGCTGATAATACTAAGATATGTAACAGGCTTGATGTTCCAGGAGGGATAAGCCAAATGGCAAATGATTTAGGTAAACTAGAAAAAATGGTCAGAGTTGTGGCAACTGACAAAGGGCAGAGCACAGAATATTTGATAGAGTCCTAATCTCAACATCTGAGGAAAGGGATTTAGGGGTGTCAGATGTATCCTTGGTGACTTAATGGTAGGCAGACAATGTAATAGAGCAGCAGGAAATGCTAGCAGAATGCTTGGTTGTATAGGGAGAGGTATTAGCAGTAGAAATAGGGAAGTGCTCATGCCATTGTACAGAACACTGGTGAGACCTCACTTGGAGTATTGTACGCAGTATCGGAGACCAGATCTCCAGAAGGATATTGATACTTTAGAGAGAGTTCAGAGAAGGGCTTCTAAACTGGTTTATGGATCACAGGATAAAACTTACAAGGAAAGGTTAAAGGATCTTAACATGTATAGCTTGGAGGAAAGACAAGACAGGTAGGATATGATAGAAACATTGAAATACATAAAGGGAATCAACACAGTAAAGGGTGAGACGAGTACCTCAACAAGAGGATATAGTCTTAAATTAGAGGGGCAAAGGTTTAAAAATAATATCTGGAAGGGGGGCGGAGCCTGACCGTGATAGAAGATGGACGTGTAGTGCGACGGCTCTCTCTTCGACGTGATTGCAATCCGCCACCATCAGCTACCACGGGTACTAATCATCCGCAAAAAAGGGCACACCAGCCTCCACAGACCCTGGCACCCCATGGGCGGAGGGAAGAGAAAGAAGGAGAAAACCCCTTTGGCATTGATCTTCCGCCCAAAAAGTGTGCCAAAACCGCCATCTTGCCGCTCTGACATGGAGGGCTCCGGAACAGAGGCAGCATACACAAGGCACCAGCAGACAGCAGACTCCCCTCTCACAAAAAGGGATTTGCATACACAACTTGCAGGAAGCCACTGCAGAAATAAAGGCACAAACAAAGGCAGAACTGAACCGCCAAATCCAGTCACTAAAAAACGATCTGGAGGCCCTGTCACACCGCACGGATCATGCAGAGACCAAACTTAATAAGCTGTCAGAAACGACCTCCTCCCACTCCCAAGACATAACTTATCTACATGGCAAAATTGCAGCACTGGAGGAAGGGATAGAGGACCTTAATAATAGGTGCAGGAGAAATAATATAAGGGTGAGAGGCTTACCAGAAACAGTAACCAACGATCACCTACAGGCCTCTCTCACAGACCTATTCAATAGGATACTGCCAGAGGCCTCACTGCAAGACCTCGCAATGGACAGGGCGCACAGAGCGCTTAGACCTCCAGCGCTGAACCCGGACACCCCCAGGGACGTAATAGTGCGGATGCACCGTTTCCCCATCAAAGAGCAACTGGTCCAAAGAGCACGACAAAATCCCCCAACCTTCCAGCAACACACTATAGCTCTTTTCCAGGACTTGGCACCTACGACCCCCAAGAAAAGAAGAGACCTTCGGCAACTGACGAACACCCTCAACCACCACGGCATAAGGTACATGTGGGGACACCCCTTCAATCTGGTGGTCCGCAGGGAAAACCAGACATACATACTGTCGAACGCAGCTGAGATGGTCCCCTTCACGGAATCCCTAGGCCTCACGCATCTGCCCCTGCAACCGAATAGACCAGCAGGTCCTAGAGGAAGCTCCCAGAGACACCAAGAGACCACCAGCCAGTCGCCTCAATGCACGCCGAGAAAAAGAGCATCCCCGAGAACGCAAGACGGCAGCCCACATTGGCCCTAATCTCCTGCCACAAACTCAGCAGAGACTCCCACCCCCAGGACTTTCTTTACGCCAAAAAGCTATCTGGCTCACGTGAATATCCTTTTTTTTTTGTACAGTTTTATTATGCTTTATAATGCTTTATTTAACTAGCGCTTTAAATTTCCTGTCTTGTACCGCTGAATACAGGTGAAATGTGTTGAAAGGGGGAGGAGGAGAGGGACAAGGGAAGGGATAAGACTGAATGCCGTGGAACCCCCCTCCCACCCCCCCCCAAAAAAAAAGAGGGGACCTGACCCACCGCCACCTAACCCCATAGTGACCCTCACCCCAGGGACTGTTTAAAAAAAAAAAAAAAAGAAACAAGCACCCTGACCCGAGATACTATACTCTCCTTGCGCACTTAACCACTGGGGTTTCTTACATTTTTCTTATGTTTTTCTGATGCTTTATTTTTAAACTGCCTCAAAGCCTCTGTTTAATAGGGATGTATGAGTCGGGACCATGTGGAAAGAAAGAGGGAGGGAGGGACTAGAGATGGGTTGTGACTCAAGCACACCCGCCGAGAGGAGGGACAAGTTAGTTGTAGAGAGGGTTAAGTGGGCCTTACGGGGAGACAGAAGACAAGGTACACTAGCCTACCCGACCACTCCCAAACAGCAGGGGCCCCAAACATCCCCGGAAAGGTGGCACTAAACCCCTCACCAGGGACCCCCCGACGATAGGCCCCATTTTGATCAACTAAATACACTCATCCCAGAGAACCCATGAGTCAATCAAGCTTAATATAGACACCGGCCACCCGCTCCCCAAACGGGAACCCTCCCACACAGATAGAGTATAAGATAGGAGACCATTAGACGACACCTGAGGCGACGAGAGAGCCCTTCTTTCCTTTGAAAGACACTCTGCTCATCAATACAGTTTTTCTAAATACGTTGGTTTTTCCCCTTTCGTGTTTCCATGTATAAAGTTACAGGCACGCCCAGACCCCACAGGCCCTCAAGTTTCACTGGATAAACCACCAGGTACACAAGGTAAAACATCACGAGGGGGGGGAAGAGAGGTGGACGTGAGCATCCCTCCTCTTCTCTTGAGAACCACCCCTCACAAAGGGGAATCAAACCACATCCACAACCCCTACATTACCCCCCCGCCCACCAGGCTTGGCATGCACATAGTAAGACCAAGCCTTTTTAGTCAAACTCCACTGACCCCTCGATCCCCCCCCCGCCCCGCACGCCAAACAAAACAGTAACCACGCCACAATGCCAACCGCCACATTAACATGTGTTTCGATAAATTGCAAGGGCCTGAACAACCCGAACAAGAGGCACCAAGTTCTTAGATGGGCCAAGGCAGACGTTCTCCTCCTCCAGGAGACGCACTTTGAGCAACATTGGTCCTTCCCACTGCGTAATCGACACTACACAGAAAGCCACCAGGCAAACTCACCCCAAGGGAAACATAGTGGGGTAGCCATCCTCATTCTCAAAACCTGCCCCATACAATTTACTGACACAGCCTCAGACCCACAGGGAAGGTTTCTCACCATAACGGGACACCTAGGCCCGAATAAATATGCAATCACCTCGGTCTATGCCCCAACGGTCCCGAATGCACATTTTTGGACGGCCCTAAAGGCCCACCTGGGCCTATTCCCCTCCCACCACAAGTTGGTGGGGGGGACTTCAACACGGTGCCATCTCCGTCCACCGACAGACGCAGAACGGAACAACGGGGACAGCAACCCCCACCCGAGGTAAAAACAGACAAACTATTCCACACTTTCCTGACGAACACGAACCTAGTGGACATCTGGAGAACACAACACCCACTGACAGCGGACTTTACATTCTTCTCCCACCCACACGAGTCCTACTCACGCATTGACATGTTCCTGACCTCCCCATCCTTACTGCAACACAGGGACAGGACGGGGATAGGACATATCACGTGGTCGGACCACACAGACATCACTATAACCATAATACTCCCAAATACGCACAGACAATGGGCTTGGTGCCTAAACCCAACATTACTCCACGTCCCACACATCAAAAACACAATCAAAGAAGCCATACAGGACTCCTT
>OW240914.1:245095701-245108482 GCA_933207985.1 Pelobates cultripes
CACCTCACCGAACTCCACACAACGGAACACGCTCACAAACAAAACCCCACCCCTGACCTACAAAAAGAGATACAAGTACACAAACAAGCCATCCAAGAATTCATGGCCCAAGACTCGAAAAAAGTACTGCTATGGACAAAGAAGATGTTTTAAGAGAAATCTAATAAAGCAGACTCCCTCTTGGCCAATAGACTTAAAAAGAAAATGCAACACAAACATTTAGCCTCAATCAAGTCCCCGGACGGCCAAACACAGAACCTACCCGAACAGATAGCAGAGACCTTCACCCAATTCTACACTTCCCTATACGACCATGACCCCCAATCTCGACACAACGCACACGCCACATTTGACCGGATACTCTGGCCATACTTATTTGCTACCTTGGCGAAATTTGGCTTCCACGGGGCTCTACTACAAGCAATCCACACCCTCTACTCCACCTGAACAGCACGATTACTAATACCAAATGCACGCCAGATCCCATTCCAATTACACAACGGTTCTAGGCAGGGATGTCCTCTGTCCCCCCTCCTCTTTGACCTCTCCCTTGAACCCCTACTACAAAAGATCCGCAATGAGCCAGCTATTCAAGGCATAAAAATAAGACAGGAGGAATACAAAGTGGTGGCGTATGCGGACGACTTACTCTTGACCTTGACCGACCCGGTGACGTCACTACCCCCCCGCTAGACCTGTTAGACGCATACGCAAAACTCTCAGGATACAAACTGAACATGGAGAAGACAGAAACCCTGACACTACAGATCCCATCCCCCACTCGAACACAATTGCAACAAACCTACCCATTCCGCTTCCAAATGCATAGTATCCACTACCTAGGAATCGACCTACCCGCGGACCTATAATCCACATACAGACTAAACTACCCCCCATTAATCGACCAGGCCCAGAGAGACCTACAAGGGTGGGAAAAACTATCCATCTCATGGCTTGGGAGACTGGCAGCGATCAAAATGAACTTACGTCCACGATTCCTGGATCTATTCCAAACCCTCCCCATTCCGCTCTCGAGAACAGACTTTAAAAATCTTCAAATGCACATAGACAAATTCATTTGGGCGGGAAAAAGAGCTAGAATAAAATGAATTACTCTGTACATCCCACACAAAAAAAGGGGGGTTAGGCTTACCGAACTTCTCGGATTACCACCAAGCATCCCAAATTGCACAAATTCAAACCATGCACGCCCCACCAGGGGTTAAACGGTGGGTGGACCTGGAGCATGACCTATTTGAATGTGACCTGCCAACACTTTACCTGTGGATACCAAAACCACAGCCGCCAAACACAACACCAGCCCTCACAACAGCCATTCACACTTGGAACAGAGTGACCAACAAATACAACCTCATAAATACGCCCTCACCCCTAATGCCCATACTGAGAAACCCTCAATTTACCCCGGGAATGACACCCCAACACTTTACCTGTTATGAGGACAACAAACTCACTAGAATCTGTCATTTTTACCATAAAAACCGCCTCATTCCCTTCCCAGACTTACCAAACAATACACCACATAACATGTTCGATCACTTCCAATACCTCCAGCTCCGAAGCTTCCTATCAACCCCCAGCATTGCCGCAGCGGCAGTGATGAAGCCAACAGCATTCGAAAGGGGCAGCCTGAGCAACCCAATACACAAGGGCCAGATATCCAACCTATACAACATCCTGGCACTTAAAACCCCCTCCGAAGCCTTCTCCTACGTAAAGGCCTGGGAAAGGGACATGGGACCCCCAGGGGACCCAACGGACTGGGCGGACATATGGGAAGCAATAGCGACAGTAACCATATGTGTTAACCACAAGGAGCAGGTGTATAAAACTCTGCTCCGGTGGTACCTTACCCCCCTGAGACTTAAACAAATGAAACGAACAGACACGGACAGATGCCGGAAAGGGTGTGGCGAGAAGGGAACATATGCCCATATGTGGTGGGAATGTCGGCACATAACCCAAATATGGAAAGAAATGGCCGCTACCATCTTGAAAGCACTACAGATTGACGTCCCCCTAGACCCATGGACTTGGCTGCTGTCGAAACCACACGAAAACCTGACCCGAGCACAAAATAAGCTAGTTGCAAAGGTGGCCTTAGCTATGCATAGAACAATAGCTACCCATTGGGGAAGTCCGGAGATCCCAGCGATCCCGGAGGCCCGGAGAAAGATCAAGGAGACTATGGAAATGGACGAACTGTCCGCACTAATACACGGAAATACCAGATCCTTTCATAAGATCTGGGACCCCTGATTGGCATTGGAGGGAAACATGTGTGGCGAGGGCGGACGGGGGGTACGGAACAGACAGCCCCCCTCCCCTCCACAACCTTCTGATCTCTCACACCCAACCACACCACACAACCACACACCCCTACTTACCGACACCACTCACATAAACAAACAACAAAAACAAACACAAAGAAAACATCTGATCCAAATTTAGAGAACTCTCAGAGTTCAACCGAACACCACGAAATGACCCAAGGACACATGGGCAACCCCCAACCGTGAAGGGGGAGAACACCCCCCCCTGCACCCACAATCCCACAACGACTCAAAGTTCTATACCCCAGAGGTAACACCGCATCCCTCAAGGACCGAAATAACATACTGCAAAATGCAGATCGAGATCACATGCCCTCAAAGAACCCACAAACCAGGCATGAACTATACACGAACTAAACACAATAAAAACATAGACTAATGCCCAAAACAACGACACTAAGAACAGGGACGTGGTGGAAACGCTAACCGAGAGAGACACCCCCTCACCCTCCACTCACCCTGTTTCTCCTGACCCCGAGCAGGAAAAGCAGTATGCCTGAAAAAAAAGAATGAATGCAATAGGATCAATTTCAAACCTGAAAGTGTAGCCTCATTTATTGTATTATGTTGCTGTAGCAGATGGCACCAGGCGACCCTTCAAGAAATACTGTATAAAGCTGCAGACGTGTATCTGCTGCAATTTCTGTGTATTTAAAAAGAATTGTATTCCTCTGATTGTTCGGTAGTTTCATTCCCTTAGTTTATTCGAATGAAACTACCGAACAACCAGACCTCCCTGTGTGAAGTGTGTCCTCAATTACCGTTGCAACATTGTTGCGAACGGGTAATTGAACAGTAAGTAGCCGTCCTTTGTTCTCGGGGGTGGCCGCCATTCGACAAACGAACACGTGGCGGCGGCCATTTTAAAACTCCCGAACAGCGGTGTTTTGCCGTCGAGTGTCTGGAACTAAAATCGGACACTCGAGTAGGCGAACACCGCTGAGACCTCCACAGCCCTGGTCCGTTCGGTTCCAAACTACCGAACGGCCCCTCGTTCGGTAAATAGAAAATACCGAACGAGGGGATTCAGGCGAACCCTCCCTAGCCTCTATAGCTAGAGGCTTTCGTGTATTTTATTCCCTTATGCCAGGACCGACCGCAAGGCCCATTCACATGGAACCGAATTCGGCTATCTCTGTTCGTGCGGTCGGTCATTTTATTCCCTCCATACTTTTCCCGAACCCCTGGTCCGATCTGGGTGATTTTTGGATATGTTGTTCACCCAGATCAGGGCTATCAGGGGGTGTAGGATTTAAAGGGGTACCCCTACGTTTAGGGGTACATCCAGAAACGGGGGGAATTGGTGTGCTGGATAAGGGGATTATGATGCTGGCTGAGGGGAGGGGATGTGTGGGAGGTTACCAGGACAGGATTGGCTACTGTAATAATTACTGTAAGTTCCTCCCTTGCATGGGAGCATGCTTTATAAGGAGACTGTGATTAAAGGCTTGTCAGTTATGCTCCTGAAACTGTGTGTCGTCCAGTTATTGGGATTGCTGTTGGGATATTGCTGTATTTTACCTGCTGGAAACCCTGCCTTTGGATTTACTATTTACTTGTTCCTGAGTCTCACTTGGATTATAAGCGGAGATAACCTGGGTAATATTGCATCTCCGCTACATTGGTTGGCAGCGCTGGGATCCAGACTCACAGAGGAACAAGCCTAAATGGAGTACGGATGGAGATTGATTTTGCCACACTAAAACGCTCCACGCTAAAAGACCTTCTGGAGGCAAAGGGGATCCAAGCCAGCAATAAGACAAAAGCGGCACTTATCACTGAACTGATGGCGGAGTACCGAATGGAAGGCGATTCGGTTCCCGAACAGGGGAATTCGGGAGAAACACCGGAACAAAGGGAGTTCCAGAGGCAGGTACAATTTCGGCTGTCTTTCTATGGGGAACACCCTCCAACAGAGATTATTTCCAAAACGATAACGGAGGTCCAGGAATTTATACTGAGGAGTCAAACAGCGGCCCCAGAACGCAGCTCTGCAGTAAATATGCCACAAGAAGGTAAGCCGAAAATACCATACCAGGCTTTTAAAACATATGTGGAGGCAGAGGAAGATATAGACGCTTTCCTGCAAGATTTCGAGAGACTGTGTGCACTGCATAGAATCAGCGCAGAGGACTGGGTACCTATTTTGGCAGGGAGGTTAACTGGGAGGGCAGCTGAGGCATACCGGACTGTACCAAATGATGAAATACGGAATTACCACAAAGTGAAAGAAATTATATTGGCCAGGTATGCTATAACACCAGAAGCATACCGGCGGAGATTCAGGGATTTAAAGAAGGTGGAGAAAGACTCACATGCTGAGTGGGCATGCAGACTACAACGAGCAGTCTTGGGGTGGGTGCAAGCGAGCAAGGCACGGTCTATGGAGGATGTATTGCAAATGGTACTGCTGGAGCAATTTTATGAAGGAGTAACCAGCGAGGTACAGGAGTGGGTAAGAGACAGAAACCCTACCTCCCTTACCGAAGCAGCCAGGAAGGCAGACGAGTACCTGGATGCACGCAGGCAGCAAAAACCTGCAGCTCCAAAAGTACCTTTTAAAACCTTTGGGGGAACCAACTACACGCCAGCTCTACCAAGGTCACTACCACCACCACCACCACCCGCTGCACAGCCACGTTTCCGCCAGCCCACGTCGGGCCCTTGCCACCACTGCCAGAAGTGGGGACATTATAAAAGGGAATGCCCCCAGTTGCGGGACCGTTCCACCTGGATCCGACCCGGTCCACCACCACCACCGAGAGCCGCCACAGCCCATCACTACCAGGACATCGTGGCCACACCGTATGGTTCAGCAGTTCCCATCACAACCGTAGAGCAGTGGGAGGTACTGCACGAGGCAGATCCCGTCCAGGCTAACGCAGACAACCGCCAGCACCACAGGCAGACCGTGTATCTGGAGGGTAAAGCGGTTCAGGGGCTACGTGACTCAGGAGCCACCATCACCCTGGTAAAAAGTCACCTGGTCTCAGACCAAGCTAAACTTAGTAAGACTGTGGCCGTCAGGGTAGCCGGGGGAGCAGTATACCGGCTACCCACAGCAAGGGTACATTTGCATTGGGGAGCGGGGGCAGGGCATGTGGAGGTGGGGTTGATGCCGCAGTTACCGGCGGAGGTTTTATTGGGGAACGATCTGGGGAGGCTCACATCTGCTTTTGAGCCCCAGACACCCACCACAGGAGAAGCTCACCCTGTGGTCACTCGACAACAGGCCCGCACCCAGGACTACAACACACTCCCGGAGGTCCAGGTAAGAGATCCTTCCCCTTCCCTTGACTGTGTTCCCTGGGCCCCTCCTAACGAATTTGCAGCTGAGGTAGTGACTGACCCCACCTTGCAGGTGTATAGGGACAAGGTGACAGCAGACACGCCTGGGGGGGAGGGCGAGAGGTTTATTTGGGACAACCAGCTGTTATATCGGGAGACGGATAAGCAGGTATCCGGGTCAGACCCGATTGTGATGAGGCAGTTAGTGGTACCTCAGCGGTACCGGGCGGAGTTACTACGGATAGCTCATGACATTCCGCTATCTGGACATTTAGGGGTCAGCAGGACCCGATACAGGTTAACCCAAAGTTTCTTTTGGCCGGGAATTAGCCAGGAGGTGCGCAGGTATTGCAACACGTGCGATACCTGTCAAAGGGTGGGGAAAAGGGGGGACCGGCGCAAGGCCAAGTTACATCCCCTCCCCATAATCGAGGAACCCTTTAGCAGGGTAGCAGTTGACCTAATAGGACCCCTCAACAAAGCAAGCCCGTCAGGTAAAAGATTTATCCTGACCGTAGTAGATTATGCCACTAGATATCCAGAGGCGGTGGGCCTGGCGAATATACAGGCTGAGACAGTAGCGGAAGCCCTGATGAAGATATTCTCCCGGGTGGGACTCCCCAGGGAGATTGTCTCCGATCAGGGCACCCAGTTCACCGCCAAAGTCACGCAGCGCCTCTGGAAGTTTTGTGACATTAAGCCGGTCATTAGTTCCCCTTACCACCCCCAGACGAATGGGCTCCGCGAACGTTTCAGCGGTACATTGAAACAAATGCTCCGAACCTTCGCAGAGACCCACAAGGACTGGGAGAAGTTCCTGCCACACCTCCTCTTTGCTTACCGGGAGGTGCCGCAGGAATCCACTGGGTTCTCCCCATTTGAACTATTGTTTGGCCGCAGGGTACGAGGGCCTTTAGATTTGATCAGAGAGCATTGGGAGGGAGAACGGAGCACTGACGGTACCCCCATCATACCCTATGTGTTGGCATTCCGAGACCGCCTTGAGGCCTTAACTCAGACGGTACGCGAGAATTTGCAGGCGGCTCAGACACGCCAACGCACATGGTATGATCGGGGCGCCAGGGACCGTAGCTTTCAGGTCGGGCAGAAGGTGTTAATCTTAAAACCTGTCCGACACGATAAGCTGCAGGCCGCCTGGCAGGGCCCTTATAAGGTGGTGGAACAACGGTGTGACACCACTTATATAATCGGCTCGTGCGTTGGTACTGGGGGGCGACGCATGCTCCATGTGAACATGATGAAGCCCTACCAGGAGCGCTCGGAGGAAGTGACCGCTATATGTGCGCCTAACTCCGAGGAGTTTGACAGTTTACCTCTCCCGGATCTGCTGGGAGAGGGTCAGTTATCCGGGGACTTAGGGGAGGTCACCCTGGGGGATCGGTTGAGCCCACAGGAGCGGAGCGAGGTACAACAGCTGTTGAGGGAGAAGCAGGATATCTTCTCTAATGTACCTGGTTACACTCCTCTGGCCACTCACCGAGTAGACACCCCAGGGCAACTTCCCATGCGTCAGACCCCGTACCGCATCCCAGAAGCGGTACGGGCGAACATGCGCAAGGAGATAGACGAGATGCTCCAGCTGGGGGTGATTGAGCCCTCGGACAGCCCCTGGGCATCTCCGGTAGTCCTAGTACCAAAGCGGGACGGCACGACCCGGTTTTGTGTAGACTACCGGAGATTAAATGAGAAGACGGTATCGGACGCCTATCCTATGCCCAGGATAGACGAACTCCTGGATCGGATGGCAAGGGGGCACTATCTTACCACAATTGACTTGTGTAAAGGGTATTGGCAAATACCCTTGGCACAGGACGCCATCCCTAAGTCGGCCTTTGTCACCCCATTCGGCTTGTACCAATTTAAGGTCATGCCGTTTGGGATGAAAAACGCCCCGGCTACTTTTCAGCGGATGGTGGACCGCCTCCTAGATGGGTTCCAGGATTATACCTGCGCATACCTCGACGATATTGCCATCTTCAGCAATACCTGGCAGGAACACCTGACCCATATAGGAGCGGTCCTAGATAGGATTAGGGCCGCTGGTTTAACGCTGAAACCAGCCAAATGCAGCATAGGAATGGCTGAAGTACAGTACCTAGGTCATCGGGTAGGATGCGGCAAGCAAAAGCCGGAACCGCCAAAGTAGAGGCTGTAGCTCAATGGCCCACCCCTAGGACTAAGACCCAGGTGTTAGCGTTCTTAGGAACGGCCGGATACTACCGGAAATTTGTCCCGAATTACAGTGCCCTGGCCAAACCTCTCACCGACTTGACCCGTAAGAACCTACCCCGCCAAGTAACCTGGACCCCGGAGTGTGAACAGGCATTTCAGTTGTTAAAAGATGCATTGACAAATGCCCCTGTCTTGGCCGCTCCCAATCCAACTAAGCGTTTTCTTGTCCACACAGACGCTTCTATGTTTGGATTGGGAGCAGTATTAAGCCAAGTCGGGGCCGATGGCGGAGAACATCCCGTGGCTTACATCAGCCGGAAACTGTTACCTCGAGAAGTAAGCTACGCCGCCATCGAGAAAGAATGCCTGGCTGTGGTGTGGGCCCTGAAGAAATTACAGCCATATTTGTACGGACAAGCTTTTTCCCTGCTCACGGATCACAACCCGTTAGTATGGCTAAACCGGGTGGCTGGGGACAATGCCCGGCTGCTGCGCTGGAGTCTGGCGCTGCAGCCCTTTGACTTTAATATCCAGTACCGCCCGGGTAAACAGAATGGAAATGCTGATGGGTTGTCTCGACAAACTGACCTAGAGAAATGATCCGTGAGCCTCCCCGGACATCCCCAAGCCGATCCGTGTTGGATCAGACTGTGTATGCCAGCTTGTGGGCAAGGGGAGCAGTGTAGCGGATGGCACCAGGCGACCCTACAAGAATACTGTATAAAGCTGCATCCGTGTATCTGCTGTATTTTCTGTGTATTAAAAAGAATTGTATTCCTCTGATTGTTCGGTAGTTTCATTCCCTTAGTTTATTCGAATGAAACTACCGAACAACCAGACCTCCCTGTGTGAAGTGTGTCCTCAATTACCCGTTGCAACATTGTTGCGAACGGGTAATTGAACAGTAAGTAGCCGTCCTTTGTTCTCGGGGGTGGCCGCCATTCGACAAACGAACACGTGGCGGCGGCCATTTTAAAACTCCCGAACAGCGGTGTTTTGCCGTCCAGTGCCTGGAACTAAAATCGGACACTCGAGTAGGCGAACACCGCTGAGACCTCCACAGCCCTGGTCCGTTCGGTTCCAAACTACCGAACGGCCCCTCGTTCGGTAAATAGAAAATACCGAACGAGGGGATTCAGGCGCACCCTCCCTAGCCTCTATAGCTAGAGGCTTTCGTGTATTTTATTCCCTTATGCCAGGACCGACCGCAAGGCCCATTCACATGGAACCGAATTCGGCTATTTCGGTTCGTGCGGTCGGTCATTTTATTCCCTCCATACTTTTCCCGAACCCCTGGTCCGATCTGGGTGATTTTTGGATATGTGGTTCACCCAGATCAGGGCTATCAGGGGGTGTAGGATTTAAAGGGGTACCCCTACGTTTAGGGGTACATCCAGAAACGGGGGGAATTGGTGTGCTGGATAAGGGGATTATGATGATGGCTGAGGGGAGGGGATGTGTGGGAGGTTACCAGGACAGGATTGGCTACTGTAATAATTACTGTAAGTTCCTCCCTTGCATGGGAGCATGCTTTATAAGGAGACTGTGATTAAAGGCTTGTCAGTTATGCTCCTGAAACTGTGTGTCGTCCAGTTATTGGGATTGCTGTTGGGATATTGCTGTATTTTGCCTGCTGGAAACCCTGCCTTTGGATTTACTATTTACTTGTTCCTGAGTCTCACTTGGATTATAAGCGGAGATAACCTGGGTAATATTGCCTCTCCGCTACAGTTGCAACCCCTTTTCTTTTCTGTATCCCATGCAAATGAAAATTTTATGAAAGTTACATGAAAACTCAAAAATAAAGAATTAAAAAAAAAAAAAAAATAATATCTGGAAGTATTACTTTACTGAGAGGGCAGTGGATGCATGGAATAGCCTTCTAGCTGAAGTGGTAGAGGTTAGCACAGTAAAATAGTTTAAGCATGCATGGGATATGCATAAGGCTATCCTAACTATAAAATAAGGCCATGGACTAATGAAAGTATTTTTTTTTTTAAAAATTGGACAGACTAGATGGGCTGAATGGTTCTTATCTGCCGTAACATTCTGTTTGTATTTATGTATGTCTCTTTCTTCCAGTCTAAATGCATGACCTCGTGTCCCATGTAAAGCCCAGTTTGTGAATAGATTTCCACACAATGGTTTCTATTGGCTCTGGATATACTTGTATAATGTTATCATATCCCCTCTCAGCCGATGTTTTTCTAAACTAAAGAGGTTTAAATTTGCTAACCTATCTTCATAGCTGATATGTTCCATTCCTTTTATTAATTTTGTAGCCTGCCTCTGCACTTTTTCTAGTGCCATAATATCCTTCTTTAGAACAGGTGCCCAAAATTGAACAGCATATTCAATATGTGGTCTTAGCAGTGATTTATAAAGAGGCAAAATGATATTCTCATTGCGAGAATGAATGCCCTTTTTCATGCATGACAATACCTTAGCCACTGCTGATTGACATTGCACATTGTTGCATAGTCTGTTGTCTATAACAATTTTCAAGTCCTTTTTGTGTGTTATTATCCCTAATTTGCTTCTATGAAGGGTATACAATGCTTGTGCATTCTTTACGCCAAAGTGCTTAATTTTGCATTTTTCAACATTATATTTCATCTGCCATTTGAGTGTCCAGTCCCCAGTCTATCTAAATCCCTCTGCAGAAAAGTAATTTCTTGTTTACATTGTATTACTTTACAGAGTTGTGTCATCTGCAAACACTAAAACATGACTTTCAATGCTTTTTTCAGGGCCGTCTTTAAGGAGGGGCAAAAGGGGCAGCTGCCCCGGGCCCAGTTACTCCTGGGGGCCCTAAGGCAGCTGCCCCATGGGCCCCAGCCCTTTAATACTCAGGGGCCACAGCCCTTTAATACTACTCTGGACCGGCCCGGGCCCCTGTTATATGGGAGGTGGCTGACTACATACTCACAGCTAGCCCCCTCACATACTGCCCTGTGAGTCTCTTTGTTTCCTGGGCATGCTGGGAGGAAGTGATGTCAGATTGCTTCCTCCCAGTAAGAACTGATCACTTCCTCCTCAGTGCCGCTGGGGAGGAGGCACACACCAAACCGAGGAGGATGCAAGCATTGTGGGGGAGAGGGACTGAGATGGCAGACTCCCATCAGCCTGGGCTAGCAAGCTCTCACTGGACACCAGGGAAGCCACCTTTCTGTACCCAAAAGGTAAGGAGACAGGAGGGTGGCTAAATATGTTTTGTTTTTTGTTTTGCTAATTTCTGATATCACTTTTATTTAAGTGTGTTGGTGTTTGTAATGTAACACACAGGGAATAAGTACATGTTAAAATCCTAGAAGAACCTGACAGTTCCCTATTAAATATAAATTTAAAAAGTATTTATTTTAACATATTGCATCAAGTGTTATCAAAGGCTGTACACCATTTCCAAATGTCACTTTTGCCAAATTCTGGACCAGGGTATGTAAGAACAGAGTTGAGACATTATATTGGCCAAGGTTGCTGGGAGTTGCTGTCCAAGAGCTGCTAGAAGGCAGAGATTAAAATATGTAAATGTACACATATATATGTGTGTATCTGGCTGTGTTTATGTCCTTGTGTGTATCTGGCTGTGTTTATGTCCTTGTGTGTATCTGGCTGTGTTTGTCTGTGTGTCAGTGTTTCTGTGTGTATGTATACCTCATACACCTGTATGTGCACCGGTGTGTGTGTAAGTGTGCATCTGAGTGTGTGGTAATGCATACATCCCAGCATTTTAATGCCAACACAAATACACTCCTACATTCCATCTCTAGCACTGTACACATATACACCCCTGCATTTATACCTTTATGTATGTGTGTATCTGAGTTTGTGTGTATATACCTGTGTCAGTGTGTGTGTGTGTATGTGCCAGTGTGTGTATATCAAAGTGCTTGTATCTGTGTGTCAAAGGGTGTGTATCTGAGTGTATGTGTATGTGCCAGTATGTGTCAAGGTGTGAGCATGTGTCAGTGTGAGCATGTGTGTATCTGCGTGTTAATGTATGTGTTATAGAAATCACACAACATGCAAACAGACCCCTGCAAACACAAACATTACAAACACACCAGTTTGCTGAAACACTAATACTACACACAAATGTACACATGTATTTAAAAGACAACACTACATCCAAACACCCCCCTGCATGCAAATACAAACATTACATGCAAACACATTCCTGTATTAAAACGCTAAAATTATATACAAACACCAACTCTACACACAAAAGTACACCTGCATTTAAAAGCCAACATTACAAACAATCACACATCCCTGCATTAAAATGCAAACACTACACACAAGTACACCACTGCATTCCAATGGTAACAGTACATACAAATACACTCCTACATGCACACATACACTCTATACAATAACATGCTGACATTCATTTGCACAAACACTGCTCAAAAATACAACCCTGCAAGGATGGTAGATCCCCAGCTGGCATAGCATCACAGGAGTTGTATGACAGATGGGGATCTATCTTTTATTTACTCTTGTGCTACAGGGCAGGCCTGAATTTGTTTTGTTGTTGTACCAAGGCACTCTCTACATTAGTTTTGCCTCTAGGTTGGGGTGGAGGGAGTGATTGCATGCCCAGGGGGCCCAAACAGATGCTTGCCCAGGGTCCAATCAATATTAAAGACGGCCCTGGCTTTTTTCAAGATCATTTATAAACATGTTAAGTAGAAGGGGTCCCAGAACAGAACCCTGAGGGACACCACTTGTCACCTCTGTCCAGCTTGAGAATTTACCATTAATGACAACTCTTTGAATTCTATTTTTAAAGGACCACTATAGTGCCAGGAAAACATACTCGTTTTCCTGGCACTATAGTGCCCTGAGGGTGCCCCCACCCTCAGGGATCCCCTCCCGCCCGGCTCTGGAAAGGGGAAAGGGGTTTAAACTTACCTTTTTCCAGCGCTGGGCGGAGAGCTCTCCTC
>OW240914.1:245108582-245127864 GCA_933207985.1 Pelobates cultripes
TGTGGAGCAAGACGCAGCAGCACAAGAGGACTCAGCCGAGGAGGTTATGGAAGAGGATGGAGTAGGAGGAGTAGAGGAGGTGGCCTCTAGTATAGATCTGCATAAGGAGACCTGCCTGCAAGTCATGGCGGTGTCACCAACTCCTCTGCAGAGCCACACATTCCATGCTTGGCAGCCGTCAGCAGGTTTACCCAATGCGCAGTGTAGTTGAAATACCTGCCTTGACCATGCTTTGCAGACCAGGTATCAGTGGTCAGATGGACCTTTGCCCCAACACTGTGTGCCAGACATGCCATTACTTCCTTTTGCACAATCGAGTACAGGTTGGGGATTGCCTTTTGTGCAAAGAAATTTTGGCCAGATACCTTCCACTGCGGTTTCCCAATAGCTACAAATGTTTTGAACGCCTCAGACTCCACCAGCTTGTATGGTAAAAGCTGGCGGGCTAAGAGTTCAGTCAAGCCAGCTGTCAGACGCTGGGCAAGGGGGTGACTTTGTGACATTGGCTTCTTACGCTCAAACATGTCCTTGACAGACACCTGACTGTGGGCAGATGAGCAGGAACTGCTCAAGGCGAGAGACGGAGGGTGGTACATAGTGGTACTATGCGTGCAAGCTACTGTGACAACAGATGTGAGTGGCACTGTGCAGGGCAAGAAGTTGGCAGAGTAGACGCTGTAGGCCTGACACACACGCTTGCAGACAACTAACTGCTATTCAATCTATTACAGTCAAATAGATTTATTTTTTGTTAAATGCAAGCTATTGTGACACCGGATATGAGTAGTGGCACTTGGCAAGTGGGCACAGTATACGCTGTGAGCCTGACACACACACTGGCAGACAACTAACTGCTATTCAATCTATTACAGTCAATTTTTTATTTTTATTTTTATTTTTAAATGTACACTATTGTTACACCAGATATGAGTTGCACTGGTGTGACACTGTGTCCTGGCGGGCCCTGAAACGCACACACGTGAAGGAAACTGACTGCTATTATATTACAGTCCAAAAAGGTTTTTTTTTGTTTTTTTTAAATGCAAGCTATTGTGACACAGACACTAGGGGACACTGAGACACTAAGACACAGACACTGGGAGACCTGGGAACACTGAGACACTTGGGGACACTGGAAAACATGTGGACACTGAGACACTAGGGGACACTGCAACACTAGGGGACATATGGGGACACCGAGACACTAGGGGGCACATGGGGACACAGACACTGGGAGACCTGGGGACACTGAGACACTTGGGGACACTGGAAAACATTGTGTCTGTGTTCCTAGTGTTTCAGTGTGCCTGGTGTCCCCATGTCTCCCAGTGTCCCTAAATGTCCCAGTGTCCCCATGTCTATGTCCACAACTGTCCCCATGTCTCCCAGTGTCCCCAAGTGTCTGTCTCCCAGCCAGTGTCCCCTAGTCTCCCAGTGTTCCCTACTCTCCCAGTGTCTGTGTTCCCATGTTTCTGTGTCCCTAGTGTCATAGTGTCCCCAAATGTTTCAGTGTCCCCATGTCTCCCAGTGTCTGTGTCCCTAGTGTCTCAGTGTCCCCATTTCTCCCAGTTTCCCTAAATGTCTGTGTCCCTATGTCTCCCAGTGTCCCCATGTCTCTGTGTCCCCGGGTCTCTGTGTCACTGGGTCTCTGTGTCCCCGGGTCTCTCAGTGTCCCCAGTATCCTAGTGACATGGGGACACACTGAGACATTGGGACACTGGGAGAAATGGGGACACAGACACTGGGAGACTAGGGGACTGGGCGACATGGGGACACTGACACTGTGATACATAGGGACACTGAGACACTGGGTGACTTGCGAGACTGAGACACAGGGAGACACTGGGAGCAATCCATCTATACAGTAGAATCAAACTGTGAGTAGTTTGTGATTTTACAGAATTTTCTCTGCTCTCACTCCTTGTGATTTACATCATGTGATGTCACACATAACTAATTAATTGTACAAATTATTAAGGCTGGTATTTTTTTTCCAAGAAAGGTGGCAACCTTAACTACTCTTCACATACTCTTGCTTAAAGGAGCACTATAGGGTCAGTAACACAATCATGTATTCCTGACCCTATTATGTTAAAACCACCATCTAGCCCCTCTGGCCCCTTTGCCTCCCTAAATATAGTAAAATATTACTTGTATTCAAGTCTGCAGCTGCTGGCTCAGAAGTGGTGGTTTGAGCAAATTACAATACTTCCCCATAGAATTGGTTGAGACTGTCAACTAGGCAGATCAGGGGCAGAGCCAGCACAATTCCAACATAACCCTGGCCAATCAGCATCTCCTCATAAAGATAAATTGAATCAATGCATCTCTATGAGGAAAGTTCAGTATCTGCATGCAGAGTGTGGAGACACTGAATGGCAGTGCTGCACACTAGGCAGCACTGCCCCAGGAAGCACCTCTAGCAGCCATCTCAGGAGCGGCCAGTGGAGTTATTTTCTCTGAAAAGACAGTGTTTACTGCAAAAACCCTGAATGGAATGATTCTACTTACCAGAACAAATACAATAAGCTGTAGTTGTTCTGGTGACTATAGTGTCCCTTTAAGTTTGGAAGAGGGATGTATGGCAACAAAACTTGTGTGGACTGGCTGACATTAAAATTAGTTTAGATAATGCAGTCTTTCTAACACTGTGGCATGTCCCCGTTCTTCTACACTCACTACATACACCTTTTCTCTGTCTCAGACTATTTACCAGGAACTTCTGCCTGCTAGTAAGAAGGTAAGGAGACAAGTTGACCAGCGAGTGCTAGGGGTAAGTCCTTAGAAAGCATGGAGTGAGCGCATTATTAGACGCATTTATGTCAAGCTGAAGGTGCTGTCTGCATAGTATGCCCTTAGTTGGACAGCCTGCAAGATTGGCAGGCAGCCTGACATGCATTCATGCCAGGCTGACCTTCCAATTCTTTGGACAAACATGCCCCCTTTTTGGGCATGTTCACCCCTTTTGGCAGGTCGTGATTTGCGCCAGTGGCACACCCTTTTACCCCGCCCATTGACTTCCTGCTTCACTGGACACTGCTGTTAGGGGTTATGGATTTACTTAAAGATGAAAGCATAAATTAGAGAGAAATTAGCATAGAGTATGTGTTTTCTTATAACTGCATTCTATGAGTTTCCCTCCAGCACCATCTCCATCAGATAAATGACGGCCCATCATAATTGTCAGCACCAGGTCCACTGTGCTCTTAATCCGGCCCTGGTGACACCAGTGAGTGAGTGGTGGCACTGGGCAGGCCCTGAAACGCACACTAGTGAAGGAAACTGACTGCTATTATATTACAGGCCAAAAAGTTTTTTGTTTTTTTTTAAATGCAAGCTATTGTGACACCAGTGAGTGAGTGGTGGCACTAGGCAGGCCCTGAAACGCACACTAGTGAAGGAAGCTGACTGCTATTATATTACAGTCCAAAAAGTTTTTTGTTTTTTAACCCCTTCAACACGGGTGACGGACGAGGTCCGTCACAGAGGGGAGACCCTTAACGACGGGTGACGGACCTCGTCCGTCACGCGGTAAAATTAACCCCGGATCGCCGCTATCGCGGCGATCGCGGGGTTAATGGTGCTCCCGGTATGCCTCTGCATTAGAGGCATACCGGGAGCACCCGGTCAGTCTGCCCAGCACATGTGCTCGCTCTGACCGCAAGTCTGAGCGAGCACATGTGCTCTCTATACTCACCTACCGGCTCCCTGCACTTCCGGGTTCTGTGTGAAGTGCAGGGAGCCGGATCAGTGCTGATCCTGCCCCCTGCTGTAAAAAAAAATAAAGTTTATTTAAAGTCCCCCCCCTTACCCATTTTAATAAAAAATTAACCCCTTCCCTGCCAATTGATCACTGACTACAGTGATCAATTGGCAGGGATTACATTTTACTATGATCTGATTTTTTTTTTTTAACCCCTGAGGGTTAATTCTTTTTTTTTTAACCCTCAGGGGTTAAAATAATTAAAATAATTAATTAAATAATTTTTTAATTATATATTTAGCTAGCTGGGGTAGGTGGAAGTTAGTGGGGAATTGGGGGATTTGGCGTTAGGCTAACTAGGGGTTAACATTAAAAAAAGTTTTAAAAGAAACTTTAAAAAGTTAAAAATTAAGCTTAAAAAAATGTTTTAATAACATTTAAGTAAAAAAAACAAAAAAAACACACTTTACCTAGTCCAAATAAAAATTAACCCCTTCCCTGCAAGTCGATCACTGCCTACAGCGATCAAATAGAGATCACAGTATAATACTGTTTTTTTATAATACTATTTTTTTTTAACCCCTGAGGATTAACTTTTATTTATTTTTTTAACCCTCAGGGGTTCAATTTATTTAATTAATTAATTTAAATATTTTATAACTATATATTTTGCTAGCTGGGGTGGGTGGGAGTTATGGGAAAATGGGGAATTTACTGTTACTGCTGCGTACTGCTAGTTAGGGGTTAACGGTAAAAAAAAAGCTTAGAAAAATGTTAAATCTGTAAAAAAGTTTTAAGAAAGTTTAGGAAAGTTTAAAAAAAATTTATAAGCAAAACAAAAGTTTAAAAACTAGTTTTTAAAAGTAAAAAAGTTATAAAAAGTAAAAAAATACATTTTAAAAACGCTCATTACCACTACACCTGGAACAAACTAGAGAAAAAATTATCCCACGCCAAGGTTCAAAATATGCCTTTTGAATTACCCCAGGGTGTATTCTTTAATAAATAGTATGTGTTTGTGGGGAAGTTTCAATAACCAACCGTCTAAACTACTCCAAATTGGAACATGGACACAGCGTAAAACTTCAAAGTTAGAAAAAAACTGAATGGCTGCGTCTCAAATGCGCCCCTTCAACATCCACATATACCTGGCAAAGGTACATACGGGGGTATTGCTGTACTCAGCCGACATAGCTGAGCAACATATGAAGTATTATACAGTCATAGCACACATAAGGTTTGCAAAATATGCTGCGCAAACTCACTTTGTATGTCAAAAAGGCAGAAAAAATGCTTATTACCACTACACTTGGTACAAGCTAGCGGAAAAATGATCCCACGCTAAGGTTCAAAATATGCCTTTTGAAATACCCTGGGATGTCTTCTTTAAGAAATGGTATGGCTTTATGGGGAATTTGGATTATATAGCCTGGTAAAATACTCTAAAATGGGACATAGGCACAGCATAAAAATTCAAAGTTTGAAAAAAACTGGAATGGCTGTGTCCCAAATGTGCCCCTCCGATGTCCACACATACCTGGCAAAGGTACATACGGGGGTATTGCTGTACTCAGCCGACATAGCTGAGCAACATATGAAGTATTATACAGTCGTAGCACACATAAGGTTTGCAAAATATACTGTGCAAACTCACTTTGTATGTCAAAAAGGCAGAAAAAACGCTTATTACCACTACATCTGGTACAAGCTAGCGGAAAAATGATCCCACGCTAAGGTTCAAACTATACCTTTTGAAACACCCTGGGGTGTCTACTTTAAGAAATGGTAGGCCTTTGTGGGGTAGTTTGAATTTAAAACCTGCGAAGATGCTTGGAAATTGCACATAGGCCCAGCGTCAAAATTCAAAGTTTGGTAAAAACGGATATGGCTTGGTCTCCTATATGGCACTGTAGCTTCACGAAATAGTGCCAAAGACATTCATATGGGGTGTCATTTTACTCAGAAGACTTAGCTGAGCATAATTTGGGGGGTTTGAACTTAGTGGCACATATGAAATATACAAAACGCCCAGCAAAAATGCAATCCGTATGTAAAAAATGCACAAAATTATTTTTTACCACATACTTTGGCATATATTGGTGAAAAAATGGGGGCATGTTAAGGCACAATATGCACCTTATGAGATACCCTGGAGTGTCTACTTTTACAAATGGTAGGCCTTTGTGGGGGTTTTTTGAACAGTCAAACTGTTATAATACCCCAAATGGAAGCTAAGGCTCATTAAATCCATCTCTCAAAATTCTACTGTGAATACTGTAAAGGACAGGTCTCCTATATGGCACTGTAGCTTCACGAAATAGTGCCAAAGACATTCATATGGGGTGTCATTTTACTCAGAAGACTTAGCTGAGCATAATTTGGGGGGTTTGAACTTAGTGGCACATATGAAATATACAAAACGCCCAGCAAAAATGCAATCCGTATGTAAAAAATGCACAAAATTATTTTTTACCACATACTTTGGCATATATTGGTGAAAAAATGGGGGCATGTTAAGGCACAATATGCACCTTATGAGATACCCTGGAGTGTCTACTTTTACAAATGGTAGGCCTTTGTGGGGGTTTTTTGAACAGTCAAACTGTTATAATACCCCAAAATGGAAGCTAAGGCTCATTAAATCCATCTCTCAAAATTCTACTGTGAATACTGAAAAGGACAGGTATCCTGTATGGCACTATAACTTCATGAAATAGTGCAAAAGACATACAATGGGGGGTGTCATTTTACTCAGCAGATGTAACTGAACACAAAATAAAACTTTGTACAGGAATAGCACACACCAACTTTACAAAATATACACGAGAATTTCTCTGTTATAAGTTTATGTGCCAAAAACCAAAAAGAACACAATTTTACTCCAATATTTAGCAGAGGTTGGCGGTGAAATGGCTACGTAGAAAGTGTCAAAACAACCTTAGGTAAATAGCCCGTGATGTCTACTTTATATAAATATATACTTTTGTGTGGCAATTTTGTTTTCTTTTATGGCTATTACGCTTACAAGACAAACATACCAAATTCTAAAGTCGCTCCACATTAAAATAATCAAAAAAAACAGAAAAATGTAGCGCTTGTGAAGCTCAATATTTACTTGTATGATAGTCTCTGAGGAATGTGTTCGGTATTGGTAACCAAGTGCCTAAAACAGAAAGTAATCGTATATAGTGCAGATGGTATATTATGAAAAGATCTCTTTTATAGAAATATAAGATTAAACTCACAAACAAAGAGCTGTAAACTCAGCTCTAGTTGGTATCACTTTTGGATCCGTTTAGGCGATCCTCCCCTTATCAAAGTTTTTTCTGCTGGGTCCGTATGGGTGGTTTTTCCTCTTCTTTGGTTAGTTCCCCATATTGTGGTTTTAATCCTAAGAAGAGGGCGAAAACACGGACGATTGCGCAGCACAATTTCGATTCTTTTATAAAATAATATAAAATCCCAAATGGGTACTTACAAGCCTGGAGTCAGATATTATGACTCAATTTTCACGTATTGTGCAGTGTGGGACTGCACTCCCATCAAGCAAAGGCAGGGGCAGGTAAGTTGGGTAACTCCAGAAATTCGAATAGTATTAAAATTAGCTTTATTTTAAAATAAAAGGGCATAGATATGCCTGAAATCTATTAATAAAACAAATAACATCAATATGTTAAAGTGTAGAAAACCAGAACGCGTTTCGCCACTATCCTGTGGCTTTTTCAACTGGATATATTAATACAGTATTACTGTTCGTTAGATACTCTTTAAATACCTGTTTTGGCGGCAAAAGGGTCCGTGCTGGCATCGTAACACGCTATTGCCACCCACAGGCAAAGCGTGTGCGGGTCAAGCCTCGGTCCCGTTCACATACATAATCAGCAAGTGAAATTCTCATACAATACCGGCAAGTGTAATCATCATTCTGCGATACAACGTAGCAAGCACCTCACATCATTAAACGGCAAAATCAGTCTCTTTGTGATCTTGCCGTCAAATACTTATCAAAAACCATTCCAAATATAACTTTTTAGTTCATCACTTATCGAAAGTGTTTTTAAATATTGTCCATACACATATTTGTTAATTACTTTAACTTGTGTTCACTCTGGATGACGGTATCAATTTTCACTTCTCAAAAAGACATTTTTGTTATAATAAAACAGCTTATCCATTATATCAAAAAATGTGGCATCTCATATAATAATTGTTATTTCACTTATTTCTCATCAAAACTGTTCTTTCACTTATCTCTCATATTTTCACATCCACCTTCTTTTTCTTTTCTTATTCCATCCTGTGTCCGATGTAATAAAGTTCATGCGAACAGAATCCCTTAGATAACCAGGGAATGTGTATTATACATAAACAGAGAATGTATATTGCACATAATTCAAATAATCCATCCGGCTTCATAAATCCAAAAAACATAAAAACCTTAAGAAGCATAAAACTTATATATAAGAAACATAAAAATATCCCTATATAATCCAAAAGACATGTACAAATTATAAAATATTCATAAAAAGTGACATAATTCGAAATCTGAGTTTAAGCCGTAGGGGATCAAAGTATTTAATTTATAGATCCACTCCATTTCTAGTTTACCCAACTCTCTAATAAAATCCCCCCCTCTCCAATTTCTGTTCAATTTGTAAATACCCATAAAAATCAAACCTTCTGGTTTCTGATTATGAAATTTTTTAAAATGGTATGAAACACTGTGTTGCTCAAATCCCATTTGGATTTTATAAATATGTTCTCTAATTCTTATATGCAAAGGCCTTGTTGTTCTTCCAACATATTTAAGTCCGCATGGACATATCAAGAGATAAATAACATTTTTAGTGTAGCAGGTCATGAATTGTTTTATTGGCATAGTGACATCTTTATTAGTAATTATTTCCTTTATTATCCTTCTGTTGCACCCTGATTTTTTGCATGCTGTGCACTGTCCACATCCATAAAAACCTTTTTCATCTTTAAATAACGTGGGGGGATGATTCTTTTCCTTTATAAAACTCCTTACCAATGTATTTTTTAGATTCTTTGCTCCTCTATATATCATTCTAGGTTTCTCTGGAAGGATTTGTTTAAGGGTTGGGTCCTGTAATAATATAGGCCAATATTTATTTACAATTTTGCGTACTTGGTGGTTACTTGTGTTATAGTTACAGATAAACGGGACGTCTTGTATTCCTTTATCCGTTTTTGTTTTATAGGACAATAGTTCTTTTCTTTCCCTATCTCTAATCTCCATTCTTGAGTTTTCCAATTTGAATGCATCATATCCCTTATTAACAAAATCCGTCTTTATACGCAGTGGTTGATCTTCATAATTCATCACCTCACTGCAATTTCTCCGAATTCTGAGGAATTGCCCTTTGGGGGCATTCTCCAGCCATGGAGAATGGTGGCAACTAATTTTCTCAATAAAACTATTGCAGTCCACCTGTTTAAAATGATTTTTAGTTTGAATTTTTCCTTCTTTCACAAAAATATCTAAATCTAGAAATGAGATAATCTCCTTACTATATGTAGTCGTTAATTTAATACCCCAATTGTTGTTATTTAGAAACATCAAGAACTTAGTTAATTCCGTTTCTTCACCTTTCCATATTAATAGGATGTCATCAATGTAACGACCATAGAGGACCAAGTTCTCCCCCCAGTCATGGCCTTCATACACAAAATGTTCTTCCCAAAAGGCCATGAACAGATTAGCGTAACTGGGGGCAAACTTGGTCCCCATGGCCGTCCCATTAATTTGTAAAAAAATAGTTTTCGTTATACCAGAAGAAATTATTTTTTAGTATCAATCCTATTCCCTCTAGTATATAATCGACCTGCTTTGGTAAAAAGTCATTGTCTTTAGTTAAAAAATGTTTAACTGCCCTACACCCATATGAATGTGGTATATTGCTATAAAGAGCAGTTACGTCACATGACACTAAAAAATAATCGGAACTCCAGGTTGTTTTTTCTAAAAGATTTAAAACAGTAATAGTATCCTTAATATGAGATTTAGTTTGCATCACCAGCGGTTGTAGCTGCACATCTATATATTGGGATAACTTGCTCGAAACAGAATCAATTCCTGCTATTATGGGTCTACCTGGGGGTTTATTAATATCCTTATGAACTTTGGGTAAGAAATAAAAAACTGGAGTCTTCAAGACCATATAGGCACCCTCAGTATAAGGAGAAAGAAATTCCCTTAAGAAATAGGTATGAAATTCTAGCGGATGAAAAGGAAGAGGAGGTTTTTTGGCAGAGCAAAATGAAAGACAGACACAAGGTAGACCAAGAAACAGATACTCCGATCAATCCCAGAAAAAGAAGGGTATCACCCTCAGAGGAACAAGGGGAGGAAGATTCGCACAGGCCAAAAAGAAGAGAAATGCACCTAAGACATTAGTGCAAGGCATTTTTAACTTAAGCAATAAAGTTTTAGATTCTAACCATATATCGGTACTTAATAAAGGACTTAAGTTTGCGCCCAACACAGGTCTTAATCATTTTGACATGTATATTGATATAAATCGGTTTAAACGGAGTTTGTGCCTAAAGAAATTTTTCATTAAAAATCCTATAAACAGAGATCTTTCAAATTTGGAAATTAATTCAATAGAAGCACCAGATTTTAAACATACAACCTTAAAAAACAAATCAACTTTTTATCCAAAGCAAATGATTTCTGATGAAATGATCTCTTTTGAAACTATGGTTATGACAGAAATAAATAAAATAAGTTCGAAAGACAATTTTAGGGATAATCTAACACCAATGGAGAAAAAAGCCTTAAAAGATATACAGACAGACAAAGACCTTATTGTAAAACCCGCAGACAAAGGGGGGGGGATAGTTTTAATGTCTAAATCATTCTATAATATGGAAGCAGAGAATATTTTAAGAGATACAAAGACTTACCAACAACTAAATAAAAACCCAAGTGAAGAGATAAATAAAATATTCCAAACGTTCTTTGAGAAAGGTCTAAATGAAAAAATCTTAGACCTTAAAGAATTCCAATACCTAAATATTAAGTTCCCAAAGACTCCAGTTTTTTATTTCTTACCCAAAGTTCATAAGGATATTAATAAACCCCCAGGTAGACCCATAATAGCAGGAATTGATTCTGTTTCGAGCAAGTTATCCCAATATATAGATGTGCAGCTACAACCGCTGGTGATGCAAACTAAATCTCATATTAAGGATACTATTACTGTTTTAAATCTTTTAGAAAAAACAACCTGGAGTTCCGATTATTTTTTAGTTACATGTGACGTAACTGCTCTTTATAGCAATATACCACATTCATATGGGTGTAGGGCAGTTAAACATTTTTTAACTAAAGACAATGACTTTTTACCAAAGCAGGTCGATTATATACTAGAGGGAATAGGATTGATACTAAAAAATAATTTCTTCTGGTATAACGAAAACTATTTTTTTACAAATTAATGGGACGGCCATGGGGACCAAGTTTGCCCCCAGTTACGCTAATCTGTTCATGGCCTTTTGGGAAGAACATTTTGTGTATGAAGGCCACGACTGGGGGGAGAACTTGGTCCTCTATGGTCGTTACATTGATGACATCCTATTAATATGGAAAGGTGAAGAAACGGAATTAACTAAGTTCTTGATGTTTCTAAATAACAACAATTGGGGTATTAAATTAACGACTACATATAGTAAGGAGATTATCTCATTTCTAGATTTAGATATTTTTGTGAAAGAAGGAAAAATTCAAACTAAAAATCATTTTAAACAGGTGGACTGCAATAGTTTTATTGAGAAAATTAGTTGCCACCATTCTCCATGGCTGGAGAATGCCCCCAAAGGGCAATTCCTCAGAATTCGGAGAAATTGCAGTGAGGTGATGAATTATGAAGATCAACCACTGCGTATAAAGACGGATTTTGTTAATAAGGGATATGATGCATTCAAATTGGAAAACTCAAGAATGGAGATTAGAGATAGGGAAAGAAAAGAACTATTGTCCTATAAAACAAAAACGGATAAAGGAATACAAGACGTCCCGTTTATCTGTAACTATAACACAAGTAACCACCAAGTACGCAAAATTGTAAATAAATATTGGCCTATATTATTACAGGACCCAACCCTTAAACAAATCCTTCCAGAGAAACCTAGAATGATATATAGAGGAGCAAAGAATCTAAAAAATACATTGGTAAGGAGTTTTATAAAGGAAAAGAATCATCCCCCCACGTTATTTAAAGATGAAAAAGGTTTTTATGGATGTGGACAGTGCACAGCATGCAAAAAATCAGGGTGCAACAGAAGGATAATAAAGGAAATAATTACTAATAAAGATGTCACTATGCCAATAAAACAATTCATGACCTGCTACACTAAAAATGTTATTTATCTCTTGATATGTCCATGCGGACTTAAATATGTTGGAAGAACAACAAGGCCTTTGCATATAAGAATTAGAGAACATATTTATAAAATCCAAATGGGATTTGAGCAACACAGTGTTTCATACCATTTTAAAAAATTTCATAATCAGAAACCAGAAGGTTTGATTTTTATGGGTATTTACAAATTGAACAGAAATTGGAGAGGGGGGGATTTTATTAGAGAGTTGGGTAAACTAGAAATGGAGTGGATCTATAAATTAAATACTTTGATCCCCTACGGCTTAAACTCAGATTTCGAATTATGTCACTTTTTATGAATATTTTATAATTTGTACATGTCTTTTGGATTATATAGGGATATTTTTATGTTTCTTATATATAAGTTTTATGCTTCTTAAGGTTTTTATGTTTTTTGGATTTATGAAGCCGGATGGATTATTTGAATTATGTGCAATATACATTCTCTGTTTATGTATAATACACATTCCCTGGTTATCTAAGGGATTCTGTTCGCATGAACTTTATTACATCGGACACAGGATGGAATAAGAAAAGAAAAAGAAGGTGGATGTGAAAATATGAGAGATAAGTGAAAGAACAGTTTTGATGAGAAATAAGTGGAATAACAATTATTATATGAGATGCCACATTTTTTGATATAATGGATAAGCTGTTTTATTATAACAAAAATGTCTTTTTGAGAAGTGAAAACTGATACCGTCATCCAGAGTGAACACAAGTTAAAGTAATTAACAAATATGTGTATGGACAATATTTAAAAACACTTTCGATAAGTGATGAACTAAAAAGTTATATTTGGAATGGTTTTTGATAAGTATTTGACGGCAAGATCACAAAGAGACTGATTTTGCCGTTTAATGATGTGAGGTGCTTGCTACGTTGTATCGCAGAATGATGATTACACTTGCCGGTATTGTATGAGAATTTCACTTGCTGATTATGTATGTGAACGGGACCGAGGCTTGACCCGCACACGCTTTGCCTGTGGGTGGCAATAGCGTGTTACGATGCCAGCACGGACCCTTTTGCCGCCAAAACAGGTATTTAAAGAGTATCTAACGAACAGTAATACTGTATTAATATATCCAGTTGAAAAAGCCACAGGATAGTGGCGAAACGCGTTCTGGTTTTCTACACTTTAACATATTGATGTTATTTGTTTTATTAATAGATTTCAGGCATATCTATGCCCTTTTATTTTAAAATAAAGCTAATTTTAATACTATTCGAATTTCTGGAGTTACCCAACTTACCTGCCCCTGCCTTTGCTTGATGGGAGTGCAGTCCCACACTGCACAATACGTGAAAATTGAGTCATAATATCTGACTCCAGGCTTGTAAGTACCCATTTGGGATTTTATATTATTTTATAAAAGAATCGAAATTGTGCTGCGCAATCGTCCGTGTTTTCGCCCTCTTCTTAGGATTAAAACCACAATATGGGGAACTAACCAAAGAAGAGGAAAAACCACCCATACGGACCCAGCAGAAAAAACTTTGATAAGGGGAGGATCGCCTAAACGGATCCAAAAGTGATACCAACTAGAGCTGAGTTTACAGCTCTTTGTTTGTGAGTTTAATCTTTTATTTCTATAAAAGAGATCTTTTCATAATATACCATCTGCACTATATACGATTACTTTCTGTTTTAGGCACTTGGTTACCAATACCGAACACATTCCTCAGAGACTATCATACAAGTAAATATTGAGCTTCACAAGCGCTACATTTTTCTGTTTTTTTTGATTATTTTATTACTTGAGGTGTTGGAAGCACCATATGAATGTTTAGCAGCTAATCTGAATATATCTGTTACCCATTGTATAGGTTTTTTATACTTCTTTTATGTAAAAAGCGCTGGTCCTTATCTGTTATAGTTATACGGCTCCACATTAAAAGTTTATTTTACTCCTTGTGCTTTGTGACCTGTAACTACCAAAAAAAACTTAAAATCCCAGACACATTATATATTCTGTAAATCAGAACAAATAAATAAATTTATTTTTAATTACTTTCCTTAACCTGCACTAATTATGCACACATTATTATTGCAAAAACTGTAAAAAAAAACAATATTTTTCATTTTTTTTGCATTTTTCTGTATTTTTTTTATAATAAGTAAGCATTTATATATATATATATATGTTATATCAAATTAAAGCCCTTTCTGTCCTTTAAAAAACAGTATATAATATGTGTCGGTGCAATAAATGAGAGAGATGCAAATTGCAGTTGAACGCAAACAACAAGAAAATGCAAAAATTGCTTGTGTCATTAAGCGTAAGTCAAGCTTCTGAAGCTGTGTCCTTAAGGGGTTAAATGCAAGCTATTGGGACACCAGTGAGTGAGTGGTGGCTTTGGACAGGCCCTGAAACGCACACTCGTAAAGGAAACTGACTGCTATTATATTACAGTCAAAAAGTGTTTTTTGGTTTTTTTTAAATGCAAGCTATTGGGACACCAGTGAGTGAGTGGTGGCACTGGGCAGGCCCTGAAACGCACACTTGTGAAGGAAACTGACTGCTATTATATTACAGTCCAAAAAGTTTTTTGTTTTTTTAAATGCAAGCTATTGGGACACCAGTGAGTGAGTGGTGGCACTGGGCAGGCCCTGAAACGCACACTCGTGAAGGAAACTGACTGCTATTATATTACAGTCCAAAAAGTTATTTATTTATTTATTTATTTAAAAGCAAGCTATTGGGACACCAGTAAGTGAGTGGTGGCACTGGGCAGGCCCTGAAACGCACAATCGTGAAGGAAACTGACTGCTATTATATTATAGTCCAAACAGTTTTTTTTTTTTGTTTTTTTTAAATGCAAGCTATTGGGACACCAGTGAGTGTTATTGTGTGATAAATGTTTCTATTTGTAAATATGGTCGCATTTACAACTTTGCCACTTTTCTCCTAAATTAGTTTACAATACTATCAAACCTTACTTCACAGGCATAAACATTTGTCTATTACTCATACCAAAACGAGCCATACTGGTCCTCCAGTAGAGATGAAATAATATCCTACCTCTACCAAATCAGGTCCTATCCACATTTTGGATAATCTTTTGTAATTTCAACTCACTTTCATCCCTGATTCCCCACTAGTAGCTTTTCAAGGAAAACCCTTAACCAATAAACATTTTATGCGTTACATTCGTACGATATCACTCTGACTAGGACATAACCCTCATTCCTTCTCGGGCCATTGGATCAGCCACAGCTGCCTCCGGTAATCACGTACCAACTCACATCATTAAAATATGGGTCAGGGGAAATCATCCGCATACAACAAATACATCCCCAATCCTGAGAAAGAAATAAGATTGGCTTTCTGTGAAATGTCTAAATAATGATCTGCTGAATAAATGTATCTGACTTGTAAGAATCGCTTCTTATATTTTTGCCCTCTTTTACAGGTCTAACCTCACGTCAGTTTCGGCACACCTCAACTGACTTTGCTCTTACTACTATTGCTTCCTTATTATTGTTCCTTACGACCTCAAAATGTGCCGTACACAAATATATATATATATATATATATATATATATATATATATATATATATATATATATATATATATATAAATATATGCGGCTTGTATGTTTGTGCTTTAGGGTGCACACCCTTATGCAATAGGCTGCCTATGGTCTCAGGAAGCTGCTTCAGAAACTTCAACGGGGTCTAGCAGAAAGAGAGGAAGTGTTTCTGTAGGTCAGCTAGGCTATAGATCGTTCATTCTCTATGCTGAAGTGATGGATGAGAAACACACTTCAGATAACATTCTGCAGGCAGTAAGGAGGATGGAGTCTCTTTGGGTAGGAGCTGAGGCAGGCACCAATGTGGGTTAAAAATAGATTATAAATAGATTAAAAATTCCATGGTCTTTTTATTATTGAAGTGAGTGTCTTTCTAGTCTTTTTTTTTTTTTATTTTTTTTATTTTTTAAGAGACTCCTCTTTTTTGCTCTTGATGGATAAGGAGTTTGGATAGTAGGGTGTTTGAGGGTTCTAATGATCATCAAGGTCAGTTTCAGAGTCTATGGATAGTAACTGGTGTCTATTGGGGTGATTGTAATTGATGGGGAGGGATGGGGAATTTGTGGGACTGTGGTTCTTGTGGTTCTTTGAAGTCTAGGAGTAACATCAAGAGTGTGAGGTCTTGATGGGGGTATGTTGTGGGTGGCAGAATGTGGATTGTGTGTTGGATAGTTCAGGTAGTGAGGTGATTGCACATTTCTTAGTGATATGATGTGATGTGTGGTATCTAGAGGTGAATGATGGTATTCCTTGTAGCCTCTGCTGGGATAGTGTTGGGATGGGCCTAGGTGGTAGTTGTTGTGTTGTCTGCATGAATGTGGTCTATTGGGTGGCTGGTAAGGGGAAAAAGGAGGTTGATCCCATGACCATTTTTCCCTTTAAAATAGATGTTTAAATAACCCTTGTTTCTCATAACCACCTATCTATTCCAATAAGGTATACACTTATATTTCTTACCATATAAGAATTTCTAACTTTGTCCAGATATACCAATTATCTAATCATGACTAGACTTGAGCGGTCACCTGGATGTTCGAGTTCGCCGAGTTCGGCCGAACTTCGTCAAAAAGTTTGAGTTCGGGCTCGAACTTGACCCGAACTTGACCCCAAACCTGAACCCCATTGAAGTCAATGGGGACCTGAACTTTTGGGCACTCAAATGCCTCTAAAAAAGTCCTGGAAATGGCTAGAGGGCTGCAAAAGGAAGTAAAATGGGGGTAAGAGTAGGACATTGCCCTGCAAACAAATGTGGATAGGGAAATCACTTAAAATAACATAAAATAAGCAGCCGTTTAGTAGATAACTCCATAATTCCCACGGTATTAGGAAGCTATCTACCAAAAGGCTGAAAGACCTAAATTGGTCTTTCAGCCACATAAAGATTACTTAGTATTAGAAAATTGAGCCCCTACTCGCTATACCGCGAGTAGGGGCATGTCTAGTAAACAATGAGCAGCCAGTGGTCACTGCCTACTGTAAAAAAATATAAATAATAAAAAATAAAAACCTATTGGCCCCCACCCCTGAACGGTGGGTGGGAGCCCTAAAGTAAAATAAGGGGAGGACCGATTGTCATCCCCCCGGCCCCCACCCCTGTGCGGCGGGTGGGGGCCCTAAATAAAAATGAGGTGAGGGACTACTGTCCACCCCCTTACCCCCACCCCTGAGCGGCGGGTGGGGGCCCTACATAACAAGGAGGAGGGGGACCTACTGCCCTCCCCCGGTCCCCACCCCTGCGCGGCGGTTAGGGGCCCTAAATAACAATGAGAGGGACCTACTGTCCTCCCCCCTGGCTCCCACCCCTGCATGGTGGGTGGAGGCCCTAAATAAGAATGAGGGGGGGACCTACTGTCCTCCCCCCTGGCTCCCACCCCTGGGCGGTGGGTGGGGGCCCTAAATAACCCCTACCTAACCCCCTCATCCTAAAAATAATGAGGGGGGACCATAAGCTAGATACCTATTAAAAAAACCTTACTATTTGATGTATTCTTCTAAAATCATCTTTTTTTCAGGCCCCAAAAAGGCCATAAAAAATAAATAAATCTATGTTCCCCTGGAGGGCCCCGCGCAGACTGACAAAATGACTCATAATACTCTGATTGGATAGCTTGAAATCCACCAATCAGAGTGTTATGAGTCAAATTACACAGCGTGGGAAAATCCCAAAGAACTCTCCCACGCTGTGTAAAATGACACAGAGCACTCTGATTGGTGGATTTCAAGCTAACCAATAAGAGTGCTGTGACAGGTAAATGTAGAGGCTTAAACCCACCAATCAGAGTGCTCTGAGGCTAATTGCAGGGCGCGGCAAGGCTTTATAAGCCTTCCCCCACCCTGCAGAGCTCAGTCTGCGCTGAGCCCTCCAGGTGAACATGGAAGTTTTATTTTGTGCCTTTTTTTTTTTTAAGTGTGTCGGTTATCCTGGATGTTTATTTGGCCTTTTTTGCGGCTGAAAAAAGAAGATTTTAGAAGAAAGAAGACATGAAATGGTAAATTTATTTTTATTTTTTTAACAGGTATCTAGTTTATGGTCTCCCCTCATTATATTTAGGATGAGGGGTGGTAGGTAGGGGTTATTTTTTGGAGGGAGGGGGGGTGACGGGGGGGTGATACATTTTTATTTAGGGCCCCTACCCACCGCCCAGGGGTGCGGGCCAGGGGGGAGGACAATAGGTCCCCCCCTTATTCTAAATTTAGTGCCCCCACCCACCGCTCAGGGGTGGGGCCGGGGGGAGGACAGTAGGTTCCCCCCTTATGCTAAATTTAGGGCTCCCACCCACCGCACAGGGGTGGGTGTCAGAGGGGAGGACAGTAGGTGTCCCCCCTTCATTCTTATTTAGGGCTCCCACCCACAGCTCAGGGGTGGGGTCCGGGGGGGAGGATAATAGCCCCCCCTTATTTTACTTTAGGGCCCCCACCTGCCGTTCGGGGGGTGGGGGGGAGGCAATAGGTTTTTATTTACAGTGGCTGCTCACTGTTTACTAGACATGCCCCTACTTGCGGTATAGCGAGTAGGGGTTGAATTTACAAATACTAAGTAATCTTTACTTAGTATTAGTAAATGTGGTTGAAAGACCAATTTAGGTCTTTCAGCCTTTTGGTAGATAGCTCACATGCTGCACTGGCCAATCACAGCCATGCATGGCTGTGATGGCCTTTAAGGGCACACAAGTCAAGCGCTTGTTGATTGGCTGCCTTGGTCCCACCCACAGCTCAGGGGTGGGGTCCGGGGGGGAGGATAATAGCCCCCCTTATTTTACTTTAGGGCCCCCACCTGCCATTCGGGGGGGGGAGGCAATAGGTTTTTATTTACAGTGGCTGCTCACTGTTTACTAAACATGCCCCTACTTGCGGTATAGCGAGAAGGGGCTGAATTTACAAATACTAAGTAATCTTTACTTAGTATTAGTAAATGTGGTTGAAAGACCAATTTAGGTCTTTCAGCCTTTTGGTAGATAGCTCACATGCTGCACTGGCCAATCACAGCCATGCATGGCTGTGATGGCCTTTAAGGGCACACAAGTCAAACGCTTGTTGATTGGCTGCCTTGCAGCCTTTCAAAACGCACCATTAAATTGCCGAACACCGAACTCCAACCCGAACATACAGTGAAATGTCCATGTTCGGGTCCGG
>OW240914.1:245127964-245140449 GCA_933207985.1 Pelobates cultripes
GGTCCAAAAACCACAATGTCCGGTACGAACCCGATCTTTACAGTTCGGGTTCGCTCAACTCTAATCATGACATCATTTTGGCACTGTGACAAAATGCCTTTTGTCACTACATTTTTAGGTGACAAGTTGCCCTTTACCCCTGGCTGTTGGAGGTGCCTGTGTGCCAGCCTCCTGCCTCATGACTACGGCCCTGGGTTGTATGGCACTTTACAAACCTTATTTGGGCTAATGGATTTATTTGTGCTGCTGCTGGCCCTTTAAGACCTGCCTTGTGGGTTATGGAACTGGTGCTGGCCCTTTAAGCACCTTTTTGGGGCATCAGGAAGATTGGGACACTGCCCCTTTAAGACAGTGTCCCCAGACTTGTTTGGGACACTGCCCCTTTAAGACAGTGTCCCCAGTGTCCCCAGACCTGGTTAAAACCCTTTGTTCCTGGCTATTTCCCACTTGGTTCAGTAAATGGGGCTTACTGACCAAGTACCACACAGACGGACCACCTGTATTGGGAGTGTGTCGGCAATTTACCTTCCAGAAGCTGCGGTTAACCGCAGCCTAATTGACAATGCTGGGTGGCCTTTGTTCGTTTGCCGAACATGTGGTGGCGGCCATCTTTGATCATTCGCACGAGGTCAGCGGTATGTGTAGTCAAATTCATGGAACTAAAATCGGCTACACATTTCAGCGAACACCGCTGAGCCCTACCTTCTCCCACAACTATTTTGCAGCCGCAGAGACTAAGTCCCATTCAGCGATGGGACTTAGTCGTTTTTTCAGCCTGAAATAGACCGACCGCACAGCCCAAATCTATGGAACTGTTTTGGGCAGGAAAATGTGCTTCCAGTCGGTCATAAAGGGACCTCCAGCTAACTTTTTAACCCCTGGATGGATTTGGCTGATTTTTGGTTATGTTTATATTTAAAGTGTGCTGATTAATGATATGTAAGTTTAATGAATATCGGATGTATAGTTTTGGAGTTATGAAAGTTGGGTAAAAAGTGTGTTTTAAAATGTATGGATAATTGGGTTACCTCTCAGGCTAAGGGAAGGAGATGTGTGGGATGTAACCATTGTGTGATTGGGTATTGTATAATTGCCTGTGGGCGTCTCCCTTGCAGGGGAGAATTGCATAAAAGCAGAGTATGTGCCATTAAAAGATCAGATTATCTTGTACCTTCATGAAGTTTTGGCTCATGTTTGGGAACTACACTCTGGGGATTGCTATAATCACTATACTCCCCAGGGTATAATCACTAAGCTCTGCTAAGAGCTTGTTCCTGCTCTCTGAAATTCGGAGAGAGGTCGACCTTCCGGAAGCTGGACCCTGGTCTTGGGTCCAGACTGGGTGGAGATGGCACGACCCCAACCAAGCTGCGGCGGTTCGTGGGGTCTGCAGTGGTTATGGTGCCGAGCAGAGTGCTTGGAGTCCTCGGAAAGCACTAGAAGCATCCGTCGGTGGAAGATATCCGGTCGGGGTGCCAGCGGTTCCGTCACAGGCACCATTTTTAAATCACTTAAGCTGTCTCATTTCCGTTATAAACCCATGCTTGCCAGATTATGCTCTATAGACTTCCACTTGAAAAAGCCTGCTGGCGAAACACATTGTGGACATTTTAATAACTGTATTATATTTTATTAAAGGTATTTTGGTCACTTCCTCTCTGTGAGTTGCCATTTTATTTATTTTATCTTTATACATTTTACCTGCTGGCTTCTGAATTTTTATCCTGTTCCAGTGAAACATTACTCCAAAGAATACTAGGTGGGAATTATATCACTCAAGCCCTATACATTGAGCAGTCCCCCAGCTCACGTAAATGTGAGTAAACACTTTATATTTTATCTGTATACTATTTTTTTTTTTTTTTTAAATAGAGAACACTATTTCTGTTCCTTTTATATTTCATATGTATACTATAAGTGGGTTGTAACGGCATAAAAGGGTTAAACCGCCGTTTAGAAGATCTTCCCCTTGCAGAGATACAGGCACAGCTACTGCAGAACACCAAACTCCCGAACCGCATAAAAGGGAATGCTCTAAACTCCTGAACTGCATACAAAATAGCACTCCAAACTCCCGAACTGGAACCTCACGAATAGATGCTAGCAGACGAATAGGAAAAGCACCCAAGTGGCTTACACTCCTAGCAATCAGTCTCTATCAGCATACAGTAAATCCCCCCAAGAACGAGACAGAGCTCTGTGTTGAGGGTCAAGCAGCGGTCTGTTTAATGAGGGCTACCTGCCCTGTATTTATGCAGGTCTCCAACCTGGTGGACACTCCCCTAGGGGACCAAACACAGTGTACACACTTAGCCATTCCTCTTTTCTTACCCAGAACCCTCTGCTCTGCTTAGGGAGATAATTGTGAAGTAATTCAATTATCTCCCAGGACAGAGCCTAAACGCCATTTTAGATGAAAATAACAAAAGACATAAAAATACATAACTAGTACATTTTATAACATTTTACAGGCATTCAACATGTCCCTAGATAGCTAGGATCTGAGTGCACCAAAGTACCGAATAGCGCTCAGATTCTATGCACACAGTCCAATCGCCATGGAGCCAAAGTGTTCACAAAGCCAGTTTTCATACGAATGAGTTCCATGGGATTCCTATCTGGGGTATGTTGTATTCAGGTACAAACTACCGAATATAGGGCCGTTCGTGCATGTCTACAGAACAAGAAGGGAGGTCGGCGGCTTCAGCGGTGTTCGCGCCAAAATGTATCCGTTTTCAAAATGTATCCATGAGTTGGGCGTCGAACACCGCTGTGCGTTTGCGTGTTTAAAATGGCAGCAACCTCGTATTCGGTATACGAATGGCGGCCACCCAGCATTCGTCAATTAAGCTGCGGTTAACCGCAGCTTCTGGGAGGTTAATTGCCAACACACTCCAGCTCCCAGGTGGTCCAGTCATTCATGTGTTAGTTCGGTAGATTGAATCTACCGACCGCCGGGCAGAAAGGCACGAATAAGCCTTTTTTGCAGGGGAAAAGAAGTCTTTTAGCATGGGGCCATAATCCAAAGGCAACAGGCGAGCAACCAGGCTTCTCCAATGCAATGTGGCGAGATTGGTCTTGTCACATGGGTATTATACTAGAACTAGTTTCTTAGCTCTTTAAAACGTGAGTAGGATCATAGCAGACTTTTACCAGCCTGCTACCTGCTTGTTGAATATATTGCACCATCAGTTGTTTCTTTTATCTCCACATACGGACTTTAAAGAACACCCCTACCTTACAGAGCGACTTCCCATTTATAGAACTATCGTTGGCTTCACGTCCAGTTTTTTTAACAGAGATTTTACTGAACCTTATTTCTGGAAATTCCTATCTTCATTTTATTAATTAGTATTTTTATTATTATTACATAGTTGTCTTATCTGTATTTATTGGCACCATGTAGCTCCCATCTTCAATCCATGTTTTTACCCATCTAGAGAGGGTGTTCAAGGTGACCTTCTACATCCTGATGTAGTAACACTGGTCAGGAGGCTGAAGGATCAGCTTAAAGTTTGCCTACATGAGCAAATTGATAATTCTCACGAACTGATGCTAGCTTGCCTGTGTGATCCAAAGATTAAGGGAAAGCTAGCACTCAGATCCAATAGCCTAACAACTTGGAGGGAGAAGCTGATCCAGAGGGTGTGTGACTGGTAGTGATGTCCCGAACGGTTTGCTGGCGAATAGTTCCTGGCGAACATAGCGTGTTCGCATTCGCCACGGACGGCGAACATATGCGATGTTCGGTCCGCCCCCTATTAATTTACTAATACTAAGTAAAAATTACTTAGTATTAGTAAATTGTGCCCCTGAGCGGTGGGTGGGGGCCCTAAAATGAACAATAAGGGGGGGACCTATTGTCCCCTCCCGCCCCCACCCCTGCGTGGCGGGTGGGGGCCATATTGATAATGAGGGGGGGGACCTACTGCCCCCCCGGCCCCCATCCCTGCGCGGTGGGTAGGGGCCATATTGATAATGAGGGGGGGGGCTACTGTCCACCCCCCCTCCGGCCCCCACCCCTGGGCGGCGGGTGGGGGCCATAAAGATAATGAGGGGGGGACCTACTGTCCTCCCCCCTCGGCCCCCAATAGTGAGGGGGGAATAAAATAACTAACCTGTAAAATAAAATTAAACTTACCATTTGACGTCTTCTTTTTTCTCAAATCTTCATTTTTCAGCCCCAAAAAAGGCCAAATAAAAAACCATCATAACCGTCGAACAAAAAAAAAAAATCCTGAGCGCAAAAAAAAAAAAATGACGAAAAAGAAAAAACCGAGCGCAAAAAAAATAATCCATCTTCACCCATGGAGGGCTCCGCGCAGACTGAGCTCGCAGGGCGGGGGAAGGCTTATAAAGCCTTGCCCCGCCCTGCAATTAGGCTAAGAACACTCTGATTGGTGGGTTTAAGCCAATCAGAGTGTTCTTTGTCATTTTACACAGCGTGGGAAAATTCCAAAGAACTTTCCCACACTGTGTAAAATGACACAGAGCACTGTGATTGGATGGATTTCAAGATTTTTAAGTTTACTTTTATTTTACAGGTTAGTTATTTTATTCCCCCCTCACTATTTTTTAGGGTGAGGGGGGTAGGTAGGGACTTTTTATTTTGGGGGGGTGGGTGACTAGGGGCTTGGGGACCCCTAGTCACCTTGGGGGGGAGGGAATTTACTTAGGGCCCCCACCCGCCGCCCAGGGGTGGGGGCCAGGGGGAGGACAGTAGGTCCCCCCCTCATTATCTTTATGGCCCCCACCCGCCGCACAGGGGTGGGGGCCGGGGGGCAGTAGGTCTGCCCCCTCATTATCAATATGGCCCCCACCCGCCGCACAGGGGTGGGGGCGGGGGGGACAATAGGTCCCCCCCTTATTGTTCATTTTAGGGCCCCCACCTACCGCTCAGGGGTGGGGGCCGGGGGTGACAATAGGTCCCCCCTCATTGTTTATTTTAGGGCCCCCACCCACCGCTCAGGGGTGGGGGCCGGGGGGGGGGACAATAGGTCCCCCCCTTATTGTTATTTGACTGGCAGTAAAAGAGGGGAATGCTGTCTGATGTTCAGCAGGAGGCTGAGATGTCTGCTACTTCTAACAGAAGCATTGGCAGTGGAACTACCACCACCACACAGCTGAGTGGAGCAGCTGCATTTTGGGAAGAGTTGCTTGAGGCTATAGTTGGACCCTGCAGAGGGAAATCAGATCCTCTACCGCAATCTTCCCACTTGGCCATGCTGCACACAGGGTCCAGCAGAAGGGGAGTCTTGTGCGCTCTCCTCCTGCCTTTCACTGCAGCCCCCAGGTGGGCGCCTCCCAGATGCCCACCTAGAAGTTGTGCCAGCCCTGCAAATCCCATACTCACAACCAATCCACATCCATTTAAATACATACAGCGAAACACACTGTGCAAAGACAGATTTATTATCACACACACTCACTGACCCATCAGAAGAACTGGAATGTTGGAATAGAATAGTGGTTCCCAACCAAGAGTACCCCCTTGGCAGCCCATTTCCATAAATTATATCCTTTTTTGTTTGTAATTAATATAGTTGCATTTATTTTTCTGCCCCAGAATCTCCCTGCTCTTCCTCTGCCCCATGCTCTCCCTGCTTTTCCTCTGCCCCATGCTCTCCCTTGCTCTTCCTCTGCCCCAGACTTTCCCTGCTTTTCCTCTGCCGCAGGGTCTCCCTGCTTCTCCTTTGCCATGGGCTCTCCCTGCTTCTCCTCTGTCCCAGGCTCTCCCTGCTTCTCCTCTGTCCCAGGCTCCCCCTGCTTCTCACAGTGCAGATAGACACACTGAGACACATAGTTGAACTGACATAATGATACACACATTGACACACATGCAGATACACAGATATGCACACAGATACACAGATTGACTTACATACAGACAACCAAAACATACATACAGGTCAAAATGTTAGCCACCCTCTAGTTGCCTACCTTTTAGGTGCAGGATGGTGGCTTCTGCTGGCTGTGCTCTGCTCCTGTTCAGGTCTGCTCCCCCTCATGTGCGGCAGAGTCTGTTTGATTTGAGAGGAAGTGACTGGCACTAAATCCCTTAATCTTAAAACCACTAAAAAACTTAGCAATAATTTCCACCACAAGATTTTGTAAGAGTTCCTATTTAAGGGGATCCTTTTATATGGAAAATAAACTGTAACTGAATCCCACTATGTTAGTATCTTTTTTTGCTTTAAGGGTGGATACTAAGTGATACCGGAAGAATCTAACTTCAGTCAAAGAGAGAGCTGATTATGTTGAACTGTTACAATTCCCTACATTATCTGGACATATCCTTCTTAAAACATTAACTTTGGAACTTTAACTTTTTCTACTGACCATTATACTGAAGTATGGTTTGTTTTTCCCTATATTTCATTAAGTAAGGGGATTATCCACTAAGCGCCAATACTAATTTTTACTTTTTGTTCTTAAATTTAAAAACCTGGGAAGGTTTTTATAGTATCTAGGCAGCAACTATTGATATATTCTAGAGTGCCTGAGTGCACTTGTGTATCAATTTGTTTGTACATTTCTTTGCGCTCTCTTATCTGTTTAAATCACACTGATATCCAAATATTGGAAAAAGAAAACATCACCTCCACTGGAGGAATGATATTCCAGGGTGGAAATTTTCAGACAGATGGAGGAAATTAACTATTCTCTATCAGGTCACAGGACACTATATCCCAAAATCTGGGAACCCTGGATAGCCCACTTGAAACACACTGTAAACATGCCACAAACCTCATGAAGGTGAATGTGCAGCCGAAGCTTTAAACCCTGACTAAAATTCTAATCTTATTCAACACATAAATATGTCAACTGTAACAGATACCCTGTTTTATTGCCTGATAGGCATACAATCCCTCCCCTCTGCCTGTGAGATAATTGATTCAGATACTGTATTGACCCAATTATCTCCAGGCAGAAAAACACACATTTTTACAAAATCTCATAATTACCCCAAAACACAACATATTCCCATAAATGTCACATCCCCTGATAGCCCTGATCTGGGTGAACAACATATAACAAAACCACCTAGATCAGATCAGGGGTTCAGACATTTTATGGAAGTCATAGTTTTAACCTGGCGCAGGCATGGTCCCATGCCCAAAACAGTTCCATAGAATCGCAGCTAAGTGTCGCTGGAGGACCGACTGGGAACCACAAAGTTGTCATGCTGAAAATAGTTCTGGGACATTTGCGGCTAAGTCCTCCTGAAGTCTATTCGCGGTTTTGGTCCATACGAACAAGATGGCCGCCACCACATGTTCGAATGTCGAATTGCGACCACTTCAACTGTTCGGGAGTTTGAAGTGACACTTTGAAAGTTCGAACTGTGACCATAAAAATCCAAAAAGGCACGAACAGTGATTTAAACCAAGTGTTATCACAGGGGCCATAGTCACAGGGTAGGAGGCTGGCAAGTATGCCCCTTCAAGAACCAGTGGCTAAGTTGCTTTCGTCACAATGCTGTTGTGTCACATAACATGATGTCAACACTTAGTACCCTTATAATGTAATCCGCTATCTAAACGTTGTACAATTACTTGAACAAACAATGTTAACAGTGCCATGTTTCTATTGGTTTCTATATGTTCCTTTTTCTTTCTATACTCTTTTAAATTATTTTAAGTCCATTATCACCTTATTCATAAAGTCAATTTAAAATACAATGCACATATACTAAAGGAATGGCAAATAAGATGAATAACAATATTACATATCTGAAGGAAACATTAACCATGCTGCTAACATGCAATTGTAATGCAACTCCTAAGTGCCTCTGACCTCACACCGAGAGGTAAAACGATTATCAAGCTTAAATTTTACATTTTAAGTTGTATAATGAAATCAACATCTTTGAGCTGAGTTTTGTAATATGAAGTCATGTAACCACGCCACGTAACTTTTTCAAACAAACCGTTAATCTCCATTGATCATTCCTTTTACTTCACAACCGAACGAATATATGTACATTGATAATGTCATGCAACATACATCTATGTATGATTGTTTTCAATGAAAGTGTTTTTTTCTATGAATAAAACACAGAATAAACACAAATACCTTTTCCCCCAGCAACTAGTCGACACATAGTCTTGGGAGTCAGCTGAGCTTTATTTATCCACACACGGCTTTTATGCAACCCCTAGCATGGGGTCTACATAGCAAAATTACATGGGTTACTTCCCAGTAAACTCTGTGTCAAACTCATGATGGAATTGCAAATATGGACTGAAATGTTGATGTTAAGAATTAACCAATTCTTTAAAGAAATGTAAGTTCACAAGAAGACCACTGAGCACTCTCCGTTAAGTTAACGTATTGATCTAGAAAAGTGAGTGAGTCACTTTTCTATATTCCTTGTCAAGGTGTATCTGCAGCCTCACAGCAATACATTACCTTGAGCCAGTGGCGTACTAAGGTGGGGCGGCCCGCCCCGGGTGCCACTGACTAGGAGGGTGCCATTAGTCCCCCCCATCATTACGCTGCGCACGGCCGCAGCACCTTTACGGCTCCATCTGTGGCCAGCCCGGCGGGACTTACTTCTTCTATGAGGAGGAGGGGGAGGAGTGTTGCGGGCCGCGGAGTCGTGCAACGTGATGATGACGTGCGCAGCACCGTCAGTCCGCCTTCACGCATCTTCAGAGGAAGGATTCATTATCCGGGCGGTGAGGCACCCAGTGGTCGGACTCAAAATATAAGTAGTTATTTTATGTCTGGGGGTGGATTAATTAAAGAATTAGAGGGGGGAGGTTTAATTAAAGGGGGGTGGATTAATTAAAGGGAGGTGGATTAATTAAAGAATTAAAGGGGGTGGAGGTTTAATTAAAGGGGGGTGGATTAATTAAAGAATTAAAGGGGGGTGGAGGTTTAATTAAAGGGGGGTGCAGTGCGGGGAGGCTTCTTTAAGGGGGTAGGTTTAATTTAAGGGGGGTGCAGGTTTATTTTTAATTAAGGTGGTTGCAGTATTTTATTTATTAAGGGAGGATGTGCACTGCAGATTTTTGTTTTTTATTAAGGGGTTGTGCAGGGTTTTTGTTATTGGGGGTTGTGCAAGTTTTTGTTTTTTTTATTAAGGGGGTGTGCAGGGTTTTTATTAAGGGGGTGTGCAGGGTTTTTTATTAAGAGGGTTCTGCATGTTTTGTTTTGTTTTTTATTAAGGGGGTGTGCATGATTTTTTTAATTAAGGGGGGTTGTGCAGGTTTTTTGTTTTTTTATTAAGGGGGTATGCAGCTTTTTAATTAAGGGGGGTGTGCACGGTTTTTATGTGTAGGGAGTGTATGAAATTTATGTGATCGGGGTGCAGGGTTTTTATTAAGGGGGTGTGCAGTTTTTTTGTTATTAAGGGGGGTTGTGCAAGTTTTAGTTTTTTATTAAGGGGGTGTGTAGGTTTTTTCTATTAAGGGGGTTGTGCATGTTTTTTTTTTAATTAAGGGGGGTTGTGCAGGTTTTTTTTTAATTAAGGGGGGTGTGCAGGGTTTTTATGTGTGGGGAGTGTATGAAATTTATGTGATCGGGGTGCAGGGTTTTTATGTGTAGGGAGTGTATGAAATTTATGTGATCAGTGTGCAGGGTTTTTATATGAAGGGTGAAGGGCAGAGGTTTTTCTAGAAGAGGCGAGACCAGGGGCTTTGTAGAAAGGGGCAGGGGAGGAGTTTTCTAGAAGTTTCTCACCAGCCCCTTTCTACAAAAGCACTGGTCTTCCCCCTTCTACAAAACTGGCACATTTATACAAAAACCCTGCCCTGGCCCCCTTCTGCCCTAGCCACTACATCTTTTGAACCCAAATCCCTTTCCTATGCTATTTCTAAGGATCAGCTCAATGAATGAGTGCCAGGTCCCTCTAGTTTTAACCCTGCAGCTAAAAACATAGCAGTTTCAGAGAAATTGCTATGTTTCACTGAGGGTTAATCCAGCCTCTAGTGGCTCTCACTGACAGCCGCTAGAGGCGTTTCCACAATTCTCACTGTAAAACTCACCGTGAGAAGACAATGGACGTCCATAGGAAAGCATTGAGTAATGCTTTCCTGTGGGCAGTTTGAATGTGCACACGGCTTTTGCCCCGCATGCTCATTCGGATCTGACGTCGGCAGGGGGAGGAGAGGTCGGCAGGGGGAGGAGAGGTCAGCAGGGGGAGGGAGCCCGACTCTGGAGAAAGGTATATCCTCGGAACCGGGGGATCTGGGTGAACCACATATCCAAAATTCACCCAGATCCGTTCAGTAGTTTGAAAGATACAGTTTAATACAGATTCCGCAGAATCGTGTAGAAAAGTCAAAACAGTGTCTGTGAGTTAAAATGGCCGTCATCCATTGTTCTCATCATGTGCTTCATCCATTGTTCTCACCATGTGCCTCTGATACATGAAATGGTGGCCACCCAGTAACTCCACAGTTTGTCTGGTAGTCTATCCAGCCAAACCAATAGATGAAACACATGGGGAACAGTGCAACAAACGAAAGGAATCATAAAAAATATGGACAATAGTCATATTTGTGCACAATCTCCAGTTTTGTCACAGGGCACAAACCAGTTAAAGGGTCAGACACAGTCTATGTTCTTAGGTACAGGTAATGTGGATGAGGGCAAAAAACAAACAAAGGGTAGAGGTTCCCAGGCAACATGGTAGGGGTTTGTTACAGTCCCCATTCGGGAAAACAATGGATTCCCTTCATGGAGGCACTCCCAAACAGGGTGCAGGCATTTTGCACGAACACACAGGGTTGTATACATAAAAAAGACAGGGGTGTGACGGACCGCCTGGCACTCCGACCGAGTGCCTCCTCCAATCGATGCTCCTAGTGCTCACCAGGGAATTCTAGCACTCCACCTGACACCATAAGCACTACAGACCCCACTTCCAGTGATGCAGCTGCGCTGGGGTCTCACCGTCCTTCACCCACCCTGGACCCAAGACCCATATTTGTGGGTAGGTAGACCTCTACTACTCCCAGAAAGGGTAGCAGAAAAAGCTCTTATAAAACCTAGTGATTATAATTTCTTGGAAGTATAGTGATATAGCAATCCCCAGGATGGATACAGCCATTCCCCCCACACATGAGATAAGACTCTATGTTGAGGGTAATCAGGAACAGAATTTTAATGTAGGCACACTGGCCTTTTATGCAAGTTTCCCAACAAGGGTGACACCCAGGTGGACCTTGTTGGGCACAGGGACACAAAGTGAATAAACCAATAAAAACAGAGTCATACAGTAAGACACTCCAATACACAAACAATAGAATCCCTCCTCTGTGCTTGGGAGATAATTGAATCAGGAACTGTACTAATCTAACCAAATTATTTCCAAGCACAGAAAAAACATAAAATTTTATGAAACCCCAAAAGTACCTTAAAAACATATAAAACCCCATAAAAGTTACAGGAATTTCCTGGAAGTCATAGTTTTGATGGACCGTGCACATTGTCCTATGCACAAAACAGTTCCAGTGCTAACAGTCGGTCAAGTTCGGTACAGGTTTCCCTGCAGGGCCCATAGTCTATGGGCAGGAGGCTGGGCCCTCCAATTTCAAGCAGGGCCCTCCAAGTACAAGTGGTGAGGTTACTGTTGCCACATATCTTCCCAAGGGGAGACTAATCAGGTACCTGACCTCTTGTCGGTCGGTGCCTGAGTTAGTCGAGTAACCCACCCACAACAAACAATTACTGGACCTGGTGACTCCTGTAGTCTGGCTTGGTCCTGTACAAACCCAAGTGCTACGTGGGCCTCTGGTATTTGCAGTTCCTTTGTTGCTTGCGGGTGTAGTTACTCGGTGGGGAGACACCAGCGGTGCTCTGTCCTCTAGCCAGCATTGCAGCTGGGTAGTGCGGTGAAATGCTAGCTCCTGGATTAAGGTCCAGGGGAGGGCAGAGGCTAACTGCACTCTGTCCGGTTGCCAGTGCTTCTGCTGGGGTGACAGGTACATAGTTCTGCCCTGTAACAAGGGGGCAGGTAGGGCAGAGGCTAGCAGTGATCTGCCTGGATGCCAGCGCTTCTGCTGGGGTGGCCTGCAAGTAGTCAGGCCCTAGATAAGGGGAAAGGAAAGGGCAGAGGCTTATTGCGCTCTGCCCTGTTGCCAGCGCTTCTGCTGGGGTGACGGGTACATTGTCCTGCCCTGTAACAAGGGGGCAGGTAGGGCAGAGGCCAGCAGCTCTCTGCACTGATGCCAGCTCTCCCCTCCCCTCCCCAGCCAATTCCCAGCAGGGTCCTGGGGTTAGTGGATGGGGTGACGGGTACATAGTCCTGCCCTGTAACAATTCCCTGCTGGGAATTGGCTGGGGAGGGGAGAAAGCGCTTACCTCCTCCTCCTGGTAGCTCTGCTGGTTTAGTTGGGGATCTGGACCGGCCATCCAGCATCCCTGTAGATCCGGCACAGAGACCACGGTCCCATCTGTACCAGTGGGGTCAGGGATGTTGTCCCTCTTTAGTTGGGAAGAAATACCAGCTGCCGACTCTCCCTGAAAGATGCAGG
>OW240914.1:245148662-245169472 GCA_933207985.1 Pelobates cultripes
TGTTTCAGTTATGCCTATTATATCATATTGTTTAGTGTATGCTAATGCCTCTAGTTCCCCATTTTGTTATTTAGGCTCCTTGCATTAGTAAGCATACATTTAATATTATGCGTCACTTGTATATTTTGTGAATTTTCAACATTACACAGCTTCTCTGTTCTGAGCTTGCCCCTCCCCCCGTTTCCACCCCCCTTATACTGTGCTAAAGCCCATCTCATTTCTATCCTATCTCCATTTTGTAGATTGCTATGACCCTCCCTCCCTACTACTAGTTTAAAATCTCCTCCAACCTTCTAGCCATCCTATCCCCCAGCACTGCAGACCCTCTCCCGTTTAGGTGCAATCCATCACCACTATAAAGGTTGTACCCAATCGCAAAGTCGGCCCAGTGCTCTAAAAAACCAAAACCCTCCTTCCTGCACCAAGACTTAAGCCACGCATTGACCTCTCTAATCTCCCGCTGCCTTTCCACTGTAGCGCGTGGCGCAGGTAATATCTCAGAGAATACCACCTTGGAGGTCCTTTTCTTAAGTTTGCTACCTAATTCCCTGAAATCATTCTTTAGGACCTTCCATCTTCCTCTTACTTTGTCATTGGTACCAACATGGACCATGACCGCTGGGTCATCCCCAGCCCCTCCCAATGATCCATCCACTCTGTCAGCAACATGCCGGACCCGAGCACCCGGGAGACAGCAAACTGTCCGGTTGAGCCGATCAGAGCGGCAGATTGCCCTATCTGCTCTCCTAATGATAGAGTCCCCTACCACACAACCTGTCTTGCCTTCCTTACATTTTGATCCCCACCCATACTAGGGGGGCTGTTAGCTCGGCTGTTAGAAGTAACAGCTTCCTCTAATACAGCTACTCCTGAGCTGATGCTCCCAACATCTTCCCTCAAGCGGGCAAATCTGCTAGGTTGCACCAAATCAGGACTAGCTAGCCCTTTCCTCTTCCCTCCCCCCCTGCTTCCTCGCCCCACTGTCACCCAGCTACATGCCTGTTCCCCATCTGTCATATCTCCTCCCTCTCCACTACCTGTCCCCACTAAACTCTGCTCAGTGAGCAGTAGACTCCTCTCAAGATTGTCAATCTCCCTCAATGTTGCGATTTCCTTCTCGAGATCTCCAATCTGAGCTTCCAGAGAAGCCACTCGCACACAACCATCACAGAGGTATGGACCCTGGACGGGTACATACAGGCATCCATACATGCAACAAGATGTGCATTGAGTTAAACCAGCAATCTTGCTAACACTCATATCCCCTTTAAACAGAAAATAAAAACAATTACCTTGATAGTTTGAACCCCTTGTTAGTTTGAACTCCTGGTTTTCTAACTCCTACTTGAAAGAGTCTACTTAATAGAGGCTGCTTTCAAGTAATGTGAGCAAACTCAGTGAGTTAGGGGTGTGCCTTTATGGGGATACAAATCCCACACAGGTGCAAACAATGAACACTCCCCCAATCAATCAAGCAGCAGCACAAAAAAAGGGGGAAAACCAGAACACAGAAAAAAAGAAAGAAAAAAAAAAGTAAATTTAAAAAACAATTTATTTTTTATTTTTTAAACCTTACCAACTTTAAAGATTAAACAAAAATAAAATACAAACCACTCTCCACAGTATACAAACCACTCTCCACAGTATACAAACCACTCCAAGTAACTCCTGGTTTTCTAACTCCTACTTGAAAGAGTCTACTTAATAGAGTCTGCTTTCAAATAATGTGAGCAAGCTCAGTGAGTTAGGGGTGTGCCTTTATGGGGATACAAATCCCACACAGGTGCAAACAATGAACACTCCCCCAATCAATCAAGCAGCAGCACAAAAAAAGGGGGGGAAACCAGAACACACACAAAAAAAAGTAAATTTAAAAAAACAAAAAAAAATTTATTTTATTTTTTTTTTTAAACCTTACCAACTTTAAAGATTAAACAAAAATAAAATACAAACCACTCTCCACAGTATACAAACCACTCTCCACAGTATACAAACCACTCCAAGTAACTCCTGGTTTTCTAACTCCTACTTGAAAGAGTCTACTTAATAGAGGCTGCTTTCAAGTAATGTGAGCAAGCTCAGTGAGTTAGGGTGTGCCTTTATGGGGATACAAATCCCACACAGGTGCAAACAATGAACACTCCCCCAATCAATCAAGCAGCAGCACAAAAAAGGGGGGAAAACCAGAACACAGAGAAAAAAAAAGAAAAAACAAGTAAATTTAAAAAACAAAAATTATTATTTTTTTTTAAACCTTACCAACTTTAAAGATTAAACAAAAATAAAATACAAACCACTCTCCACAGTATACAAACCACTCTCCACAGTATACAAACCACTCCAAGTAACTCCTGGTTTTCTAACTCCTACTTGAAAGAGTCTACTTAACAGAGGCTGCTTTCAAGTAATGTATGTTATGTTTTTGCAAGTATTTATACAATTGCAGTTTAAACATCTGTATAGACTCTGACAAAACCACCTCTTCAGGCAAAGAATTCCATATCCTTATTGCTCTTACTGTAAAAAAAAACCTTTTCTTTGCCTTAGATGAAATTTCCTTTCTTCAAGCCTAAATGTGTGACCTCGTGTCCTACGTATAGCCCTGTTTATGAATAGATTTCCAGATAATGGTTTGTACTGGCCCCGAATATATTTGTATAATGTTATCATATCCCCTCTCAAGCGCCGTTTTTCCAAACTAAAGAGATTTAAATTTTTTAACCATTCTTAGTGTCGCAGCTAATATAATCCTTAATTGTGTAAGTTTTATTGTTTATATTTGATTTAAAAAAGGTGTTTTTTGATGGGACAGAGGGGTCTGTGTTTTTGCAGACAATACATCGCTTACACTTGTAAAAAAACGCTGGCATTAGAGATAAAAGAGGTGGTATTGGGTTTAGTCTCTTTAGTAAAATTTGTGGTTAAAATAGACTTAACATTAGGGGCACCTCTATAAACAATATTTGATCTGTCTTGTATGATGGTTTTTAATATTTTGTCTTGTTTCATTAAGTGCCAATGTTTTTTGATTACTTTTTTATATGGCCACTTTTATTGTTGAAATTAAAAATTATCGGAAGGGGCATGGCATTGGCAGTTGATTTGTTTTTATATGTTAGGAGGTCAGCTCTTTTTTTTCTCCCTAATGAAATTGATGGTGGTGTTGAGGTTGGTTGGTAAGTGATTATTTTCAATGAATGTATCTCTCAGAAAGTCAGCTTGTGTGTTAAAGTCTTCAAGTTGTGAGCAGTTCCTTCGCAGATGTAGGAATTGGCTGTGTTGGGCACTTTCTAGCCAGGGCTTGTAGTGGCAACTAGATTGTTTAACTTTTGTTTTTGTTTTACTTTTTTTTTTTAAATGTTTTTGTATGGATTGTGTTATCTCTAATAAAAATATTGAGGTCTAAAAAATTGATAGATTCTCGGCTATATTCACAGGATAAAATAATACCTCCGTTGTTATGATTAAGATGGCTGATAATTTTGTTGTCCATAAATATTTATAAAATATTTTACATATAATCAAATAAAACATACAATCACAAGACATCATAATACAGCACATTAATGATCTCTCAGTGCCCATGTATCTCATTCCCTATTGTCCAAACTACAAATGAATTGGCTATTTAGATCCAGTTCCTCAGAGACCCCAGCATACTGCACTACATACAAACAAAAACACGGACAAAAACATAATGGTCTAAAGCATTTAAATACAGTTGAGAAGTCTAAATGGGATTCCCATTTGAAATTTACCTGTTTAATACCTTATTCACATTAAAGATCCCCAGAGTATTCTTGTAGGAGGAAGATGGCAGAGAGGCAGGAGGAGCATGTAAAGTAATATATTCCTATTCAGGGAGTTCTCGTCCAATATATATATATATATATATATATATATATATATATATACATACTAGTCCTCTTGGATAAAGTTATTCCATATATTCCAACCATATTTAGTTATAGGCAAGGGCTCTCTCTCCATCTTCAGTTTGAAAGAGATTTGAGGTTTAAGTGTTATCCATGTTGGGGATTCCTTTTGCTTCCAGGAATTTACAATACATTTCTTTGCAGCAATCAAAATATGGGTGACCACATATCTATTTATTTTTTATTTTTTTTCTATAATTCGGGCCAATCAAGATGTAATAAAGCAGATTGAGTAGAAACTGTCATAAGAATACCTGTCAAAAATGTTAATGTGTGTGACAGAACCATCTGCCTGCTTGTATTTTAGTTGCATTTGTCTGTTTGTATCCCGTTCGTATGAATGGCTGTTTTCTATAGCCCAGCCATTCAAATGACTTTTTTTCCCGAACAAACCTGCCGAACGGACGGCCACCCAGGAGAGAAGTGTGCTGCTGGTTAACATACTGATCCCAATTAGAACGTTGTGGTTAACCGCAGACACTTCTCAATTAAACCGAATTCAGGGTGGTCGTCGTTCGTATGTCGACCACGAGGCAGCGGCCATTTTAAACCACGCGAAAGCCCAGCGGTGTTTGGCTCTATTTCTATGGAACTAAAAACGGACACTTTTTCTGCCGAACACCGCTGAAACAACGGAATGCCTGGCTGTCTCCACGAAAGCATACGAATACCGGCCGTTCGGGAGGTTTGGAGCATACGAAAAGACTTAACCCAGATAGCCTTCCCATGGAGTCATTTGTATACCGAAAGACTGTAAGAACTTTGACTCCATGGCGATTGAACTATGTGTGTGGGATCTGAGCGCTATTCGCTAATAATATGCACTCAGATCCAGGCTATCGGGGGATATGTGATACGAATGGGAAACGTTTGGTTATTTGAAAGTTATGTATTTTTATGTTTTTTGTGATGTTATATTTAAAATGGCGACTGGCTTCGTCCTGGAGATAATTGAGTTACTCGGTAATTATCTCCAGGGCAGAGGGGAGGGAATCATAATGCACTGTGGGTAAAATCTGTGACTGTGTGTCTGGAATGTCCCAATATCTGTCTGTCATTTAAGTCTCCCATTTGGTCCCCTATGGGAGTGTCCACCAAGTGGGAGACCTGCATAAATACGGGCAGGTAGCCCACAGTAAAGCCAGATCCTGTTTGACTCTCAATGCGGAGCTTCTGTCTCGTTATTGGGGGGATTTCTTCTTCACGTTTAGAGACTGCTGGATGGAACCGAAAGCCGCTTGGTGGATATTGTTGTTCGGCGGCTAGCAGCAGTTCGTGTATTGCCGTTCGGGAGTTTGGAGCCGTTGACGGATCCCGGTCGGGAGATTGCCGCTTCCCCTGCATTTGGTTCGTGTACTACAGGTCAGGCGAACGGAGTTACTGTTACTGCAGACAGGGAAGGTCTACTAAACGGCGGTTTTGCCTAAAGACACTGGAGGTGTCTTAACAATGTGTTATATGTTAATTTCCAAAAAGGTTTTAATTTTTGACAGTTCCACCAAATATGGACATAAGAGCCTTCCTGTTGGAAACAACACCAGCACAGGGAGTAATACATAGGGAACATCTTATTGATTTTCTTAGGAACCAGGTGCCATTTTGTTAGAATCTTATATTTTAATTCTATAAGATTAAGGCAGTGTACAGATTTCTTGACTATCGGCATAATTTTATACCAATTCGATAATTGGATGTCAATTACTAGGTCTATTTTCCAATTATTTATAATACTAATAACTGGGTCTATTATAGATGAACTTTCATTATCAAAGATAAAGCTACTCATCAAGAATCTGATATTATTTCCATATTTTAATAAGGACTCCTAACCCAAGATTTTATTGTCTTTTTTACATATAAAGTTCCTCAAATAGCTTTTAACTCTAAGGTATGAAAAAAACTTATTTTGAAGGTAGGTGAAATTCTAAAGCTAGTTCTTGAAAATGTTTGATATGTGCACCCTCAAGAAAATCTGGTATTACCTCTATATCATTCCTTTTCCATGTAGATAAATTAATATGTTATATTCCAAAATACTCACACTGCTTTTGGCTCTGATACTATTATCCCATGTTAAATTATAGTCTTTCTTAAATCTAGTCCAGAATTTTAAGATTTGAAAAGTAAAAAAAAAGGTTTCCTAGGTTTATTATCTAAAGTTTTAACAATACCCAGTTTTTACTAGTCAATCCATAATAGGGAGAGGTCAGAGATCCCCAACATAAATTTTTCAAGATTGTACCAAGCATCTTTAGGTTTTATGTTGAACCACTTATAGATATGTTTAAGGATAGCAACATCATTATATTTTTTTAATGTTACGGATAGCTAAACCTCCTTTATCTATTATTTTCTCTAATATCTTTCTTTTTATTCTTGAGTTTTTACCCTTCAATAAATAGTCCAAGAATAATCTTTGAATCTTAAGTAAATTTGTTCTGGACAGACCTATGGGGGCCACCCCAAACAAATAATTCCATATTGGGAGCACATAGGATTTTATAACATTGATTCATCCCAGCCATGAGAGTTCTAGGGATTTCCACTCATTAAGCAGTCTGATTGTCTGATTTAACAATACCTCCCTGTTAATCTTACTTAAATTCTTTACTTGAGAGGTAAGGACTATATACAGATATTCAGTACTGTCAGTTTCCCATTTAAAAGTATATTCTCTCTGTAATAAATCCTTAGTAGCCTTATTTAGATTCCAGCTCATAATAGTTGATTTATATGTATTAAGTTTATAGTTCAACATGTTTCCATAGATTTCCAATTCTCTAAGAAGGGAGCTTATGGAGTTTACGGGATCTGTTAATATCAATATAACATCATCCGTATATAAGCTTAATTTTATCTCTCTGTGATCAAACTGTATTCCCTTAATGTTTCCATTTAATCTAATATATTGGGAGAAGGGTTCTTAGGTGAGAATATATAACATTGGGGAGAGAGGGCAGCCCTGCCTAGTACCGTTTCGAACCTTAAACAAAGAGGAAGTAATACCTGAGCCAATGATCCTAGCTGAGGGATTAGTATAGAGAGCAGATATTGCCTGAAAGATCCAGCCACTAAAACCTCTGTTAATCAGTGTTTGGGACATAAAATTCCAGTTTACACGATCAAAGGCTTTATTTGCATCAAGCGAGAGTAAAATAGTCTAGTCTAATCTCCTGTTAGTCAGATCAATTAGACCTGCAACTCTTCGTATGTTATCAGAAGGATATCTTCCAGCAACAAAACCTGTTTGATCTGGATGGATTAGAGATGGAAAAATAGATTTTAATCTGTCCGCTATAACAGCGAAATATAATTTTATATCAGCATTGATAAGTGATATGGGACGATAATTTTCAATCAGGGAGGGATCTTTATTATTTTTCAAAATGGGTATTATATTTGTTTGAAGCAATTCGGCACTAATTTCACTATTGTTTGAGAAGGAATTAAATAATTTTACAAGATATTAACTTATATCATCCTTCATAATTTTATAACATTTTCCAGGGAAGCCATCTGGGCTGGGGGCTTTTTTTTTTTATTTTTTTTATTTTATGTATTGCTAAGATCACTTCCTCTTCCGTTATTGGTTGATTTAACTTCCTAATTTGATCTTCTGTGAGGACAGATAGTCTGCATTCTTCTCTTCATTCGTCGTACAGGTTTTTAAATTGTACATGTTCTGATAGTAGGATCCAAATGCCTCCCTGATTTCTGATGGAGAATATATGGTTTTTCCATTGCTAGATATTTTATAAATTATTTGGGAAGAATCACGCTTTTTTAATTAGGCCATCAGAACTTTGTAAGCTTTATTCCCTGAAGATAGTAAGTTTGATTAAGTTTTGTTAGGGATTCTTTAACATTATCTAACAATTTTTGGTTTATTTCTTCCCTGATCTTCCCAATTCGAGAAGCTATTTATTCAGAAGGATTTACCTTCTTTTTCTCCTTTTCAGCTGAAAGTGCTATATAGAAATCGGCTAAAGTTAAGCCTTTACTTCTTTTAGCTCTTGATCCCATTTGGATCAGGTGTCCTCTAACCACACATTTATAGGTACACCATTTTTTTTTCCAGGGAGATGTCTGGAGTCATGTTCTCTTCAAAAAAAGAGTTTTTTTTTTTTTAGTTTTTTTTATGCATTTACAATTATCGACTGACTCCAATAGGGTCTCATTAAGTCTCCAGCATGTACGGGGTCTTGTCTCACCTGGACTCTCTAGATCCCAATATACTGCATTGTGATCTGACCAGGTTATTTCAATAAAGCCTATCTTTTTTTATCTTTTATAAGATTATATGATCACAAAGAACCAGATCTATTCGGGAGTACGAGTAATGCACCTGCGACCAATGTGTAAAGTCTCTTTTATCTGGATGTAAGATGCGCCAAACGACGTGAAGACGATTTCTTCTAATAAATCTATTAAGGCTTTGTGCTGGTTTAATTACCTCTCATGATAATCCTGAACCTTTAGGTAATGCTTTGTCTATAGAAGGTTCCTTAACTATATTGAAATCTCCCGCCCAGATAACTGGTCCCTTCCTTATTTTATCAATCGTCTCAATTATTTTATTCAATGTGCGTATCTGTTCACCAGCTGCAGCATATACATTTATTAATGTTACTGTTATTTGGTTTATACTGCATACAATAATATTGTATTTTGCGTCTACATCTTTCTCTAGATATAATATTTCTACCACTAATGCGTTAGCGCCTAATATAGAAATGCCTCTTTTTTTTTTCCCTTCTACTTTTGAAGCACTTGTTAAGACTGTATATCCCTGGAATTTAATTCTGTCCAAATATTTTATTAACCAGTGCATTTTCCTGGATCATGCATATATCTATTTTCTCTTTCCATAATAAATTGGTAAGAAGTGATCTTTTATTTGGTGAGTTTAGTCCCTGAATATTTAGAGATAGGAACTTCCACCATCTCTCTTATTTACTCCTCCCATCGCTTCTCTCCTCCTCTGAGCCATATTACTGTCAGGATCGTGACAGGGATTCAACACACAAAATACAAACAGCAAAAGGTACGTATACCGGACCTTAGAGTGGCCGGACTAACGTCAGACAAGACAAAGAATGGTCAGGGACAAGCCGAGGTCGAGGGAACGAGAAGACAGGTAAGCGAAAGCCAAGCCGAGTACAAGGGTAGGAGAAGGTAGCAAAGTCGATAAGTGAAAGCCAAGTCAAGAACCAAATAAACAATAGAAATAAGAGCACTGAGTGACCAGACAAGCTAGAACCACGACAGGGCAATGACTCATTACAAATGCGTCTCTTTTATACCTTGGTTCCTTAATTGATGGCCATGTGTCACGTATTCATCCTCTTATAGAAATGTGGTTAATGACATTTACTGTCCACACAGGAAGAGTTGTGCTGAGCAGCAACCTAATCCACAGAAGGGTTAATGCTGAGCAGCAATTATGCAAATGAAACCTGGTAACTGACTTTGGCTCAAAGGCCGGTTACAGCCTATCAGAACTAAAGAAGGGGTATTTAGGCCCAGTTCTCATCCTGCTTAGTGCCCTGTCGTGGTTTCCCTTGGGGTTGTCTGAGAGCGCGTTCCTGTTATTAGTTTTCTACCTAGTTTTTGACTTTGACTTTGTTTATTGACTTCTCTATATTCTGGTATCCTGACTCCTGGCTTTCCTCATTGCTGCGTCCCTTTCTGTGTTCCCTGACCTTGGCTAGTATTTTTGACTATTCTATGTACGTTAAATCCGGCCATTGTAAGGGCCGGTAATACGTTATTTATTTGTCATCCGTGCTATACAGTTCTACATGCTGGATCAAACAGTAATCCTGACATTATGACATGGCCATAGATCCTGTAGAACTGTGTCAGCACATAGCTGCTTGCGAGAGGAAATTAAAGGAGAATTTTCACCGCATGGATCAATTCACTCAGGCTTTCAGTACGCTTCTCGCTAGAATGGCCATCCCTACAGTTTGATGGCAATATCCAGGAATGAAGGGGTTTTCTTAATCAGGTGGAGTACCATTTTGAGGCCTCACCAGTATCGTTCCCCACGGACAGAGCAGAAATTGGTTATCTAATGAATTAATTAAAGGGCAAGGCCCTTGCCTGGGCTAATCCATTGTGGGAGAGTAATCAGAGCATAGGTCAAAATTACCAGGAATTCACGTTTGAGCCATTGGGTAGAGAGGATGACGCCTCCACTGCCCTAATGCACATCAGACAAGGTAACCGGTCTATCTCGGATTATGCTATTGAATTCCGTACCTTAGCTTCTGAGGTAGACTGGACTAACAATGGGTTAATCTCAGCATTCAAAAAGGGTCTCTCAGAGACTATACTAGATGAGATAGCCGGTAAAGACAACAAATTTTGTCATGCATATTGATAATAGGTTAAGACTCAGAGAAGTCACCAGAAGCAAGATCAGAAGCAAGTCCCTAGCACCTCAATTCTCTAAACCTGTTTTGTCTAACCTCCCTGTACAGTCTGAACCCGAACCTATGCAGTTGGGGGTCACTAGACTGGCGGAGGCCGAAAAACAGTATAAGAGAAGGAAGGGGTTATGCCTATATTGCGGTAGAAAGGGACATATGATAACTAATTGCCCAGTGCGTCCAGAAAACTCCCGCACCTAAGAACCTTAAGGGGACAGATCTTAGGTGTGATGGAGTTGTCCTCTAACAAAAACAAAAGTAGATTCCTCCTTGAGGTATCTATTTTTGCTTGATAACAAGAGGTTTTCTTGCAGTGCCCTAATGGACTCAGGTGCTGCTGGAAATTTTATTGATGTCCAGTTTATTAGGGGTAATGAGATACCGGTCAGGGAGAGACCTACGCCGCTAGCTGTAGAGGCTATTGATGGTAGGCCACTCACACAACCGCTTATTACCCACAAAACTGTCCCTATTACGATCTCTATTGGGGCATTTCATAGGGAGGAGATGACGTTTCAGGTTATTACTTCTCCATCATGTCCTATCATATTAGGGTTTCCGTGGCTGAGTAAGCACAATCCCTATATTGACTGGGCTAATGGGGAGATATTAGAATGGGGTAAAGAGTGTGTGGGGAGATGTATAAAACCAGTACTAAAGAGATTGGATACTATTGACCTTCCCTCTACCACTCCCCAAACTCCTGGAGTTCACATATAATACTGAGAACTTCAGGAGATGTTTAACAAGGCTCAATCCAATGTATTGCCTCCCCACAGAGCATATGACTGTGCCATTAACCTGTTTCCAGGCGCTATGCCACCTAAGGGGTCAGTTTATGCCTTATCTCCCCAGGAGAGTAAAATAATGGAAGAATACATCAAAGAATCCTTGCATAGACTACAGGGCACTTAATAAAATCACTGTAAAAAATGCATGCCCTATCCCACTCATTTCAGAATTGTTCGATAAACTTCAGGGAGCTAAAGTATTTACTAAGCTTGACCTTAGGAGTGCTTACAATTTGGTTAGAATTAAAGAGAATCATGAGTGGAAGACGGCATTTAATACCCGTAGTGGACACTATGAATATCTGGTAATGCCATTTGGGTTATGCAACACCCCGGCCGTATTCCAAGACTTTATAAATGATGTACTCAGGGAATTCATTTACTCATTTGTCTTGGTTTATTTGGACAATATTTTGGTGTATTCCTCTGATCTTCAAACTCACCACTCCCATGTGAAACAGGTTCTGCAGACGTTGTTGAAAAATAAACTTTATTGTAAATTAGAAAAGTGCATATTTGACCAGCCTGAAGTCCACTTTTTGGGTTACAACATCTCTGCATCAGAATTTTAAATGGATCCTAAAAAAACTAGAGGCTGTACTACACTGGTCATTACCCTCTTGTTTAAAAGCCATTCAAAGGTTTATTGGTTTTGCCAACTATTACAGAAGATTCATTAAGGGATTTTCTTCTGTAATAGCCCCCATCACTAATATGACTCGCAAAGGGGTTAGTAGCACGGTATAGTCCAAAGAGGCTGTGAATGCTTTTGAGACTCTTAAACAAAGATTTGCCTCTGCGGACATACTAAAACATCCCGACACCAGTAAACCTTTTATATTGGAGGTTGATGCATCCGAGACAGGGGTAGGGGCTGTTCTCTCTCAGAGAGAAAGCCAGGGAACACCATTGCATCCTTGTGGCTACTTCTCCAGAAAGATGTCTCCTGCTGAGCGCAACTACGATATTGGCAATAGAGAACTGTTGGCCATTATTCTTGCCATCAAGGAGTGGTGACATCTTTTGGAGGGTTCCAAGGACTCCCTGTTGATCAAAACCGACCACAAAAACCTGGCATATATAGGGGATGCCAAACGTTTGTCTTCCAGACAGGCTAGATGGTCACTGTTCCTGGTTCTAAAAATACCAAGGCTGATGCCTTGTCCAGGCAATTTGATAATGAGTCAGCTCCGGAACAGGTGACATCTCCTATTATTCCACCAGAGTGTATTGTTGCTACTACTGTCCTCTCACTGTCTTCTCCACTGCTTGGCACCATACTGGAGGCCCAGCCTCAGGCGCCCAGTGGTAAACCGTGTGTAAACTGTTTGTTCCCCTATGTGAAAGGGTTAATATCATGAAAGTGTCCCATAACAATATAACTGCTGGACACCCGGGCATCAATAAGTCCACTGCCGCAATCACTAGATCATTTTGGTGGGATTCACTCAGGAAAGATGTAAAGGAGTATGTGCAGGAATTTTCTGTGTGTGACTCATGCACTTCCTTGTGGCCTGTTGCAGCCTCTTCCTGTTCCTGAGATTCCATGGTCCCCTTATCCATGGACTTTATTGTTGAGCTTCCTAGCTCTGCTGGGTTCACTACTATTCTCATGGTTGTAGACCAATTTTCTAAGATGGCTCACTTCATTCCTCTCAAGAAGCTGCCATCTTCGCACGAATTGGTCCTAATTTTCATACGTGAAATTGTCTGTTTGCATGGCATCCCTCACAATACTGTGTCTGATAGGGGCTCTCAGTTTATGTCCAGGTTCTGGAGGGCGTTCAGTAAACAATTGGGGATTGATCTCTCCTTCTCCTCCTCTTACCATCCACAGACCAATGGTACAGCTGAGAGGGCTAACCGGTCATTAGAAGATTATTTGCGTTGTTTTATTAATAGTACACAGGACAATTGGTCCCAACTACTCCTGTGGGCCGAGTTCACTAGAAACAATGCTGTTCATGACTCCTCTGGGCCCAGTACATTTGTTGTCAATAATGGTAGGCATCCTACGGTTCTACCTGCGGTATTTTCTGATACTGCCATTCCTGCTCTGGATGAGCGTCTGGCCTCCATTCGGGATACCTGGGTTAAGGTTCAAACTGCTCTAGGGGCTGCTGCTGAACGCTTCAAACATTTTGCTGATAAGCGTATGAGTGCCAACCCGGTGTACCAAGTGGGGGACCAGGTTTGGTTGTCATCTCGCAACATCAAGCTTAAGGTCCCTAGCATGTTTGCCCCCAGTTTGCCCCCAGTTTGCCCCCAGATTCCTTGGTCCCTATATAGTGCTTTGTAGGACCAATCCAGTGTCTTACTCTCTGGCTCTTCCTGCATTTTTAGGGATTCCCAACACTTTTCATGTGTCCTTACTCAAACCTCTTGTCTGCAATAGATATACTGTTCCTTTTGTTCCTCCCCCTCCGGTGGTGGTGGGTGGTCAGGAGGAGTATGAGGTATCTTCTATCGTGGATTCTAGGTTTTCTCGGGGCACTTTACAGTACTTGGTTGTTTGGAAAGGTTACGGTCCTGCTGATCGTTCTTGACTTTCGGGCTCCTGACCTGCATGCGTGCCGTAGGATCCGCGCTTTTCACGCCAAATTTCCTCTCAAGTCCTGCCTGCCCGGTGGGCGTTCTTCAGGTGGGGGGTAATGTCATGTATTCATCCGCTTATAGAAATGTGGTTAATGACATTTACTGTCCACATAGGAAAAGTTGTGCCGAGCAGCAACCTAATCCACAGAAGGGTTAATGCTGAGCAGCAATTATGCAAATGAAACCTGGTAACTGACTGGTAACTGACTTTGGGGGTTTTCTACCTGGTTTTTGACTTTGGCTTTGTTTATTGACTTCTCTATATTCTGGTATCCTGACTCCTGGCTTTCCTCATCGCTGTATCTCTTTCTGTGTTCCCTGACCTCAGCTAGTATTTTTGACTATTCTATGTACGTTAAATCCGGCCATTGTAAGGACCGGTAATATGTTACTTATTTGTCATCCGTGCTATGCAGTTCTACGTGCTGGATCAAACAGTAATCCTGACACCATGCCCCCAAAATGTCCTGATTCAAAGTTTTTGACGGGTCGTGACGGCATTGACGTCATGACGTTGACTATCGAGTGCCACGTCATAAAAGAAGGCGGGGCTATCGCGGCCGGTGTGTAAATGGCCAAAATGACTGAAAGGATCGGGTGCACATGCCCCATCCCAAGGGACACCGTCCAAATGCCTGACCTCTTCTGAGGCAGATACAACAGGTACCATGACAATTACCAGGTGTTAGCGCCAGAATTAACATTCCAAAATTACCATCAATAAAAACCACATATAACAATTAACATAAAAACCAAATTGCCATGACCCCATGGGATATTGACTAATGCATTTTCCCACATTTTATAATGCACAGTAAAACAAAAACGGTCTAATGACCTTTAGCAGGGATGGCTACCCTCTTGGGGTGTCCCGTATGGCATTTATATAAAGAATGGGGATATTCTCAATAATCCGTAAATACCTAATAGTTTACAAAATGTAAATGTAAAATATTCCTCTTATTTATTTCATTAACAACTCTTGCTGTATCCCTATCTCCTCAGCAGGTGTCTTCTATCCAAGAGAATAATAATATACACTGAAGGGGAAAAATATTCATCAAAAGTAATTCTATATAAAGGAGATGGGCTTTTGAAATCTAACAGTGAGAAATGTAGACATTATATCGTATTTTGTGTATTTCTAGTGTTTCTGTGAAGGTGCAAAATCCTCCTCCAATATTTAATATATAATAGGACCATATCCTTTAATTCAGGCTATATCTTCTCTATATATGTAGTGCAAATCATTTATAGAAAACTATCTCACTATCCTATCACTGTGAATCTCAAAATTTAGTATTATAAGTATCAGTGCAGAAGAAAGGGCCTAAACATTTCCTCAGGGCCCTTGCGTAATGTGAATCGATTTATATATAACATTCTCTTGTCTTTGTGTATTAATCGTCCATATACATTTTATATTATCTCCATTTATTTAATACCCATGTAAAAAAATATTATTAGTGAAACCAAGTGAATAGCCAAGCGTTTATTCCCTTATGGCAGCAGCGAGAGGCAGTATATATCTGCCCTCAGACGCCAACCAAGTAACTGTCTCCCATTACAAGCAGGTACCACAATATTTGAATTATTTCAATCACCTTCTGTCCTTCAAACTGACGAGTACCTCGAGTCAGCAGAGCAATCACTACCTGGAGGTCAGGTCCAGCCGAAAGAGCACAGAGGCCGAACAGCTTGTTCCGTATTCACAGTTTAGGCGGGCGGCTTGCAAGAGGAGGCTATGTCTTTTCACAGACGTTAGGTAAGGGATCTCAGTGCCATACACATGGGGTTCACTTCCCCAAGAGGCTTCCCTGCTTCGGAAGGCGGCGCGTGTTTACGCTTACGTCATCCTCCCTCCCATGGCTGATAAAAGAGTTTAAAAGATCTTCAGTACCTTCTCAAATAAAAACAAATCATCAATATATCTAAAATAGGTGACCAGGTTCGTCCGCCATGCATGCCCGCCCCATATGGCCGTGTATTCCCAATCAGCCATGAATAGGTTGGCATAGCTTTGGGTGAACCTGGTCCCCATAGCCGCCCTTTCTTTTCGAGATAAAAAGAATAAAGAAACCAGAAGTAATTGTTAGTAAGAATAATATTAATACCTTCTAGTAAAAAATCGATTTGAGCGGTGTAAATTCTATTTTCATTGGTTGAAATCTCTTTGACTGCATGGCAGCCTATATCATGAGGGATGATGGTATATAGACTGTACACCACATGTGACCAGAATAAAATTGGATGAGAAATAAAAAAGAAGCGACAGTCTTTAAGGTAAGAACTCATGAGTTTTACAGAGGGTTGGAGAAGTATGTATATATATTCTGAGAGATTGCATAAAATAGAATTAATCCCAGATACAACCGCGGGCGGCCTGGAGGGTTGTTGATGTTTTTGTGTATCTTAGGCAAGAAATATATAACTGGAATTTTAGGACATTGTATATTAAGGTAGTTAAATTCTTGCTTGGTTAAAATATCAGTGTCTAGGCCTTACTGTAAAAAGGTAGATAAAGTGCATTGAATATTAGGAGTGGGGTCAGAGGGTAGTTTTTCATAAACTTCATTGTCTTTTAACTGTCTGTGTGCTTCTTCTATCCATATCACTTGATAAAATGACAGTCCCTGCTCCTTTGTCAGCAGCTTTGGCCCATGACTTAGTTCAGTGAGGTTAAAAGGGTAAAAACACTATTAGTCTGCATTAGACCCAAAATAATGATTAAAAATGAATCTCTCAACACCACCCACATTTTACTTTAGTATCAAAAGCTGTCACCACGGCAATATATAAATGGGGAACCCTAAATTACCCCACCAAAACAGATATTTGGCAGATATTTGGCTTAAGAGAAAGGAACATAATTTGCAAACCTTTTTCTGCAAACTGACAAATGGGACATTCCTCTAGTATTATAAAAGAGAACAAGTAAAAGTATAGAGCTAAAATTAAATTAAATTTGTATAAAGATATAATTAATAGGGCATTCGTACTAATGGATTTTCAGACAAAACATCAGCATTTTCGTCCATTCGTACAAATACAGAATAACAAATGATTATCGTTATTCTAGAATGACTAGACAAACGAACAAACGAATGGGCATCCAAGGAAATTCTTCCATGAGCCATTAGTTTGTTCATTCATTTGGCCTTTTGTCTGTGTAATTTAAAAAGCCGAACCAGTAAACGAATGGCATGTATTATTATCTTTAATTTGTTAATTCTGCTAACTCCCATCAAATCTGATGGGATTGTGCCAAACTAACAAATTTGTGCGAACTGCCATTCATTCATTCATATTACTAGTTTGGCATTTTTAATTACAGACAGGCAGTGTACTGTGTCTGTTAAAGTATGTAATACATATTGCAAACTGCCGAACGGGCAATACAAATGCACGGATGGCTCCATGTTCATTGTTCATTTGTTTATTCTGTTCACTCTCCTATTTTATTACAAAAATAATGGAAGTGAGCTGAACAACGTATGCGCACCAAACAAACAAATCATGCGTGCATTCCTATCAACCATTTATGCTTTTTCAATGCATTGTTTTGGTATAGGGGTTGGTATGGGGATGGTAGTGATGAATGAACTAATTTGTCTCAATTTGTATATTCATTCATTTGGATGCCTTGTATGAATCAAAGAGGAGGAGAATGGGAGTGAGCTGATTTTCATTTATCCAATCAGCTCACTCCTAAGACATGATGCTATAGGGGCTTATCCAATGGTATGTGCTGTATCATAGATGGGTTTAGGAGTGAGCTGATTTTCATTTGTCTAATCAGCTCCCTCCTGTGACATGATGGTGTAGGAGCTTATCCAATGGTGAGTGCTTTAGCGTGGATTTAAAAAAAAATAAATAACCAAACAGCAGTATAAAAGCAGACAGTCATACCCCACCCTTCTTTGACTGAGTTTGCTAGTCTCATTGCTTGTGTTAGAGATTTTCTGTGAGTCCTGATGTGCCTGCCATTTCTCACTAAATTAAATAAAATATTAAGTTAAATTTGAGAGTCTATTCATAGGTGCTGTAGTGTTCGTGTATAAACTACAGGGGACTGAGTCACACCACACAAAAAACAAAAGTTTTAGACTTTAGAAAAACAGACTTTTCTAAAATTAGAATATGTGTAAATGAGTCATTATCAGACTAGAGCAGCTTAAATGGAGTCTAAGAGAAATGGGATTATTTAAAAGTTGCACTGCTGAAGGAAAAATAAAATAATATTAGGCTTATCAGTAAAAGCAAAACATTTAAAAAAAACAATGTGGTACAGATGTGGCCAAAATAGTAAAAAAATAAAAAAAATAAAAGTTAGCATTTAGCAATTAATAAATAAAAAAAAAAAATGTGAGAAAGATAGAGTGCTCTTTAGGATTAGGCAGAAAGAGGCCAAGCAAATTATAAGAGCTTCTAAATCACACACAGAAGAGAAAATAACAGTCAGTAAAAGAACGGGACAAAACATTTTTTTAGATGCATAAATGAGAAAAAGAAAGTAAAACAAGGAATGGTTATATTAAAAACAAAAGAAGGAATACATGTAGAAGAGGAAAAAGGTCTAGCCTCAATGAATATGTTTGTTCAGTTTGTTCAGTATTTACAGATGAAAATTAAGGAAAGGGGCCTCATTTAGGAAAAATGAGAAATTAGTTATTTTTTTAAATGTGAGTTTACAGAGGAAGAGGTTCTATTTTAACTGTAAAAAGTAAAGGCAAATAAGTCAATGGGGTCTGATGAAATACACCCAAAGTAATTAAAATAGCTTAGTGGTGTACTAGCAAAACCATTAACAGATTTATTTAGCCAATCATTGTAAACAGGAGTAATCCCAGAAGATTGGAAGTTAGCAAATGTTGTGCCCATTCACAAGAAAGGTAGTAGGGAGGAATCGGGCAACTATAGGCCAGTAAGCCTTACTTCAGTAGTGGGAGTAATGGAAACCATGTTAAAGGATAGGATTGTTGAACATCTAAAATCATGGATTTCAAGATCAGAGACAACATGGGTTTACTTCAGATAGATCATTGAAAACTAATCTTATTGATTTTTTTTGATTGGGTAAGCATGGTCTTGTCAACAGTGGGGTACTTCGGGGATCTGTACTTGTACCCATTCTCTTAAATATTATAATTAGTGATATTGCAGAAGGTCTTGATGATGATACTAAGATATGTAACAGGGTTGATGTTCCAAGAGGGATAAGCCAAATGGCAACTGATTTAGGTAAACTAAAAAAAGTTGTTGCAGCTGACATTTAACGTGGATAAGTGCAAGATAATGCATTTTGGATGTAAAAACCCAAGGGCAGAGCACAGAATATTTGATAGAGTCCTAACCTCAACATCTGAGGAAAGGGATTTTGAGGTAATTATTTCAGATGACTTTAAGGTAGGCAGACAATGTAATAGAGCAGCAGGAAATGCTAGCAGAATGCTTGGTTGTATAGGGAGAGGTATTAGCAGAAGAAAGAGGGAAGGGTGCATGCCATTGTACAGAACATTGGTTAGACCTCACTTGGAGTATTGTACCCAGTACTGGAGACCGTATCTCCAGAAGGACATTGATACTTTAGAGAGAGTTCAGAGAATGGCTACTAAACTGGTTCATGAATTGCAGGATAAATCTTACAAGGAAAGGGTAAAGGATCTTAACACGTATAGCTTGGAGGAAAGGTCTATATGATGTCACATCATAATCCTGTGAGATATCCTTGCGTGGCCGACACAAGTAAAGGCGGTGGGGGGGGAAATCTAAATGGGCAGCAGGAGTAGAGTTAAATAGGCAGCAGAGATGGCTTGAACCTTCTACCTGGTTACTGCTGAACAGGAAGGAGCCCTGCTTCCCCAACAACTAGACTCCAGGGATTGCAGTGCCTCCACTCCCCCCACCAGTATCCATAATTGAAAAACTGCCTGTGTGTATGTGACTGTCTGCCTGTTACTGTATGTTTGTGAGTGTAACTCACATAAAACCACCCTTAATCGTGTCACACTCTCTTCCCTTTGCCCTCTCGCCTTCTCACAATCCCTCATCAACCATGCAAAATTCACCTCAACTCTGTAACACTCACCCACCTCACCCACCTAACCATGCCACACTCCCCCTGTCACATTAACCACCTAAACCTGTCATTTATTAGTCCCTTTAGCCTGTCCCTCCTACAACCATGTCACATTTAATCCCATACACTGTCACATTCATTTTTTCACACTTAACCTCCCTCACCCTGTCATACTCACCCTGCCACAATTACCACACAGTCTCACACACAGTCAGGGTTAGACTGGGAAGAACATTTGGCCCAGGCATTTGAACCATCACCACTCATCACCAATGGCAAGCACGCCACCCCTCATAGTTAGCATGTTGGTCCAATGCTCTTTTAGGGTAGCCCATGTGAAGAGCTCTTTCACAAGAAAAAGGCCCTGCATTTGTTCTGCACAGCACAAGCAAATGTATGGCACGCTTGTTTAGTGGCTGTAGAGAGTGTGTGTGCACATAGGTGCTGTAGTGTTCATGCGTACACTACAGGGGCCTTAGTGCATGTATAGGGTACATAGTGTGTAGCTGTAGTGTATCCTGTATAGGTTGTGTGTGTAGGTGCTGTAGAGAATGCGTGTTTAGAGAATGTAGTGTGTTTTAGCATATATGCAATCTTGTGTGTGTATAGGGGATGTAGTGTGTATTTCAAGAATGTAGTGTTTGTAGGTGGTGCAGTGTTTGTCTGAAGGCAATCTGGTGTGTGTAGGGGATCCAGTGTGTGAGGGATACAGTGTGAGTGTTGTGCATATTGTGGGGTGAGATGCGAGCAATATTGTATTTAAAAAAAATAAAAAAATAAGCCTTGTCAACTCCCCCATTCTTCTTACCTTTTTCCCAGGGAGGTAGGCATTTCAAGGCCTGATAGTCTGGTGGGGGTGAATAACTCTAGCCAGGCAGATTTCATTCCTTTCTTGAGCTCTTTGCTTCCAAGAGGAATAGATCTTCCTGGCATCTCCTCTCACCGTGCTCTGCTGTAACAAAGATTAAATGAGGTA
>OW240914.1:245178814-245210022 GCA_933207985.1 Pelobates cultripes
AAAGCAGACAACTTTCTGATGTTATACAGTAAGTCTTAAAGTGGCTAGGTTTGCCACGATGCTCCCCCAGAACCAAGCCGGCATACACAGTCTGATCCCTACGGATTGGCCTGGGGATGTCTGGAGGAGTACTCACAGATCACTTCTCAAGGTCAGTTTGTCTAGATAACACGTCTGCATTACAGTTTTGCTTCCCTGGGCGGTAATGAATACTAAAGTCAAAAGGCAGCAGCGCCAAACTCCAGCGCAGCAGCCTGGCATTGTCCCCAGCCACACGGTTCAGCCACACCAATGGGTTGTGATCTGTGAGTGAGGAAAAAGGTTGTCCATATAAATAAGGCTGTAACTTTTTGAGGGCCCACACCAAGGCCAGGCATTCTTTCTCTATGGCGGCGTAGCTTACTTTTCATGGCAATAACCTTCGGCTTAGGTAAGCCACGGGATGTTCTCCGCCATCTGCTCCAACTTGGCTCAGCACTGCTCCCAATGCAAACATTGAAGCGTCTGTGTGGACAAGAAATTGTTTAGTTGGATCAGGAGCAGCAAGTACAGGTGCATTGGTTAAAGCAGTCTTGAGTTGTTGGAATGCCTGATCACACTCTGGGGCCCAGATGACCTGTCGAGGAAGGTTTTTGCGGGTCAAGTCAGTCAGGGGTTTGGCCAGGCCACTATAATTGGGTAAGAATTTTCGGTAGTACCCTGCCGTACCCAGGAAGGCTAGCACTTGGGTTTTTGTCCAGGGAGTAGGCCACTTAGCTTCTGCTTCAATTTTTGCTGGTTCGGGCTTTTGCTGTCCACTCCCTACCAGGTGCCCCAAGTACTGCACCTCTGCCATCCCTATGTGACACTTGCTGGGCTTCAGCGTCAACCCTGCCTCTTTGATACGGTCAATGACTGCTCCAATATGTAGCAGGTGGTCTGACCAGGTCTGGCTGTATATGGCGATATCATCCAGGTATGCACATGCATCCTCCTGGAACCCATCCAGTAGCCGATCCACCATCCGTTAAAAGATAGCCGGAGCGTTTTTCATCCCGAATGGCATGACTTGAAACTGGTTCAGGCCAAACGGGGTGACAAACGCCGACTTGGGGATGGCATCCTTGGCTAGTGGAATCTGCCAGTACCCTTTGCATAAATCTATTGTAGTGAGGTGCCATCTTGTCCAGCAACTTGTCTATCCGGGGCATCGGGTAGGTATCAGACACTGTTTTGTCATTTAGCATCCGGTAGTCTACACAAAAGCGTGTTGTGCCATCCTTCTTGGGTACCAGCACTACTGGCGATGCCCAGGGGCTATCAGAATATTCAATAACCCCTAGCTGCAACATTTCCTCAATTTCCTCTTCAATTTCCTTCTTCATACTGCTTCAGGGATACGATATGGGGTCTGCCGCATAGGTAGCTGTCCTGGGGTCTCGACTCGGTGAGTGGCTAGTGGAGTGTACCCTGGTAAATTTGAGAAAATGGCTCCCTTAGCCACGATTAACTCCTGGACCTGGGCACGCTCCTGGGGGCTTAGCCACTCCCCCAGCTGAACACCTGTGGATGGCTCTGCCTGATCTTCCCGCTCTAATAAGTCAGGTAGCGGAAGATTATCCTGATCCTCAGAGGCTGAGGCGCATATCGCCGCCACGTGCTCTATCCTCTCATGGTAGGGTTTGAGCATATTCACGTGGAGCATGCGTCTCTTCCCTGTCCCTGAGCAGGGGCCAATCACATAGGTGGTGTCACATCTCTGTTCCACCACCTGGTATGGGCCTTGCTAGATGGCCTGCAGCTTGTCATTGTGAACAGGTTTTAAAATCAAAACTTTCTGTCTCACTTGAAAGCTGCGGTACCTGGCTCCCCTATCATACCATCTGCGCTTGTTGAGCCGCCTGGAGGTTGGCCCGTACGGTCTGTGTTAGTGCCTCCAAGCGGTCCCTGAACTCCAGCACATCTGTACTACTTTCCCCCTCCCAGTGCTCCCTAATTAAATCTAAAGGCCCTCACACCCTTCTCCCAAACAATAGTTCAAAGGGAGAAAATCCCGTAGACTCTTGGGGTACCTCTCTGAATGCGAATAGCAGATGGGGTAGGAATCACTCCCAGTCCTTATGGGCCTCTCCAAAGGTACGGAGCATCTGCTTTAAAGTCCCATTAAACCTTTCACACAACCCATTAGACTGAGGGTGGGACACAGAGTTCACTATAGGCTTAATGCCACATATTCTCCATAGTTGGTGGGTTACTTCGGCCGTGAACTGCGTACCCCTATCCGATATGATCTCCTGGGGGAATCCCACCCGTGAAAATACTTTCATTAAGGCCTCGGCCACTGTCTCGGCATGGATATTGGAGAGGGCCACTGCTTCGGGGTACCGGGTGGCATAGTCTACTATGGTCAAGATCTCTACTATGATCTCTGTATCTCTTGCTGGAGGGACTGGGTTTTGGTAAGGGTCCTACTATATCTACGGCCACTCTACTAAATGGATCTTCTATGATGGGTAGTGGGCATAATTTGGCCTTGTGGCGGTCACCTCTCTTGCCTACTCGCTGACAGATGTCGCATGTCTGGCAGTACTGCCGCACATCCTTGGATATACCTGGCCAGAAAAAGACGTGGGTCAAGCGATATCGGGTGTGAGTCATCCCCAAATGCCCAGACAAGTGGATGTCGTGGGCGATCCGAAGAAGTTCCTGTCTATATTTCTGGGGTGCTACTAGCTGTCTAGTAGTCACATTTACAGATCCCCCCACTACCCTTTCAGCAATACGGTACAATAACCCCTTTTCCCAGGTATACCTCTCCCCCTCTAATCCGGCCTGGTCGGAGATCATCCTATCCCTGTACACTTTTAATGTAGGGTCTATCTTAACCTCTGCCTCAAATTCAGTCGGGGTATCCCAGGTAACACGTGTCATAGGAGTGTCACTGTCTCTTACCTGAGCCTCAGAGTGCGCGGTTGGAGCCGTGGTGCGAGCATGTTGCCTTGTGGTTACTGGGTGGGCCTCTTGGAGTGGAGCTTGAGGTATAAAGGTGGAAGTCATTCGGCCCAGGTCGTTCCCCAATACGACATCTGCTGGCAGCTTCTGCATCAGGCCCATCTCTACCATCCCTTCCCCAACACCCCAATTCAAATGTACTTTTGCGGTTGGTAATCTGTATACCACTCCCCCTGCTACTCGCACTGCTACGGATCCGCCGGTGTGGGCTGAGCCCAGAACCAAATGAGGTGCTACCAGAGTCAGAGTGGCCCCCGAATCCCAGAGTACTTGGACCACTTTCCCTTCCAGGGTTACTAGTTGGCAATGGCGTTGCCTGTTTTCTGTGGCTTGTACCGACATCACATCATGTAGTATTCCCAGGGGCTCTTCTGTCTGATTAAAGTGTATCTCCTGGGTTGCTGGCCCCCCTTGGGGGTGGTGGGCAGCTGCTCCATGCTTGACGGCTCCGGTTCTGGGTGCACTCTCTCGCCATGTGGCCCCATTGCTTGCACGTATGTCACTGGATATTGACTCTGCCATTATATCTGGATGGTGGAGTGTGCACCCCCTGGGTTGGCTGGAATGGGGTTGCTGTGGGTGCAGTAGGGGTAGCTGTATGAGGTTGAGCGGTGGGTCGAGGGTACCCTCGGTTGAGGTTACCATGATGCCTCCTGGCGTCATAGTGCTGGTCAGCTAGTTGTGCAGCTTCATTTAGAGTGAGGGGTTTTCTATCTCTCACCCATTCCTGTGCCTATGGGGACAGGCTATTGAAAAATTGTTCCAACAGCAGCAATTGCCGTAACTCCTCCATGGTGGTTGCTTGACTGGCTTGTATCCACGCCTGGGAGGCTTGGTCCAGTTTGTGTGCCCACTCTGCGTGGGAGTCTTTCTCTGGTTTGCGCAATCCTCGACACTTGCACCGGTATGCCTCCGGGGTAATGGTGTATCTTTCTAGTATAGCCTGTTTTACCCTGGCATCATTTTTGCTGTCCTCCCTGGGTACAGCCCGATAGGCTTCTGCTGCCCGACCTGACAGTTTGCCTGCCAGTAATGGTATCCACACTGCCTGTTCCAAATCATGCAAGTCACATAGCCTCTCAAAGTCTTGTAGATACCCATTAATCTCGTCTTTATCTTCGCAAAACATTTTAAAAGCATGGTATGGGATCTTAGGCTTTACCTGGCTGATGACTGAAGCAGTAGTAGATTCTGCTCTGGAAGGTGAATCCTGTGGTCTGTGTGCCATTACATACTCCTGGACATCCGCCATCAGTACTGTCAGTATTTCCAGTGGTACTGGCTAGGGTAAAAATTCCATCCTGCTCCTCATTTCCTTTTGGAAGGGAGTTTATTCCATGGCTGGTGGGGGTGTAATGCTGCGAGCTCTGTCTCCCTCCATCAATTCGGCAATCAGCACAGCTTTTGGCTTATTGCTGGCTATCTTACCCCTGGCTTCCAGTAGTTCCTTTAACGTCTGCCGTTTCAATGCAGTGTAGTCTGTCTCCTTTCACTTCTGTGTTCGGTTCTTTGTTGCATCCAAATTGCCATTCACTTTCCTGTTCGGTAGTTTCAATTACCCGAACACCACTTTTCGGCTGTAAGGTTGGATCCCGTCGCTTGCCACCAATTGTAGCGGAGCTGCAATATTAAATCCCAAGATCTCTGCTGGTATAGAAAGTAATCCAAAGTAAAGCGCTGGAAATGAAGGCAATATCCCAAATCCCCCAGTAACCGGACGAAACACAGTTCTGAGAGTCAACTGACAATTTTATTCACAGCTCCAGTATTTATGTGATTCCCCATGCAAGGGGTTTCCTTAGTCACTTTACAAGGGTATTACTGGAGAGGACTACATGGGGAACTGAATATACAGAGCATTTCTCCCACCATGCACTGCTGTATGTGAGGGATACTCCCACTAGAATATCCTGTTAAGTGGATTATCCCTCCGTACAGCAGAACTGGGTTTTAACACAAAATTCAATAAATTTTATATTATTCGTGTGATTCCCTTAAATGACCGTTCGGTAGATAGCCGGGGTCTGAGTGCACACTTCGTGAAAGTACCGCTCAGAGCCCAGCATAAATAACCGAACACCGCACTTTCGTCCGTTAGCATACGAATACTCTTTATTGTAAACACACACTAATACATCCTTATATACAATAAAAGCAGACAACTTTCTGATGTTATACAGTAAGTCTTAAAGTGGCTAGGTTTTTCACAAATACTACAGGCCCTATCCCCTACTTTAGAGCCCCTATCCTGGTAGAACCCAGGTAAGTTGTCAAACTGTTCTTAAATGGTTTGACTACTTACTCTTGGAGGGCGCCACAACACTCCTGGAACTCCTGGAACCATATGATCCTGAAGAAAGTTCTGACAATGGACTGAAACGTTGATCTATTTTAATGCATATCTAATACATTTTGGATTTTAATTGATGACCAAGGGCTTATTCCCTCCTCCATTTGGATACTTAAGGCTCAGGCTGGCACCCACCATTTTTTGGTACATTTTAAGACTGTGTGCAAGTTCTTCCAGTATATATTTGTGTCCAGGGCATACAAAGCCGTAATGACAGTATGTAACATATAACTTATACCTTATGATAACATAGAAAATATGAACAGTCGGTTATGGTGTGCCGAAACCGATGATGCGGTAGGCCCACCCTGGCTATTGTTGTTATTAAGAGGAGCGGTGGGAGGGATAAATCACCAGACCATCAATGGTAATAAGGAGGGATCTGGCGGTCCTTAAATAGGGAAATCATGCCCCTCCCACAACTACAGGCCCAGCCTTCCGTTTGTGTTCAGGGCATAGAAAGCCTCAATGACAGTATGTAACTCAGTGTCCTGAGTGGGATGGATTAAGACCTAACTTAATCAGCAATATTCTAATATAAAGCATGAATTTACTGGTAGTGAGAACCTTACCATGTAATGTGAGCAGAAGTTGGTTTGGAGACCTTGGAACGGTGGTTAGGAATGTATCTAGGACTTGAACCGGGCACCATTTGTTGCCAGTATGGTAATAGGGTATTTTTACCAGCTGGTCCCTTGGTGTGGTTTTGGTGTGGTTTTGGTGTGTTTAAGGGACAATATGTAGTGGTCCTGTATTTTAACAATTTTGGGATCTCTTAAGGCTGTCTTGGGAAGTGATATTCTTGGTGGTAAACTCCCTGGGTCTGAGGAACCCATAGAAAGCCAAGTAGATAGCGGTTTTAATGACATGATTGGTGTGTGATTTGAAAGAGGTTGTATCCATGAGGTCTGATCATGATTTTAAGAGTTGACTATGGATAGGTGATCTAGAAGATGTTGGCATGTTTTTTTTTTGTTTTTTTTTTATGCCTTTAAGTATGGTTTTGATTTGGTAAGAAGATAGAAATCTGTGGTTGTTTTGCCAAAGTGTGAGTATATGGTGTTGTATCCCTGTCAGATACAATTTGATAGTGTTGTATGATAATTTTAATTTAAGGTAGCAAAAAGAAGTGAAGGCTACAATAGTTTCCATTGAGTGTTTATTTACAACTTGAAAGTCCAACAAGAATTTGTTATAAACATGGAAAGCCCTGTCGTATGACTTCCTAGTGTTGTTGTACAAAGCTAGTTGCGAAAGGAGTCTGCCATTCTTTAACAGATCGCCGAACCCAATGTCATGTCCTGCCATGACGGAGCCAGGGTAGCCACCAGGGCTGCCGTTGGTAATGCATTGTGGAATTCCTGAAATTGAGAGCGAGATAAATGATCAGCCGCTACGTTCTGAATGCCAGGAATATGCACACATACCAGGAAGAAATTATAGTTGGCTGCCAGCCAAGTAAATTTACTCAGAAAGCTCATGATGGTCAGATATTTGGAATGACCTTCGTTAATTATTTGGCAGGTTGCGCAAATTATCCGAACAACATCTTACCACTTGACCTGATCAGGCAGTTCCCCAAGATACTGCAGCAGGTATGACAGGGCAGACGTGGTGAAAAACCCTGGTACATTATATACCTTCCTAGGCCAAACCCCCCAAAGCCAGTGATCACCAAAAATAGCTGCAAAGCCTGAGGTGGCTGCTGCATCCGTGAAAATAGTGAGGGAGTCAGAGGTAAGTAAAGGGATAAACATGCTTTTCCCATTCCATCTTCTGAGAAATTCCTGCCACATGCGTAAATCTGCTGTAGCAGGTCCATCTAGTATAATGCAGGAACTGTCTGTCTAAAAACGGGGAAACAGATTGAGCAGTCTTGATATGAAAGTCCTACCCTGTGGGATAATTTTCAAAGCAAAGTTGAGTGAGCCTAATAAGGACTGTAGTTCTGTGTGATTACAGGATTCAGTAAAGAGCTATAAGTTAATGTTTGATAGGATGTGCTTAATCTTATCTCTAAGCAAACTGGCCAGCATGTTGACCGAATCTAGTGTGATACCAAGAAAGTTAATCAATGTGTCGGGTCTGTAAGGAAACCAAGTATATTTAAACCTCATTCAGTAGTTTCCTCCCGAACCGCCAGAGCCTTAGTGATTATAGCCCTCCGTTCGGTAGATAAAGTAGACAAACCATATAGTAATCCCAATAGCTTCACAAGGTGATTCCCTTAGTGAAACACACAAATCCCAAAACATCAGCCGAAGTCAAGAAGAAGGGTACAAAATGAACTAACTTTTAATGGGTCACACAGGCTTTTATGCAAGTCCCCATGCAAGGGGACATCCCTCAGGGAGGGACAAACATTAACCAATCACATACTGTAAAAACATAACACACACCCACAATTCCCTCCCCTAGCTCTGGAGATAATTAAGTCTGATAAAATAATAACTTAATTATCTCCAGGCAATAACTGGGACACCCCTTTATACTTGGCGTATCCCTACAAATAACATGTCCCCTGATAGCCCTGATCTGGGTGACCAACATATCCAAATTTCACCCAGATCGGTTCAGGGGTTCGCAAAAACTATGGAGGTCTTCTGTGACCGGCTCACCCTGGGCTACATGCCCAAAACAGTTCCATGAGTTTGGTGGGTTTTGCCGGTCACTTTAGAAAGAGGATAAAAATGAGCAAACTACCGAAAGGATACCCCAGGCTCTTAGCAGCGATCATTCCCCTCTGTCGAATGCACCAAAGTACCGAATAGCGCTCTTTTAGCTTTTCGGTAAATAGAGTACGAACGCTGGCCGCACAGACAGAGTCATCAATTGAAGCAGTCTTTGATGTTTAACGAGCCAGGGGGGGGTGGTCTTTGTTCGGTAGTTACATCTACCGAATGCAATAAGCAGAAATAGTGTACTAAAAGGGGGATTTCTTCACAGGGTCCTTCTGTCTTTTTAGGGGAGACAGGGACCCCCCCAGAGATTGGAATAGCTGGATTGTGGTTCTTAGGCTATTGGGTGGGAATAAGTTACTCTCAATAGTCAAGAAGTCATCCAAATAGTGAATAACTGTGGGGCATCTACAGACATTGAGTAGTAGCGAGCACAACGTCTTGGCAAAGGTATCAAAGATCCTGGGGCTACTTTTAGCACCAAAAGTGAGATGAGTAAAAAAGTAATAAGAACCTTGCCATTTAATGCCATGTAGATGGGACAAAGAAGGGTGTATGAAGAGGAGCTTGAAGGTGTCAATGATGTTTGTCTTATTAAGCAATTATCTCTTCCCTGCTGTCATAATAGCGTCAATGGCATTATCAATAGTAGCGTGCTGCAGGGAAAATTCCTCTGAAGGAATGAGAGAGTTCAAACTGGGTGTTGTGGAAGAGTGGCTAACAGAGAGGTTGACAATCAACCTTTGCTTAGCTGAAATTTTCCCAGAGACCACCCCAATGGGATTAGTTCTCCAAGCTGATAAAGGTGGTGAACTGAACGGCCCAAGTAGGAAACCTTGATCTCAATTAATCTGTAACTGATTGGTGAGGGCGGATAGTAGGTTCTTACATTCTACGATGCTGAAAGGCCTGTAAATGATATTTATTAAATATAAAGCTGCCTAAAATCTCGTCGGAACATAGAAATGAATTAAACGAGACTTTCACTACGATTGAAGTAGAACGAGCAATACATAACCTGGTAAATATAAAAGCTCCAGGACCAGATGGATATTCCAACCAGTTCTACAAAATCTTTAAAACACAGATTATCCCCGCATTAACAGATACTTTTTGTGGCGAAACCGACCTCGCCACTGGGCATTGGAGAAGACTGATTGCCAGCCTCCTGCCATGTGACTATGGCCCCTGGGATATAATGTATTTGTGTTGTGCTGCTTCTGGCACTTTAAAAACCATCTGGGGACATACTGTGGAGTTACTGGGTCACCACCATTTCATGTATCAGCGGCACATGGTGAGAACAATGGATGAAGCATATGGTGAGAACAATGGATGGCGGCCATTTTATCTCACAGACACTGTTTGGACTTTTCTACACAGTGCCATCTCGCCAGTATTTGGTGCACAAAGACATTGTGCAGTAGTTTTAAACTATACAACAGGGGACACATTATACAGTAATTATTTTTCATATAGCCTGTATATGTTCTGCGGAATCTGCATTAAACTGTACCTTCCAAACTACTGAACGGATCTGGGTGAATTTTGGATATGTCGTTCACCCAGATCCCCCGGTTCCGAGGACATACTTTCTACGGGGTTATGCATGTTTTGGGGTCCCTGTGATATGTTTTATGATACTGTATTTCACAGGCAGAGGGGAGTGTTTTGTGTGGGAGTGTCTTTGTGTATTGTACAGATTGATTGGTTGTATTTCAAAACCCTGTGGGCAGTACTATGTTTGTGGATTGTGAATAAAAGAGGCTGTAAGTGCCAGTACAGTCAGTTCTACTTCACCCTCAATTTAAAGTGCCATCTCTTATTGGGGGAATCTGCTACAAGGGATTGCTATGCTTGTCATACTCCCTTGCTAAATCACTACTAAGCTCTTGTAAGAGCTTGTTCCTGCATTGCTCTCTGGAGGAGTCTATGGTGGTTATGGTGTCGGCTGGAGTGCTTGGAGCCCTCAGGAAGCGCTAGGAGCATCCATCAACGGAGGTACTCAGTCGGGGTGCCAGGTAATCCGTTACACTTTTAATGAAATCTCAACAAAGGGGTATGCTTTGCCTGATTTTTTAAGAGCTTATATTAACCCGATTTTGAAACCGGGCAAATCTCCAACAGATATTTCTAATTATCGCCCTATATCGCTGATTAATATAGACGTTAAATTGTATTCGGCTATTTTGGTGGATAGGTTACAAAGGGTACTTCCATCAATTATTCATATAGACCAGATAGGCTTTGTGGCAGGGAGACATTCTAGTAATAACACCCAGAGAATATTAGACATACTGGACTGGGCCGAGACAACAGAGACGTCCCCACTGACCCTATCGGTAGATGCAGAGAAAGCCTTCGACAGGGTTAGCTGGGACTTCCTGAAGCGAACTATTGTACAGTTTGGTTTGAAAGGCTGGTTCATGGGAGCAATAGGAGCACTTTATTCAAATCCATCCGCTAGAATAGTGGGAAGGGATCTTTGCTCTGAATGGTTTAACATCCTGAATGGAACTCGACAGGGCTGCACGCTCTCCCCACTATTATATGTTATCTCTGTTGAACCCCCAGCCTGTAGAATAAGACAAAATGCATCAATAAGAGGAGTACCTATACCCAATGATGAACTAAAAATCTGCTTATATGCAGACGATGTATTACTAACTATCATAGAGCCTGAATCATCACTACCAACATTAATGCAAGAGTTTGAACAGTACAGTGTGGTCTCTAACTACAAACTAAATATAAATAAAACAATGCCCTTGGCAGTCAACATAAAAGACTGTGCGCTACAATATTTAAGACAGACATATGCATTCAACTGGTCAATTAAAGAGTTCTCGTATCTGGGTATTTTGTTAACGGCCAATCCGGCCCGCATTATGGAAATTAATTTTTTTAACCAGTTGAAAGATACGAATAGACTATTAAAGGACTGGAGGTCATATGAGATATCATGGTGGGGCAGGATCAATACTATTAAAGCGTACATTATTCCAAAATGGATATACCTGTTTCGCATGATCCCCCTTAAGTTATCTGTTCATTGGCTGAATATGATACAAAGTAGCTTTACAAATTTTATCTGGAGAGGTAAGAAACCCAGAATTAAATCCGCTACGCTAGCAAAAAAAGGTACACTGTGGGGAGATGGGATATCCTTTGATAATCCAAATTTTCCAAGCAATTATGCTGACCCATGCTTCTAATCTCCAAACCGTGGATATCAATGACCAGGTGTGGTATAAGCTTGAAGCATATAGAGCGGGGACAGATAATTTAGAAGCATTATTATGGTCATCATCGGTAATAAGACAGGCAATATAAACTCGGAATCCTTGATTCTCTCTCAGACACTAATAGATTAAAGAGAAAATTAGGGATTAATAATACAATCCCAGATACTTTATCCCTTAAAACTCTAGAACTCACTATGACAGATATTAATTTGAAAAATTGGTATGAAAACATAAATATTCAAATTAGAGATCTTTATGTAGACAATCACTCAAAAGACTTTTCTGATTTAACAGTTATCCTTGCCTTCGAGAGAATTATTTACCGTATTTTTCGCTCCATAAGACGCACTTTTTTTCCCCTCAAAAGTGAGGGGAAATGTCTGTGCGTCTTATGGAGCGAATGTGAAGATTTACTTACCTGTCTTGAAGCGTGGGCCGGCTTCACAGCGCGCTCCGCGGTCCAGGAACTTCTATTTCAGGTTCCGGTTTCCGGCGGGACTGAAAGGAAGTGTACACACTGAGTGTGCACACTTCCTTTCAGTCCCGCCGGAAACCGGAACCTGAAATATTAGTTCCTGGACCGCGGAGCGCGCTGTGAAGCCGGCCCACGCTCCAAGACAGGTAAGTAATTATGGGACAAGGGGAGGGGGAGACACTATGGGACAAGGGGAGGGGGACACTATGGGAGAAAGGGAGGGGAGACACTATGGGACAAGGGGAGGGGGTACACTATGGGACAAGGGGAGGGGGGACACTATGGGACAAGGGGAGGGGGAGACACTATGGGACAAGGGGAGGGGGGACACTATGGGACAAGGGGAGGGGGAGACACTATGGGACAAGGGGAGGGGGAGACACTATGGGACAAGGGGAGGGGGAGACACTATGGGACAAGGGGAGGGGGAGACACTATGGGACAAGGGGAGGGGGAGACACTATGGGACAAGGGGAGGGGGAGACACTATGGGACAAGGGCAGGGGGGGACACTATGGGAGGGAAAGTGCACTATGGGACAATCGGAGGGGGGGACACTATGGGATCAGAACACTAATGGACAAGGGGAGGAGGGGTTAAAGAACACTATGGGACAGGGTAGGAGGGGTTAACAATCACTATGGGACAGGGTGGGAGGGGTTAACAATCACTATGGGACAGAGGAAAGGGGGGTTAAAGATCATTATGGGACAGGGGAGAAAAAAAAATATTCTGAACAAACTGTCCCATGGTAAGAAACACTATGGAACAGTTTGTTCAGAATATTTTTTTTTCTGGGTTTCCTCCTCTAAAAACTAGGTGCGTCTTATGGTGAGGTGCGTCTTATGGAGCGAAAAATACGGTAATTATTTTTGTATTAAAAGTTTTTTAAAAGAGTATATCCTAATTACTAAAGGAAAAGTGGGTAATCTGACTAAAAAAGTACTTTCTATTGAGTCCTCCAAAAATAAATACTCTCCAACAATGGAATTATTAAATATTATAGATGGATTAGATATTCCTATAGCTTTTTAAAAATGGGAAAGAGACTTAGGCATCGAGATTCAATATAACCAATGGTGTTTTGCTTACTTAAAGGACCACTATAGTGCCAGGAAAACATACTCGTTTTCCTGGCACTATAGTGCCCTGAGGGTGCCCCCACCCTCAGGGTCCCCCTCCCGCCCGGCTCTGGAAGGGGAAAGGGGTAAAACTTACCTTTTTCCAGCGCTGGGCGGAGAGCTCTCCTCCCCGTCGGCTGAATGCGCACGCGCGGCAAGAGCTGCGCGCGCATTCAGCCGGTCGCATAGGAAAGCATTTACAATGCTTTCCTATGGACGCTGGCGTGCTCTCACTGTGAAAAATCACAGTGAGAAGCACGCAAGCGCCTCTAGTGGCTGTCAATGAGACAGCCACTAGAGGATTAGGGGGAAGGCTTAACCCATTCATAATTATAGCAGTTTCTCTGAAACTGCTATAATTATGAAAAAATGGGTTAACCCTAGAAGGACCTGGCACCCAGACCACTTCATTAAGCTGAAGTGGTCTGGGTGCCTAGAGTGGTCCTTTAAGAGTTAAACAATATATACACTGTTTAAATATATTAGAAAATGTCATCAAAGTAAGTTACGGATGGTACATGGTGCCAAATAGACTCAATAAAATTTCTCAGAGTAATCCCCCCAATTGCTGGAGATGTTTTCACCTGGATGACTCAATGATACACATCTGGTGGAACTGTCCTAGAATTAGACCTCTTTGGGATCTCTCTTTTAAACTAATTAGTTTGATAGGAGATATCTGCCTAGCAAATAAACCTGAAATAGCATTACTACATCTGTATGGAACAAAATTAGATCCTGACAAATAAGAGATCCTGACAATTCATTTACTTTTGGCAACCAAATTACTGATTGCTAAGGCTTTGAAACAAACAATTATACCAAATGTGCATCAATTGAAAGCCCAATTAATTTTACAATTAGAGATGGAAATGGGAGTGATCTTATCTAACCTGTACTCTAAAAGCACAACTAAAGATCATTATCTGAGTCTTATTTCAGACATCAAACGACCTAAAAAAAAAGAAAAGAAATAAGCTTTTCGAAGAGAGTTAATACGAGCGTATAACCCATTGTTATTCCAATATTGCCACAGTAAATAAGGATTAAAGAATTATTTTTATTTTTTTATTTTTGTATGAGATATCTGAGATAACCCAAATCATGTATTATTGTGTGGTATATGACGTAAGAGTGAGTGATAGGACAATGTCGGATCTTACTATTTTTGTAAAATATTGCAATGTTGAATTATTAAAAAAAGTTTTTTGTAGTTTATTGAAAAATTTGTTAAAATATCAATGGAAACTTGTAATTTTATGCCAGACTCAGTCTATTTTGGACTACTAATGTAATAATGAACTATGATAAAGGTTCTAATAGCTTACTGCTAAATTGTTAATCTTCATTGTAAACTAGTGTTTTGTATCCTGCATTGACTAGTGTTTGTGATAGGCTCTAATCAAGAGCCATTATATATGTATTTAAATTTATAAATTTTTTCAATAAAAATTACTTCAATCGAAAAATAACCCCCTCATTATATACTTAAACTAGTCGTTTCTCAGTGGGCAGACCCCTGGGGGGGATCAGAGCAGAATGTCTGGCAGTTTATTGCCCATTCTATGCAATTCCTTGTCCAGCTCTGGTGATGGCTATCTAGATGTTTTATGGTCTAGGCCTGGTGCAAGATCAAAAACCACAATAAATGTCATCCCAAGGTTTACAAAAAAAAACAACTCAACATATATTGTGACGAGAAAAATCTCGCCACATTGCATTGGAGAAGCCTGGTTGCCCGCCTGCTGCCTTTAGACTATGGCCCCATGTTGAAACGCAGGATTTTCCCCTGCAAAGACATGAAAGCCGGGTCATTTGGTGCTTGCCCTGTTTGAGCGGTGATACCCCAGATAGCTATGCCATGGAGCCCATTCGTATAATGAAAGACTATGGGAAAGACTTTGGCTCCATGGCAATTGAACTGTATGTGTGTGCTCTGAGCGCCATTCAGTAATAATGTGTGCTCAGATCTGAGCTATCTGGGGATATGTTGAATGTACCTGTTTTGTGCAATGGCTGCACAGTTATATGTTTTTATGTATTTTATTGTCTTGTGCTGCCATGTGTTCAATGGAGTTTTGCATCTGTGCTTGGAGATAATTGGATTACTTCCCAATTATCTCCAGGATAGAAGACTCTGTAGAACTGCTTTTCGGCAGAAAAGCCATGCTTCTTTTGGTCACAAAGGACTACGATCTATCTTTTGAACCACTGGACCAATTTGTATGATTTTGACGTATGTTTGTATTTGGAGTATGCTGATTCTGATGTAATGTAAGTTTTATGTGAATGTGATGCATACTTTTCAAGTTATGCATAATGTGGAAAAATTGTATTTCTGTGCTTGTTATAATTACATTACCCATTGTGTAACAAAAGACAACAAAATGTGAGAGAATGTCTGAACCCACTCGTAAGAGCTTAGTTAATGGGCTATTTTGAGGGGTGCCGTCAACACCTACGCAAGAAACATCAATGTCAGACAGGTAAGAAGAGTCAGGCAGGTCTACTGTAGCAAGAGGCCCCCCTTTGTCCCCTGTAGATACTGCCATGACAGGGGTGTTAGACACAGATTTGCCAGTTACCTATTGTAAGAGATCTAAATGACACTGGTCAAGGTCAGTGTAGGTACGTGAGGGTGTGGTAGAGTGACTGGCCTGTTGGGTTTGGCTGTAGGGCGATGTTGGCTGGGTGCAGGATGGTCATCTTGTTGATAATCATCTGTACTATAATTATCAGGGGAATTGTGAACATAGCTGCGGGGTGGAGGGTGATTATCAGCTGGAGGTGGCTAATACGCAGCTTGAGGATATTCCTGGGGAGGGTAGTACAGAGTATGTGTCTGAGGGTGCACCTGTGGGGGATCCATGTCTAACCATGTGTAATTGCAGGGTAATGTGAGGGTAACCATGTATAATTGCAGGGGCATTGGGATACATAGGCTATCCAAACATGGGATTAGGTGGTCTGGTGATTGGCTGTTGTTGTCTAAGCACCCTGTGGTGTGGACAATCCTTCCTGAAATGACCTGGTTGATTACAATTAAAGCATGTCCTGGTCTGGGGCCTAGGAGTGTGTGACATGGGCTGCCCCGTGTAGCTGGCATTGGGTATCCTGCAGGAGCTGGAGCAGGTCTAATTGCAGGATTATAAAAGGCGAACATAAGGGGATTACTTTTCCCTGGGGGTGGCTGGAGTGCAGATTCATTGCCTTTAGCAACCAGGAGGAGAGTGTCCAAAGGAATAATCCTATATTCTGGACGGGAAAGTACTAAACTTTTCCTTATGGCTTCCTTAAGGCCTGCAACAAAGGCAGCGGATAACATATGGGTGTGTGCCTTGTTGTAAACACTGAACCCTAGATCAGAGAAAGTTTGAGTTAACAGTCATTGGTATATGTCCCCAGACTCAAGTTTGTCTTGTATAATGTCATTTATACAGGTGGCTTGGTCAGCTAATTTATCCTGAGCCCAGGCCCGGAGCTGTTCACAGAATGTGATACCTGATCTATATCTATCTCTCTCTCTATCTATCTCTATCTCTATATATAATACACAAGATCCAGTGCACTCACCTATCCACTAAACAGCAACTTCAATGTTGAAAGATTTTATTAGTTTTTTTTTAAAAACACCTAATCTAGGCAAAAATAATGGCGGTTTAGTTACATTATATGATCATACATTGCATAAGCCTGCCACAACGTCAATGTACCCCATCTTTGGCAGGTCCTACACTAACAGCCTAATGTCTGCTCTTATGAGATTAACCACTTACTTGAGGAAAAAAATTCCATCTGCGGCTCTCTGCAGTACAAGGCTAAATAGGGCCCTGGGATGAGGCACCTGTGACAGGGAGGGGTGTAAAACCAGGGAGTTGGCTAGACTCCCATATATATATATATATATATATATATATATATATATGAAACAAGGGGGGTTGGCTGCACTCACCTGAACATGCATAAATGGGGGTGCTGCTGGGGGCCAAATAATACAATACACAAGATCCAGCGCACTCACCTATCCACTAAACAGCAACTTCAATGTTGAAAGATTTTATTAGTTTTTTTTTAAAAAACACCAAATCTAGGCAAAAATAATGGGGTTTAGTTACATTATATGATCATACATTTCATAAGCCTGCCACAACGTCAATGTACCCCATCTTTGGCAGGTCCTACACTAACAGCCTAATGTCTGCTCTTATGAGATTAACCACTTACTTGAGGAAAAAAAATTCCATCTGGGGCTCTCTGCAGTACAAGGCTAAATAGGGCCCTGGGATGAGGCACCTGTGACAGGGAGGGGTGCAAAACCAGGGAGTTGGCTAGACTCCCAAATATATATATATGAAACAAGGGGGGTTGGCTGCACTTACCTGAACATGCATAAATGGGGATGCTGCTGGGGGACAAATAATACAATACACAAGATCCAGCGCACTCACTTATCCACTAAACAGCAACTTCAATGTTGAAAGATTTTATTAGTTTTTTTAAAAAACACCTAATCTAGGCACCTAATCTAGGCAAAACATTTCAACATTGAAGTTGCTGTTTAGTAGATAGGTGAGTGCGCTGGATCTTGTGTATTGTATTATTTGGCCCCCAGCAGCACCCCCATTTATGCATGTTCAGGTGAGTTCAGCCAACCCCCCTTGATATATATATATATATATATATATATATATATATATATATATTTTTTTTTTTTGGGGGTCAAAGATTTTTCTTATAGTTTGTTGCAAAATTGGAAGTGCCTCAAACTAGGTTTTTTGCCTTCTTTTGGATCAATAGCAAAAACATATGTGAGGAAGGCTGAACTTGATGGATGCAAGTCTCTTTTCAACTATGTAACTATGTAATCCAACTTTAACAGTGCTCTCACTACTGCAAGGGATTCTGGGTAGGCATATGCAAATAAGCTCAACAAAGAACCACATTTTTTGCCTCATAATTCCACTTATACTTAACAAGCCTCCATAGCAAGCCAGTAACCTATCTCATGCTGAGTTGAAATAACAATGAAACAGCTGCCCTTGAGTGGTTCACTGGCATTGCACCTCTTCCTGTGTTGTGTTTCAAAGTTGTTGTATGCAGCAGACACATACTCCAAGGTATTCATGTATAAATGTACTCACTTTTGTTGCCAACACATTAGACATCAATGGCTGTGAGTTGTTATTTTGGGGACAGCAAATTTACACTGTTATACATGCTGTACACTTACTACTTTACATTGTAGCAGAGTGTCATTACCTCAGTGTCGTCGCATGAAAAGATATAATGAAATATTTACAAAAATGTGAGGGGTGTACTCACTTTTGTGAGATGCTGTGTGTGTGTATATGTGTATATGTGTGTATATATATATATATATATATATATATATATATATATATATATACATACATATATAATTCCTAGATTTTACTATTAACATGACGTAAAGTCATGATTTTATTAAAGACACGGAGGCGAGTATTATGCTTCTCTTTCTTTAATTCTCCCTCAGCAGCGAAGAGAGATATATGCAAAAGAGAGAAAAAATAACAAATAACATTAGCATATGGAACAGTGCTCATAGGTATCCACCCCCTTAGTATATAAGGTGTAGCACTCCATGCTTCTTCCTCTTTCTTCCGTGATCCGAAGACCAGATCCATAACCGAACTATAAACTTGGCCCGAACAGGAACAGTGGGCGATAGGTAAATGTCCAATCCTTGAGGTTAGACTGTAGCGCCTTGTAACGGAAATTCACCACCTTGATAGTATGATTCAGGCTAAAAAGAGAGGAGAAAATATGGTAATATTTGGTCGGCAACTGGTTGTATTATGTATCCCCATGTAGGTAAAACTAAGTCGTACAAAGTTGTAGTCATGTCGACATAACATAAGATAAGATAAGATTATGTCTACTATATCACAAAGTCACCTACCTGAGAGACGCATGAGAAAACCTTCTAACGGGTATATATTGTAGGAGTCCACTTGATCTGTGGTTGGTATCCATGAGAAAAACCAATCCCTCCACTCAGGGAGGGTGGGAGGGAATAATACTCGCCTCCGTGTCTTTAATAAAATCATGACTTTACGTCATGTTAATAGTAAAATCTAGGAATTTTATTAAAGACACAGAGGCTCCTATTATGCTCTTTCAAAGCTGAGCAATGACTCTTTCCGAGAAATGTTGGATTGGTTTAAAGTAGAAATTCCGGAATGTGGATTCCGTAGACCAGTCTGCGGCCTTCAGGATGTCTTCTAACCGGCACCCTACTGTCGATGCTTTAGAAGCCATAGCGCCTCTGACCGAATGGGCCGAGAAAATTGCAAAGTCTACCCCGGCCGAGGCTAATAACCATTTGGCCCAACGGGCGAGAGTAGGTGTAGATACTGGTAGGTGCGGTTTCTTTAGTGAAATAAACAAAGGGCCGTAGTTTGACGGTCTTAGGGAAGAAGTACGGGCTTCGTATTCTTTTAAGCATAGTATTGGGCACAGATTCGGATGGTGTGGGAGGCGTGGATAGAAAACTTGTTTAGTCGCCGATTTTGTTCTCCTTGAAATATCGAAAGACACTCCTTCTGGAGTGAATGAGCGGGCTAGCCAGTCCAAAGCCCTTACATCTGACACACGTTTACAGGATAATAAACATAAAATCATGAGTAGTTTAGCAGACAACTGTTTAATTGACAGTGCCGTGTTGTCGGGCCATTCTTCCAGGAATTTGAACACTATGTTGACATCCCAAAAGGATCCGTATCTGGGTTTAGGTGGACGTGAAAAGCGTATACCTTTGAGTAAGCGACATATCAGGGGGTTCTGCCCGAGGGGAATTCCGTCCACAGTATCATGACCTGCTGAGATAGCAGACCTGTAGATGTTGACTGTACGGAATGCCTTGCCCAATTCGAACAATTGAGTGAGGAAGCTGATATGGGATCCACTGATTTTTCCAGGCACCAATCGGACCAAGCTCTCCATGCCGTAGCATATGTGCGCCGTGTTCCCGGTGCCCAGGCATTCGCCAAGAGTTGGGTAGTTGTTCCCGAAACTTCAGTTATTTCCCAGGGTCCCCGGAAAGGAGCCATGCCATGAGTCGGAGGATTCCCCGTTCTATCAGGTCGTGATTCTCCCCATCCGGGTTGGTTAACAGGGACGTGTGATCCGGTAGCAACCGTGGGAAGTCGATCGCCATTTCCAGAAGGTGGGGGAACCAGGGTTGGGATCTTCAGCACGGTGTTATTAATACCAACGAGGTTCTGTAGCGTCGAATGTACGCCAGAGTCCGAGCAATCAGGTTGAACGGGGGAAAGGCGTATGCTCGTCCCCCGGTCCAGTCCTGAAGGAAAGCATCTGTTGCCAAGGATTCCGGGTCTGGTCGCCAGCTGAAAAATTGAGGAAGTTGTGTGTTCAGTCTGGACGCAAAGAGGTCCACACTCAAGGGACCCCATAGTCGAGCTATCCTGGAGAAGACTTTCGGTTGCAGCTTCCAGTCTCCTAAATTCCTCAGGTATCGGGAGTTCCAGTCTGCGGTGTAATTGTCCAGGCCTGGTATGTGTTCCGCGGTCACCGACACATTGTTTCGCAAACAGTAGTGCCAGAAGTCTCGAGCCAAAACCGCCAGGATGCGTGACTTGGTACCTCCAAGATGGTTTATGTACCTGACCGCCGAGACGTTGTCTAACTTGAGGAGGATTGAGCATGAGACGCCCCTGGGTGTGAGGCTGCGGATGGCAAAAGAGGCTGCCAGTAGTTCCAGTGAGTTTATGTGCAGGAATGATTCGTTTACTGACCATCTGCCTCCTGTGGATATGGAGCCACAGCGCGCGCCCCAGCCATGTAAGCTTGCATCCGACTCTATTATCATGTCTGGAGTGGAACCGAAGATCGCCCGTCCATTCCACGCTTCCATGTGGGTTAGCCACCAGTCCAGTTCCTCCTTGGATTCTTCGTCCAGAGTGATGTTGGATTCGTACGACTGACCCTTCCTTAGGCAAGAAGCTTTTAGGCGTTGTGGCGCCCGATAGTGGAGTGGTCCCGGGAAGATCGCCTGTATAGAGGTCGCTAGTAAGCCGATTACCCGAGCCAGTTGTCTTAGAGAAATGTCCGGACGGTTCATTATCCTCCTGATCTCCTTCTTGATGTTGGACATCTTGTCCGAAGGGAGGCACAGGATTTGTTGTACAGAGTCGACTCGGAATCCTAGGAATTCCATCTGTTGAGAGGGTTGTAGCACCGATTTCTCCCAGTTCACTAGGAAACCGAGGTTCTGCAGGAGGTGAAGGGTCCACGACAGGTGCGACAGCAGAAGGGATTGTGTCCCAGACAGTATGAGGATATCGTCCAGATAGATAATGAGGCGAATACCGTGTAACCTGAGGAATGCTACCACTGGTTTCAGCACTTTCGTAAAGCACCAGGGAGCGGAGGATAGCCCGAAAGGGAGGCAACAGAAACGCCAAAATGGGGAAACATCGTACTCACCATAAGGGCGTTTTCCTGGGGTTGTTCCTCTGCCGCCACGGGTATTCCAAGATCTTCCTCGAGAAGGGAAGAACAGAGTGTAGGAACGCTCCTGGTTTTGCCTCTGTGTGTTGAAGGAGCCTCTGCCCGGTCTGGAGAAACCCCGGGGGTTGCGGCCGGATAGACGGCTCCTACCTCTACCGGCCCCACCGAAAACCTTTTGGTGGAAGACCCTCTTAATGGATGATTGGGCTTTATCCAGAGCCGTGAAGGTTTTGACATAGGAGCCCAGGTCTTTGACAAAGGATTCGCCAAACAACAGACCCTTAGCCGCGGCCCCTGGTTCAGAGGAGGCCATGCTAGCCAGCTTGGGCTCGATTTTCAGCAGGATGGCCTTCCTGCGTTCCGTTGACATGGCAGTATTGGCATTGCCGATCATGCAGACCAAGCGTTGGAGCCAGCCAAACGCTACCTCAAAGTCTAATGGCGCCTCACCCGACTGAGCTGCTTCCAGCAGTTCGTACAGCTTAGTGACAGGACCTAGAGTGTCTAGGAACTTGTCCTGACAATTACGGAGGGAGTAGTCCAGTCCCCTCTTGGCCTTCCAGCCGGTTTTGGCTAGGAACTGGGCTATCTGAGGGTCCACTTCTGGGGTTTTTGCCACAGCATCAGGAATTATGGGTAGGGGGCATTCTGCTCTCAACTTATTACGGCTCTCTTGAGAAAGGGACTTACGTACCATGAGGGCCACGTATCGGCCGACGTGTTCGGAGGGTTCCCACTCGGCAGAGCGTGGGTGCCTTAAGTTGTCAGGGTCAAATAGCGGAACCTCTTTAGGGTCGCGGGCTGCTTCCGCCTCGGGCGCCCCTGAATGTGCAGAGGTACGCGTTGGCGTCAAGGGGAACTGCTTTCCCTGGAGGCTTTCACCCTCTGAGAGCTCGTCCTCGTACGGGTCAGAGTATGGGGCGTCAGACCCCTCATCCCCCTCCTCGTCTGAGTCAGACAGTATATCATGGGTTCTAGCCCTTTTCCAGTCTCTGGTAGCCGTAGCTCGCCCAGAAGCTCTATTGCGCGGTTGTTGCGCGCTATCATGGACAGCCTGAGGCATGTCAATCAGAGCAGGGTCAACCTGCATGGGGGGGGGTCTTGTGAATGTCTGCGTTTGGTTAGCGCTTTGCACCCTGGTAGCCTCCCTTCAGGAGGGGTATGGGTCAAGGCAGGGGTAGAGTGAGGTTGTACCTGCTTGAGCGCTTGCGTAATGGAGTCCGAGATGGTAGATGACATCGCGCCCATGGCTTAAGATATGGCCTTGGAAATAGATTTGGAATTCCTCAGAGCCCATGAGCCCAGGGTCGACCTGGGGGTCAGGATCAGTAATGGCCATAGAGGGGCTATGCTTGCCAGGGAATTTATCACCAGCTTGCATGGTAGATAATAGAGTGCAAGTGAGAAAATAACAAAAACTAATAAAGTAACATGCAGAGTACTAGGATTGATTAACCCAGGTACAGGATGGAAAAAGTACAGGGAGATGGAAGGTAACTCCAAGTAAAAGTATATAGGCAAAGTGTAAAGGCAAACTGTACTAGTAGGGGGGCTGCAGGAACGAAATCCGGTGTGGGAGGGGCAAAAACGGCACAAAACCGAGTATAGAAAATGGCCGCCGCCTAAACCGGCGACCAGAAACCAAGAAAATGGCCATGGCGAGCTACCGCGCATGCGCGATGCATGCGAGCGGAGGAAACTAAGGTGTAGTGAATCGCCGCGCGGACGAAAGTAGGTCCGGCCGGCGGTGCCGCAGATAGTGCCGGGAAGTGCCGCGGGGTTGACCGATGGCCCCCCCGGCGAAAACCGGCAGAGTGTGACCGGGGAGGGAGCCCCAACCGGAGGGAGGGGGCTGGGGAGAGGGAAAAACGGTGAATCCCCAGGGAACAGAGGGGAACTGGCCACACCAGAATAACAACAGGGTACAGCAAGAAATAGAAAAGACAGAGTAAAAGAAGTGGGGAAAAAAGGAAAAAAAAGGGGGGATAAACTAGAAAGGAGTATCCCCACAGTAATACCATATATATAGAATAATCTAATAAATATAATATCCTCTAAAACATCCCACAGAGTACACCATAGAAAATAAATAATATGAGAGTGTACTTATCTTCTGAGGGAGCAGCGAAGAAAGAGGAAGAAGCATGGAGTGCTACACCTTATATACTAAGGGGGTGGATACCTATGAGAGCACTGTTCCATATGCTAATGTTATTTGTTATTTTTTCTCTCTTTTGCATATATCTCTCTTCGCTGCTGAGGGAGAATTAAAGAAAGAGAAGCATAATAAGAGCCTCCGTGTCTTTAATAAAATCAAGATATGAGGGGCGGAGCCTGACTGCCAACCTGATGGGTCGCACATCTTGAGAGCTCTAAATTAACTAAGAAATTATAAATCAACGCCAAAATCTTACTGCCGACGTGTCCTGAACCTTACTGTATCCGATTTATTCATGCTTCTGACCGAGATCGGCGGCTACAGCCACAGACGACTTGTGACCTACATGAGGCACACTCACAGTTCATGCGAAGGAGGTGGCTGATCCCTCTGCATGCTGCTGATCACGAAGCCTGAAGTCTCTCCCTCACTCTCCCCCCTCCCCAATCCACCCCACCGGTGAGGGATATCTCGGCACCATCTAGATGTAAAGCGGTGGTGAACTCAGGAGTGCTAATATATTAATACCAAAATACTGTAAGAATTAAATTGTGTGTGTGTGTGTGTGTATGTATGTGTATATATATATATATATATATATATGTATATATATATATATATATATATATATATATATATATATATATATATATATATAATCAGATGCTGATAAAAAAAAAAATATATATATATATATATATATATATAATCATATGCTCTAACTTGTAATATATTATACATGTATAATACATCTATAATATATTATAATTTGTCATCTTAACTCTTTTTAGGCACTAGGGGGACTACTTTGCGGCTATGTGATTTGCGACGTCTGTGCGATTGATTGCAACTGATTTGCGACGGCTGGAAAGGAAGCAAAGGGACTGACTGGCTTGTTAGGCATCGCCGGTCCAGGTAAGTAAATGGCGGCAGGGGAGCTAACAATCGTAAGGGGGTACTATGCCATCCTAATTGCATTTAGGCTTACTAAATGCGGGGCAGCATAGTACGCCCTAACAGCGGTAAGGGGTTAATAAATCAAGTTATCCAGTTTTCCTGTGTAACGGCTACCCAGTTAGAGTGAGGGTATCAGCCGTTGGGGACATCCTTTTCTTCCCCTCAAGTCGCTGTACAATGATGGAGTTGCTTATTCCCCTCTGCTGGATAGATAAGGTAGAAGTCAGGTACATCTCTGAAAAGAGCTTAGTGATTATGCTGCAAAATTCCCCTTCCAAGAACGAGACAAGGCTACGTTTTGAAGGGTCAAGACTGTGTCCCTCGGTCAGATCTGCCAGATACCCAGATCTGCCAGATACCCATCTGCCAGATACCCATCAATCTCCTCTTCATTCTCCACAAACGCTTTGAATGCAGTGAAGGGTACTTTCTTTGGGGTGGTAATTGGAGGGGGAGCAGGAACTGTCTGTGTAATGGGCTGTTGTGCTCTTACCAGTTCGATTTCGTGCCCCCTCCTTTCCCGAATATCTGCTTTTGCGTTGAGGAACAGCCGCTCAATCAGCTCCACTGATGTCGTTGGGTAGAAGGCTAGTCTCCTCTGCACAATGCGGGCGACCTCGTCTTCCTCGCTGTTTGGTGCAAGTGGTTCTGTCACTTCCATGGACCGATCCATCTCGTCCAACTCCTGCAGATCTGCTATCAGCTCTCTCCGCGGCTTGTTACTGGCACTCCTTTCCCGACTCTCCAGTAGATCCTTTAGGGTAGGTCTCTTCAATTTGGCGTACTGAGACTCCATCCAGCACCTGCGCTGTAGATGAAAGGACCATCCCACCGCTGCCACCAATGTAACGACTACCCAGTTAGAGTGAGGGTATCAGCCGTTGGGGACATCTTTTTCTTCCTGGCAAGTCGCTGTACAATGATGGAGTTGCTTATTCCCCTCTGCTGGATCCAAGGTAGAAGTCAGGTACAGCTCTGAAAAGAGCTTAGTAATTATGCTGCAAAATTCCCCTTCCAAGAACGAGACAAGGCTATGTTTTGAAAGGTCAAGAAGAACTGGCTTTTAATGACAGGCACTCTCTTTTATGTAGCAGAACAACTAATAACCATAATATACATTCCACACATCTCCTCCCCTAAGATAAACAAATAACATAATTAAAACAAACACATTTTTCCCCAAAGTTCGGATGTACCCCAAATACTTGGGGTACAGGCATAAATCCAGTGTCCCTAGATAGCTCTGTTCTGGGGGACCAACATAGTCAAAGTTCAGCCCATTCGGTTCAGCCGTTCGGGAGTTATGGGGCTTGAAAGTTTTGACCGACCGCACGGGCAAAGTAGCCGAAAACAGTTCCATGAATTCTGGCCCTGTGGTCGGTCTTAGTTTGTGCGTAAAAAGTCCCGAACTGCTTGCCATCCGTGTATAATCTTACGTTTGCTGAAATCCCCATAAGCTGTTAAGTCTTTCTACCGAATGCCCAGTCGTTCGGGAGTTGTAGCACAATTTCCCAATGAGGTCTCAGCAGTGTTCGCCTACTCGAGTGTCCGATTTTAGTTCCAGACACTCGACGGCAAAACACCGCTGTTCGGGAGTTAAAATGGCCGTGAACACGTGGAAGTCCCAAAATGGTGGCCACCCATACATTTCGTATAGCATTTGTGAGTTTCTTTATACGAAAATCCCAATAGAGCAGGGAGGTAAATGAGCCATAATTATGAACCAAGGTGGCATGTTGTTCTGTAGCAAGCATTTGTATGGGGAATGCTTCAAATGTCCCGAACTGAATAACAATCCAAAGTCTCCATATGCATGTTAGGCTTCCCCCTTTGTTACATCCTGCATCTCCTAAAGTGGTAGTATGGTCCTCAACCATACAATGCTGTTATAGGAAGTCATTTCCTAAAGGCTCTTTGCTTGTGAGTATAATTATATTATTTATACTATTTAGAAAGGATAGAAAAACAGTAAATGGTGTGGCATTTGTTTGTATATCAACCATAAGTTAAAGCCAAGCCTCAAGCAAGTGGAATGTGATGAGAAAAATGTGGAAGCTTTATGGGTAAATATATATCTGCTTGGGGCAAATGAAGGGAAATCAATTATTAGTAATGTTATAAATCACCTAATGCTAATCTTGATGAGGAAGAACAGCTGTTTGAGCAAATTGAAAAAGCTGCAAATTGGAGATTTGAATTACCCATACATAAATAGGAAAAAAAGGGATGAGTAGTTCAACAAAGGGAATTTGTTTTATTTAACTAAATGACGTCTTCATGCCACACCTTGTATAAGCACCAACTAGAAAGGACGCTTGTCTGGGCCTGATTCTAACAAACTCTGTTGATCTACTGACTAACATCAAGTACATGAGCACTTGGGAAATAGTTATCACTACACAGTGTCCTTCAAAATAAACTGAAAAAAAAAAAAAAAAAGCACCTGGGGCATACTAAAACATATAACTTTAAAAATTGAATAAATTGACTGGCATAAACTCTTTAGATAAACACTAAGGATAAATGCAATATCCTCAAATATTAAAAAGGTACATTTCTCAGTATGTACCATAAGGTAATAAATATAAAAGAAATAATTGAAACCAACATGGCTAAGTGGGGAAGTGAATCAAGAAATTAAAAATAAGAATATAGAAAATTTTCTCCATACTTAATTTTCTTTTTCTGGCTATTATTCATGGCAGCATCACTTATCGGTTAGCTCCGCCCCCAACAGGAACAGGACAGGAAACTTTTTAATTATAACCAGACTGTAAGCATAAAAGGTCCCTCCTCCCTCTAACGCACTGTCTAGTTTAAAGCTTAAAAAAAATGTAAAAAGAAAATTACGGTAAGTATGGAGAACATTTCCAGCATCACTTATGGGTAATACCCAAGCTCAGAACAATGGGAGGGAGAAAAGAACAGATACTATCAGTCTGCTGCAGAATTAATTTATTCATGAGAATTAACAGAGGACAAAACACCTCTCCCAAAGGACGTGGATGAAGAAGCCACATCCAGCTTGTTTAATGAATGTCATAGGAGACGACCACGTGGCTGCCTTGCATATGTCATCAGAAGAAACCTCTGCCCAAGGAACCAATGCGCTAGTTGAATGGGTCTTTATTTTTCCAGAGGGGAGAGATTCTTAACAGTAGCGGTAGAAGTTGCTTCAAATTTTCTATAGCCAGAAGGAATAAGGAATAAATGTTGTGACTTCCGAAAGTGACTAGTGATCTCCAGATACTTAATCACACATTCCTTAACATCCAATTAATGGAGCTTAATTTCTTCAGAAGATGAAGGGTTTGGGTAAAAGGAAGGCAGGACAACTTCCTGTGCCATGTGGAATCGTGAAACCACCTTAGGTAGGAATCCCATTCTAGGTCTTAGGATAATTCTATCATTGAAGACCTGTACGTGATTCAAATCACTGGAGAATGCTTGTATCTCAGACATTCTTTTAGCCATAGTGATTGCCACTAAGAACATTGTCTTATAAGTCAGATTATTAATACCCAACTCATCCAAAGGAGGTGTCTGACAGAACACCCAGTACCATGGGGACATCCCAAAGAGGAGCATAATTTCTGGATGGAGGTCTTATGTGTATCGCTGTCTTAAAAAACCTTGCTATCATAGTATCTGATGCCCAAGTGTTGTTACACAGAGCATATAAGGCTGATGACTGTACTTGTACGCTTAAGCCCTTTTCCAGCCCTGCATGTAGAAATTCTAGAACATCAATATTAGAAGGATGAAGGAAATTTTTGGAATTCTGTACTGACCATAACCTGAAAACATCCCATAGTCTGTGATCGCATGCAGAAGTTGAAATTTTCCTGGATTTTAAAAGCATTTTAGCCACAGAGTCTGGTAATTCTTGCTCTAAGAGTCTCTGCTTTTCAAGAGCCAAGCCCCCAGATTCAACTGGTTTGGATTGGGATGAATTGTTGGACCTTGGATCAACAAATCTGGTCTCTAAGTAAGTGGCCATGGAGGACCCAGGCACATTCTGTTCAGGAATAGAAACAACAAAACATGGTAAATGGCTGTATAATCTAAAAGAAAACACAAAAACAAAACATAGTGTATTACTGTTATAAATTATATATGTGCGCTGGTAATCTTTTGCACTCACAAGATTGAAGATATAAACACATTCAAAGGGTGCCTCCCCCGATGGTGTTGGGGGGCTGTAAACCCACGTTTTGGTACGTGTGTGTTCCTTTAAGAACCAAAATCCAGAGGATGGTGGTAAAAAAATATACGGCTTTATTTATAAAAGGTGAAAATACACCAATAAAGTAAAAACAGAACTGGTTCTACGCGTTTCATCCAAGTACAATTGGACTTCCTCAGGAACCAAAAATCAATATGTGTAACAGCAGCATGTAACAATGCCATACAGCAATAAAACAGCCTAACCCTCCCACCCTCAAATTCTCTTAAATAGGGCTAATCCCTAAATTCATTGGTGGATCCTCCTTTGAAATTAGGTGAATTGAGTATTGAAAATAAAAATGAGTGTGTATATATAGCCACACACATACCTATCCTCATCCTAGGATGAGTTTTAATTGATTCATAGAAACAAGGTTCAAGTTTAAATATGTCAAATCTAAATTGTAAAAGGATTCAACAGACAATGTAATGGAAAGCTGATTAACTGATCATTATAAAAGTATCTTAGCATAGTTAATATAGCAGATTTTAACATAAAAATAAAAAATACAATATCATAAACTAAATAGATCTTTATCTACATTGAGTCCCTTAGGTTCTAAAGGTTAAAGTTTATGTATTCAAAAGGTCTCACGTTGGGAAAGGTTTTTTTAATCCTATCACACCCTTTCCCCCCCAACACTGTGTAACCCTTTCAATACCAATACCAAGTTCTTGAAAGAAAAAAGGAGACATGAATTGCAGTGGGCTGGAACTGAATGCGTCTTCAAGTTTTTCTTGATATTTCCTATATGTTCTAGGACCCTAATTTTAAACATTCTCTTGGTATGGCTTATACACTGCTAAAAAAAAATAAAGGGAACACAAAAATAACACATCCTAGATAAATATTCTTCTGAAATACTTTGTTTTTTTTACATAGTTGAATGTGAAAAAAATAAAAATGTAGTAAAAAAAGCACTAAAAAGACATTCAAGGTTAATATAATAAAAAATGGGGAAAATTATATTTATATATATATATATATATATATATATATATATATACCACCTTCATATATATTATTAGTAATACCACGTTATATGTGAGAAAATTGATATGCCGCTGCACACTTAAGTGTTGTAATTCCAGACACAAACACACTCATGGAAAAATATCAAAAGAATAGAATAAGTGGAGCGCAAAATGGCAGAGAAACCTGCCTATAGACCTTATGTGAAAATTTTTTTTAAAATGTATACCTATACGTTGTAGTAGATTCTCAATAACATGCAAAGAGAAAATACAATAATAATCTTGCAGTATATCCAAATATTAATAAAAGTAAACAACTTTAATAACAGTGTGTAAGTTAGTGAGATTTATGCGGGCAGAGAGGCTCCGCTACTCACAAACGCTCTGTGTCAAATATCCTGACAATTGCAACAGTCTGCAGAAGAAGGCTCAGAAGTCCTACTGGATTGAACAATAATGTGAGTCTGGAGGTGATTCTGGCTCTGTCCGTGTCCCTCAGCTGTGGTCCCAATGAGCCGATAAGCCTGGGAAAATTTGGTCCGGTCGCGGGGTTTGTAGGTGCCGCCCACCTTAATGACGTCAGTGCGTGCTTACGTGGACGTGTTTCGCCTTCCGGCTTGCTTCCTCAGTACGTAAGTGATATAGTCTCGACTAGCAGTGGGGGAACATATATAGGCAATAATAGTTCCGCCCTCAAGTGTTGCCACTAATTACAAATACATAGTCCAGCCTCTTAGAGATAAACAAGGAAATACATATATTAAACCCACAAAAATACAAGATAGTACAATAGCTGTAGTTAAAGGGGAGAAAAAAAAATCGTAGTTAAAGGGGAGAAAAAAGAATAGATGTTAAAAATCTATTGTGGAAGACACTGGATATATGTAACACCAAACTGAGTTAACATTTTTCAAAACATGTATTATACAGTAATAGATTGTGGCATAGAAACCATTTATCAATAAAACATATGTAGAATAGGAAAAAACAAATAAAGTTCAACCGTATATATATCTCAAAATTAAATAGGAGCAACAGAGGTGCAATGGATATTGGTACAAATAATCACGAGATGTTAAATTCAGGATGTAAAATATGCATATGAAATATATGAGAAAAAAACCAAAACTATCTATTATGAAAATATATTCTAAGACATTATATGAAAAAGAAAATCATTATAAAAAATCATTATAAAGAATGGCTATAAAAAATGGCACAACTCAAAATCTTTATTCATGTCATTTGAAATCAAAGTGTCGAATTCATATATCATTTTCATCACCGCCCTTGCCATTTTTTGGTTAAAGTTGCCCCCTCTCCAATCATGGTGTATTTTTTGAATGCCTTTAAAGCGTAACTGAGAGGGATCACTATTATGGTGGTCTCTGAAATGTAAAGAGATCTGATGTTTTTCAAACTTCCTATGTATGTTATAAATATGCTCACCTATCCTAATCTTGAGTGGTCTAGTAGTTCTTCCTACATAGTTTAGGCCACAAGGACAGGTGAGCATATAT
>OW240914.1:245214174-245227062 GCA_933207985.1 Pelobates cultripes
AACACATTTTTTGTATTGCATGTAATACAGTCTTTAATCACATAGATCTTCTCATTACTTCTGAATTCTACAATATGTCGCTTTCCTGAATGGGTTAATTGACAGGCCCTACATCCGCCACATCCAAAAAAGCCTGAAAATTTAGTTAAATTTTTCTTATTAGTTAAATGTGTAGTTTGTTCTTCTTTAATAATCGCATCTGTCAGGATCCTTTTTAAATTGGGTAAATCTCTATGTACAATTTTCAGTTGATCTGGTAAGAGTTCTCTAAGCACTGGATCTTCCAACAGTAAATGCCAATATTTGGCTATAATTGTGCGGACTTGTTCATTTTGGTTCCCTAAATACTGGCATATAAATGGGATTGTCTCCTTAATTTGTTCTTTAGTTTTGTATTTCAAAAAATCCTCCCTTGTAATGTGGTCAATTGAATTTAAAGCATCTTGTAGCATAGAGTCACTATAGCCGTTTTCAGTTCCAGACACTCGACGGCAAACACCGCTGTTCGGGAGCTAAAATGGCTGCAAACACGTGGAAGTACCTAAATGGCGGAGGTGCATACCGTTCGTGCAGAACCTTTGTCGAACGTGCCCAGCAAGCAGGGAGGTAAGGTATTCATAATGGGCAACAGGGTGTTCTCGATTCGGTAGGTTTACCTACCGAATGCCATAGGGAAAGCTAACATAAAAGAAGGGAATACAATTTGTCATTTTAAAGTAAAAGAGGGGAATTTCTTCACACTGCTCCCCTATAAGTCCATAGGTCGGCATACCCGCCAAGACCCTGACGGGTTGGCTTGGGGATGTCCGAGGGAAAAAAAAGAAAAGTCTAAGTTAAACATGCAGTTCCGTTTGGCGGGACAAACCGTCTGCATTACCATTTTGTTTGCCCGGACGGTACTGCATGGTGAAGTTGTACGGCTGAAGGGTTAGGTTCCACTGTAAGAGTCTGGGGTTGTCTCCAGCCACCCGGTTTAACCACACCAACGGGTTGTGGTCGGTCATCAGAGTAAATGGCCGGCCGTACAAATAAGGTTGGAGTTTCTTAAGCGCCCACACCAGGGCTAGGCACTCCTTCTCCACGGTGGCATAGCTGACCTCCCGGGGCAAAAGTTTACGGCTGAAATAGGCCACCGGGTGTTCCCACCTGGCTTAACACGGCTCCCAGCCCAAACATGGAGGCATCTGTGTGGACAAGAAATTGTTTAGAGTAGTCGGGTGCTGCCAACACAGGAGCCTCACTCAATGCTGCTTTCAGTTTTTGGAAGGCTGCCGCGCACTCTGGGGTCCAGGTAACCTGTTTGGAAAGGGCCTTTTTGATGAGGTCAGTGAGGGGTTTGGCCAGGGTGCTATAGTCGGGGACAAATTTCCGGTAATAGCCGGACGTTCCTAAGAAGGCTAAGACCTGGGTCTTAGTCCGGGGTTGGGGCCAATTAGCTATGGCCTCTATTTTGGCAGGCTCAGGCCGCTGTTTACCTGACCCTACACTGTAGCCGAGGTACTGTACCTCAGCCATACCAACGTGACATTTGTCCAGTTTTAATGTAAGCCCTGCTTGGTGAATTCTCTCGAGCACCCTGGACACGTGTCCTAGGTGGTCTCCCCATGTGCTGCTGTAGACAGCAATATCGTCTAAATACGCACATGCGAAGTCCTGGAGTCCCTCCAGGAGTCTGTCAGCCATCTGCTGAAAGGTAGCCGGGGCATTCTTCATTCCAAAGAGCATAACCTTGTACTGGTAAAGCCCGGAAGGAGTGATGAATGCCGACTTGGGGATGGCTGTAGCCTCCAAGGGAATCAGCCAGTATCCTTTGCACGAATCCAGGGTGGTCAAGTAATTACCCCCAGCCATACGGTCCAACAACTCATCTATTCTAGGCATGGGGTATGCATCCGTTATGGTGCGGTTGTTGAGCCTCCGGTAGTCTACACAGAAGCGTGTGGTGCCGTCACGCTTCAGTACTAGTACTACCGGAGATGCCCAAGGGCTTTGAGAGGGTTCTATTACCCCTAACTTGAGCATGTCAGTAATTTCTGCCAGCATGTTCTCACGCACGGCCTCAGGAATACGGTATGGTTGCTGCCGCAGTGGCGTCTCTCCCTGGGTTTCTACCTGGTGTACCGCAGCGGAGGTATAGCCTGGGATGGCAGAAAACATGACCTGGTATTCCCGGAGCAGGCTGGATGCTTCCCGGAGTTCTAGAGGTTGTAGGTTCTGACCAAGGCTGACCTGGTCAATATTGCAGATCGGGGAGAGGGAGCCCCTCACTATCTTCTGAAGAGGGGGTGCATACGGCGCCGACATCTTCCGTTCGCTTGTAGTAGGGTTTTAACATGTTAACATGAAAGACTTTGGTCAGTCTTTCATCCGAACATTTACTTACAATGTAGGTGGTATCGCTTATTCGCTCCACCACCTTAAAGGGTCCCTGCCATGCCGCCGGGAGCTTATCCTTCTTGGCGGGTCTCAAGGCTAGCACTTTTTGGCCTAAGTCTAAGACTCTGTCTCGGGCACCCCTGTCATAGCACTTCTTTTGGCAGTCCTGAGCCGCCTGCAGATTCTCCCGAACTGATTCGGTGAGAGTCCGCAGCCGGTCGCGGAACTCCAGTACGTACTGTACGATAGGGATCCCCCCATCATCTGTGTTGCCTTCCCAGTGCTCCCGTACGAGATCCAGGGGGCCCCCTAACTTTTCTCCCGAACAGAAGTTCAAAGGGGGAGAACCCCGTGGATGCCTGGGGCCCCTCACAATAGGCAAACAGAAGATGGGGAAGATACTTCTCCCAGTTCCTGCAGGACTCTGCAAATGTTTTTAGCATTTGCTTGAGCGTGCCATTAAAACGTTCACAGAGACCGTTGGTCTGAGGGTGATATGGAGCACTAAATAGAGCTTTCAATACACAGCTCTGCCACAGCTGTTGCGTCAGGAGAGCTGTGAACTAAGTCCCTCTGTCGGATAGGATCTCCTGGGGAAAACCTACCCGGGAGAATATTTTGACCAGGGCCTCGACTACGGTTTCGGCCTCTATATTGGGGAGGGCCACGGCTTCGGGGTACCGAGTGGCATAGTCCACTACGGTGAGTATAAACTTTTTACCAGACTGACTGGGCCGACTGAGGGGTCTTATTAAATCCACTGCTACCCGGTGGAACGGCTCCTCTATGATGGGTAATGGGTGAAGCTTCGCTTTCTGGTGGTCACCCCGTTTCCCTATTTTCTGGCAAACGTCACAGGTCCTGCAGTAGTATTTGAGGTCTTGAGTGACCCTGGGCCAGAAGAAGGTTTGGGTCAGCCGGCCTCTAGTTTTCTTAACCCCTAAATGTCCGGCTAGGGGAATATCATGGCTGAGTCTTAATAACTCTGCCCGGAACTTGCGGGGTACTACTAGCTGCCTCTTAGTAACCTGGGCGGTCCCGTGTCCCGCCCCATCTGTCACCCTATACAACAGTCCCTTGTGCCACTCAAACCTTTCGTGTGGGTTGTCGCCCCTATTATTCCCTACCGCTTTTCTATACCCGTCTAGAGTGGGGTCAGTCCTTTGTTCCTGCTCGAACCCCTGGGGAGTATCCCAGAACGGGGAAGGGGGGTCGGGTAAAGGGGGTATTTCAACTCCTACCTGGGTTTCCTCAGAGTGTGGCGGTGCTTCCAGTCTGGCTTGAGCTCGGGTGGTAACCGGGTAGGCTTCGGACGCGGTGTCTCGGGCTAGTTGGAAAGTTAAACAGCCCACATCATTCCCCAACAGTACTTCGGCTGTTAGCTCCTGCATAATGCCAACCTCCAATTGTTTAGATCCCGAGCCCCAATCCACAAGGACTTTAGCCGTAGGTAGTTTGTGAATGGCACCCCCGGCTACCCTTACTGCCACAGTGCGGCCCGTGTGAGTTTGGGCCTTGGCAGTGTGGGGTTGAACCACAGTTAACATGGCCCCAGAGTCTCTTAAAGCGCGGGCCCCCACCCCGTCTACTGTAATCCACTGATGGTGGTGGTCCCGGTTGTCGCCTCCTGCTTGCACGGGGTTGACTTCGTGCAACACACTCCATTGTTCCTCGTGGGTCGGTAACCATGGTGTACTCTCCTGCTGTACACAATGAGCAGCGGCCCTGGGTTGTGACTGTGGTGGCGGCCTTTCCCAGCTTCCCCAGTTTAAACGTGGGCACTGGTTTTTATAGTGTCCCGGCTGTTTGCAGTAGTGACACACTGCAGGTTGTCGTGGTGCTGCTGCTGAGCTGTGCGGCAAATTACTTAGGGGGGCTCTAGGTGGTGCAGCCGTTGTTGGGGCTGAATAAGGTTGTTTAAATGCAGGTCGGCTCACTCCTTGTTCTCGCCTCCGATTATCCTGGTATTCATCTGCCAGTCTTGCTACCTCCTCCACAGATTTAGGCTTCCTGTCCTTCACCCAGTCCTTAATGTCATCTGCTGTATGGTTAAAAAATTGTTCTAATAGGATGAGTTGTAAGGCATCCTCCAGAGTGGTTGCTTGGCAGCCCTTCATCCAATTTCGGGCTGCCCTGTATAGCCGGAATGCCCATTCAGTATGGGTATCCCTTCCTGTTTTCCTCAGTTCCCTGAATTTCTTCCTGCATGCCTCAGGGGTAACTGCATATCTAGCCAACAAAATGGCTTTTATTTTCCCATAATTGTGAATATCCTCATCAGGTACTGCTCGTGCCGCTTCTGATGCTCTGCCTGACAACTTGCTGCTCAGTACTGCAGCCCATTTGGTGGAGTCTAATCCCTCCAGTGCACATTGCCTTTCAAAGTCCTGCAGATAACTATCAATCTCCATTTCATTGTCATTAAAGTTTTTAAATGCAGCATAATTTACCTTCTTTGGTAGGTCATTTGTACTTCCCGGGGAGTGCAGCAAATCCCCCTGTAGCGGTCTGTCACGGTCATCTCCTTCTGCGATTGCCTGGCTTGTGCCATGACCTGCAGAACCGCCTCTGTTGCTGGGTTAGGTCCCAATAAACTGAGCATCCATCTGATGTCTTTCTGCATTTCAGTTTCTTCCTCACGCTCCATTTCTGTAGTGCTGGTTCTGTCGCTCTGTAACAGCTCTGCAATTAACGTGGCTTTTGTTTTGTTGCTTGCTATTACGCCTCGAGCTTCCAGTAAATCCTTTAGCGTGGTTCTCTTAAGCTGTTGGTACTGCTGAGCCATTCATTCCTTTGCTTGTTTAAAACGTCCGTTCGGGATTCGAATCCCGCCGCTTGCCACCAGTTGTAAGGAAACCAAGTGCATTTAAACCGCAATAGATAGTTTCCTCCCAAACTGCCAGAGCCCAGTGAATATAGCCCTCAGTTCGGTAGTTATGGTAGACGAATCCCAGTGTAATTCGAATAGTGTCCCTGGATAATTCCCTCAGTAAAACACACGAGCTCCCAAACAGCATACGTAGTCAGAAGAAGGGTACAAAGATGAACTAAAGATTTATTGACAGGCATTCTCTTTTTATGGGATTCTGCCCATGCAAGGGAGCCTCCCATATAATTAACTGTACAACCAATCATAACAATATACATACTGTACATCTCCTCCCCTCAGATAACCATTTAACATAATTAAAACGGAACACAATTTCCCCAAAGTCTGGATGTACCCCAAGGACTGGGGGACCAACATATGAAAAAATCTGTCCATTCGGTTCAGCCGTTCGGGAGATATGGGACTTAGAAGTTTTGACCGACTGCACAGGCAAAGTAGCCGAAAACAGTTCCATGAATTCTGGCCCTGCAGTCGGTCTTAGGTCGCATGAAAAACCTCCCGAATGGGAGTTCGCTTGACTCCCCATCTGTCAGTGAGTCTTTCTACCGAACGCCCGGTCGTTCGGTAGTTTTACTGGGGTTTTACCGAAGGTATGGAGGATTCAGCGGTGTTCGCCTATTTGAGTGCCCGTTTTCAGTTCCAGACATTCGACGGCAAACACCGCTGTTCGGAAGCTAAAATGGCCGCGAACACGTGGAAGTCCCTAAATGGCAGCGGTGCATGCCGTTCGTGCAGAACCTTTGTCGAACGTGCCCAGCAAGCAGGGAGGTAAGGTATTCATAATGGGCAACAGGGTGGTCTCGATTCGGTAGGTTTACCTACCGAATGCCATAGGGAAAGCTAATATAAAAGAAGGGAATACAATTTGTCATTTTAAAGCAAAAGAGGGGAATTTCTTCACAGTGGTTATATAAAAAGGTTTTATAATATTGTACATGATTATTGCCTTTTAAAGGCACATACACCAAACTGTGTGAATATACATGCAAACAATAGATATGTACCTTTTTAAAAAGGGTTTGTAGATGTTATTACCCTAAAAAACTATTTCATGCATTCATGTAATATAACGCTCTCCCAAAATTGGTTTCTTTATAGTTTTCTTTGTGTTTTTTTTTTTCTTCACACATAAATTCCATTTCACAGGATATTTCATAATAATGATGAGCGTTAGTGTAGTAAAGCCTCAATATTTTTTATATAGCATTGTTTCACCAACAGTTACCCCTGTGACAAACTGCCTTGCACCCTGACCAGGTGCCTCTGTCAGTTGATGCTCCTAGTGCTGACCGTGGGCTCCAAGCACTCCACCCAACACCATCAGCACTGTAGTCACCACATCCAGTGTTACAGGATGTCCTCCACCCACCCTGGACCCAAAACCAGGATCCAGCTTCCAGTGGGTGAACCTCTCCTAATCCAAAAAGCGTAGCAGGAACAACTCTTAAAAGAGCTAGTGATTATAATCCCAGTGGATTATAGAGATGTAGCAATCCCCAGGGTAGATACAGCCGTCTTCCCCACACATGAGATGAGACTATGTTGAGGGTAAGCAGGAACTCAATTTTAATGGTGCCATACTGGCCTTTTTTGACAATCCTCATGCAAGTGGTACGCCCATATGGACCTTGTTGGGGACTCAAACACAAACACAGACTATTAAGAACAGTGATTACATGCATGACACTCCATTAACAGACACACACTCACTTCTCTCTGATGGGAGATAATTGGATGAGTAACTGTACTAATTCTAATCCAATTATCTCCAAGCACTGAAAAAAAAAAACACACTTTTGGAAAACACCCCAAAAGTACCCTAACAATATATAAAACCCTACAAATGTTACATCCCCTGATAGCCCTGATCTGGGTGACCAACATATCCAAAAATCACCCAGATCAGTTCAGGAATTTCCTGGAAGTCATTTATTTTACCGACCGCAGGCATGGTCCCATAGCCGAAATTAGTTCCATAGAATCGCAGCTAGGTGCTGCTGGAGGACCGACTGGGAATCGCAAAGTTTTCAAGTCCCCCTGAAGTCTATTCACGGTTTTGGTCCATGCAAACAAGATAGCCGCCACATGGTGGTTGCCCATAGGAATTGCAGCCACCCTGACGAACACTTAGCACACTGCGGTGGAAATTGCAACAATTTATCAATTAAGCTAAACAAGTTCTGAAGTGGTCTCCGGTTTGTGCGGCTGTTCGGTAAACGAACCATATAGTCCTAATTGCACGAACAAAGACTGTTTAAAATATTTTAGCCAGATCTATTGCAGGGGCCATAGTCACAGGTTAGGAGGCTGGCAAACAGGCCCCTCAAAAAACAGTGGCAAGGTTACTTTTGCCACACACCCCATGTAGGAGTTTTGCAGGTTCAAGGGCCAAATATACTAGATGCACTTTTCACCATTTAACAAAGTGATTTTAAGGGCATATAAGAGTTAGTGCAATAAAGCCTCAGTTACACATTGTCTCACAAATATGAGAGACAATCATTGTCAGGTTTTTTGGTAAGTCAGAAGGCCAAATACAGTTACATAGTTACATAGTTACATAGCTGAAAAGAGACTTGCGTCCATCAAGTTCAGCCTTCCTCACATTTGTTTTTTGCTGTTGATCCAAAAGAAGGCAAAAAAAACCCAGTTTGAAGCACAATTTTGCAACAAGCTAGGAAAAAAATTCCTTCTTGACCCCAGAATGGCAGTTGTGCTCAAACATTCGCATGCCCTTTGAGAATTGGTAATATATGTACCATTAAAAAAAAAAAAAAACACGAGTGAGCAGGCAAACCATGTTTCTTTTATTTCTTATGGAATTCATATTCAACTGTAGGTTATAACAGAATGGCACAATCATAAAACAAAACATGGCAACAAAGAAAAAATATGACATGACCACTGTTCAAAAGTCTGCATACCCTTAGCTCTTAATACTGTGCATTGCCCCCATTTACAATGACAGCGTACAGTCTTTTGTAATAGTTGTCTATGAGGGCCCTAATTCTTGCCCCTAATTTATTTATAGTAAAGCTGTGAGGCATGTCAAGGTGTTGATGGGAATATTGTAACTTGGGCTTTTTAACCCCTTAAGGACGGAGCCAAATGTACACGTTGTGAACAAAATAAATGTAAACAAAACCTGGCATTTGCGCTACATGTCTGTCCAACCGTAATTCACCTCTTTCATAGTAAATGCACCCACCCTTATTATTATATATCATTTTATTCAGGGGAAACAGGGCTTTCATTTAATATCAAATATTTAGCTATGAAACATAATTTAATATGAATAAAATGGGAGAAAATACAATTTTTTTTTTGATTTTTTTAGTTCTACATGACATTTTAACGGTCAATGTCATAATACTGTTTGCTTTTACTGCAATAAAATACACATATTTGTATTCAGTAAAGTCTCACATGTAAGACAGTACCCCCTATGTACAGGTTTTATGGCGTTTTGGGAAGTTACAGGGTCAAATATAGCACGTTACATTTGAAATTGAAATTCGCCAGATTGGTTACGTTGCCTTTGAGACTGTATAGTAGCCAGGGAATGAAATTTACACCCATAATGGCATACCATTTGCAATAGTAGACAACCCAAGGTATTGCAAATGGGGTATGTCCAGTCTTTTTTAGTAGCCATTTGGTCACAAACACTGGCCAAAGTTAGCGTTAGTATTTGTTTGTGTGTGAAAAATGCAAAAAACGCCAATTTTGGCCAGTGTTTGTGACTAAGTGGCTACTAAAAAAGACTGGACATACCCTGTTTGCAATACCTTGGGTTGTCTACTATTGCAAATGGTATGCCATCATAGGGGTAATTTTCATTCTTGGGCTACCATAGGGTCTCAAAGGCAACGTAACCAATCTGGCGAATTTTAATGTGAAAAAAATGAAACGCAAGCCTTATATTTGACGCTGTAACTTTTGAAAACACCATAAAACCTGTACATGAGGGGTACTGTTGTACTCGGGAGACTTCGCTGAACACAAATATTTGTGTTTCAAAACAGTAAAAAGTATCACAGCAATAATATTGTCCATGTAATGCTGTTTGTGCGTGAAAAATGCAAAAAACTTCACTTTTACTGGCGATATCATTGTTGTAATACATTTTACTGTTTTGAAACACTAATATTTGTGTTCAGCGAAGTCTCCCGAGTAGAACAGTACCCCCCATGTACAGGTTTTATGGTGTCTTGGAAAGTTATAGGGTTAAATATAGTGCTAGCAAATTAAATTCCCTTTACTTTCGGCATGGGTTGTCAGGCAGGTCCCGCTAATTGTAATTAATTAAGATACCCAATTATGTAAAAATATTACATAAATATATATGTAGAATTAATATATGTGATATATATATATATATATATATATATATATATATATATATATATATATATATATATACATATGTGTATATATATGTATATATCTATATAATTTTTTTAAATATTTTTATTTATATATAGGTATATATATATATAGTGATATATATGTATATATTTATGTATATAGATATATATATATGTATTAAGGCCTTTTGGCCTGTAATTGTGGGAGGGGCGTATGACTCACCTTCTCCCTACTTAAGGGACACCCCTTACCTGGCTCCATACCGTTCGAGGTCAGCGCTGCATCGAGAATCCACTTCCGGTTCACGTACGGCGCCATCTTGCTTTTCAAAAACCCGCGGTTTTCGTTTGGTGTAGCTGTGTCCAGGAATCCTTACAGGTTTTCCGCCCGTTTCAGCCACGCACATACCCGGTGTTTTCGTCGCAGATTAAGTCCACAGGACTTCAAAATCGTAAGTCCGTCGCCCGGATCATTTCCCACGGCGTCGCGATTTAAAACGGCCTTACTTTACGGCCACACGCTTTACGGCCAAGTCACAGGCATATTAACCCCTTTGCTGCCGGCAGGCATATCGGTTTCGGTTTTTCTTTGTATTAAGCAAATTCGTTCTGCATATCATCAGCTATAATTGGTTTCATGTCATTTACTGTTATTTAGCTTATGCAAATTACGAAATCCTTGCATATGACTGGGGCAATACCCCTGTTAACTACTTATGAATAAGTATTTATTTAGGTTATGGTTTAATCTTAGCAGATATGGCATTATTAAAGTTTTATTGAAATTCTTCATGTTATATACATATATTTATGGAGTTAAGCTTAGACAAGCCTTTACATTTTACAGATGTCGCTTGTAGGATTTACGTTATAAATTATGTTTAGAAATTACGTTTCTATCATACCATGTACTCACGTTTTCTTACATGGCACTTATATATTCTGACTTTTTCTTTGTGTACTCAAACGACATACCAAGTACACAAGAACACGGTCTCACAAATCTCACAAACTCTCGGGTTGAATCACACGTCTTGATTCAACCACTCATACGTCACGTTGTTTCCAATTTTGGGATAACTTCTCAAATATTTCTGTACCTCGTACTTACCTCTTTTCATGGCTTACGTTTACGGCCTAACATATACGGTATTGTTTTAAATCCTGCACCTTATTATACCACAAACACTAGCATTACTATATCATACGCATTAATCTGGTCACCAGAGACATATCATACACACCCCCAAGCATGATTACCATACCACATACAGGGCCAGTCGGGCCAATATCATTCATGTATTCCCTTTCCATATGTACTACTAGAACTCATCACATATAACTAGTCTAAATTGGTATCATAGGATCCAATTCTCACACTATCATATTTGGTTTTTCTATCCCTTTAAGATTTTTCCAGTTTTCTCTACCTATCGCTTATCAAGCGCATACATACTACCAGGTACGTTAAGCCTGCTCACGCCATACATCACATATGGTTCCTCCTCTACTTAGGACATAGAGTACTGGCAATTTTAGGGGTTATAGGCCCAAATAGGTATCCCCCCTCCGGGCATTCTGCCTATCGTTTAGTGGTCCGCGAGGCCAACACCCCGCCTCAACGTTTCGGAGGTAATGCCCCCCGGGCCACACGTGAGTTAGCCGCCTCGCAATTATAGAGAGGGTGCCACCTGTCACTCCCTTCCCCTGTTTTCTTGTATTGTCACCGAGAGGCCTACGATTTCCTGCCACTACGTCGGGTGGCCTCAATAACCCCTCGCGCCAACGCATAGATAGAGCCTCTCATAGCCACTTGGCAACTAGCAGGGCCTCACCTGTCACCAAAGAACAAGTTTTAATTTTTCGCCTATCCGGCATAATTAGCCTGCCAGTACATCCCCTCGGGGGGTTTTATGCTAACCATATACTTTTGTAATCTAGTATGTCTCAAGAAGGGGTAGAGGATTTCTCCATCCCAAGGACTCCGGCTAGAACCAACACCCCATCACAGGAGGAAGATACGGCTAGTCCAGCATCTTTCAGATCATGGACTATCCCTCGTATCACTAGCGAACTCAGGAGACGACAAATCCCTTTTCCAGCAACAGCAAGGAAAGCTGAACTTTACAAATTATTACACACCTCAACTGATAACATGGACGCTGGGGAAGGGTCGAGCCAGTCCCACCCAGGGAACATACATGACATGCTCACGTCCCTCATGACATCCATGAGCAAGGTCAATTCTAGGCTGGAGAAACTTGAATCGGTCACTACAGCCCTCACTATGGCTGGACCGGCCACGGAAATTCCCCCATCAGTGGTGGAGTCGCAATCAGTTTCTACAGCTATCACCTCGGATGACCAAGAAGTTTACCCTGCCCACATGATTCCTGAGCACCTCAGGAGAGATATCCTGGAAGGTAAAGATGTCAATCTGGCCTCACTACTAATTGCCTCCCAGGATATAGTGGAACATAAGACCTACGCTTATGACAATATTTCTGTGGTGGTCAAATCCAGGGATGCACGATTAAATAGGAAGCTAACCATTCCTGAATTTGTATTAGCTTTTGGCATTTATCGGGATGTGGTCTGTACGGTATATCCCCACAGACGTGAGGAGTTTGACTTATATATGCACAGGCTGGTTGATCTGGGCAACAAATATGGTGGGTCAGCTTTCTATGACTACCATAGATCTTTTTCTGCCAAAGTGTCTGGCGCCTTCTCACAGTACGGGACAAGGTCCAACTGGAGTAAGATTGATACGATCATTTTTGCAGGCACTTTGCAGGTCTAAGAGCACCGGCCTGTGCACACTGCTCCTCCATGGCTCATACTGCCAATTTTTGTCCGACCACTGCGAACGAACCTACCACCTCGCAGGGCACTAGCTCCGCTGTGTCAGCAGAGAGAACACCTAAAGACAAACTGGGTCGACCTATCAAGTTTTTGGGGAAGTCCCAAATATGTAATAATTTCAATGTCGGTGCATGTAATTACAGCGGTTGTCGGTTATTGCATATATGTTCAAAATGTTTTAGGGCACATGCGAAAACCATGTGTCCAAATAAAATGTACCCTAAACAATACTTAACTGAGATAAATATTTCTGTACTCACGGCATTACTGTCACAACATCCATCTAGACATTTGGTAGACTTCATCATCACTGGTCTATCACAAGGATTCCATACTGGTCTCATACACATGCCTTCAGGAATCCTTGAATGTCCTAATTTACAATCTGCA
>OW240914.1:245227162-245269756 GCA_933207985.1 Pelobates cultripes
CCTATTGGGACCCTTTCAGTCCCCTCCTTTTTCCTCATGGCGGACAAACCCCATCGGTATTGTCACAGGGAAATCTTCCCACAAACAAAGGCTTATCATCGATCTGTCTGCACCTCACACCTCTGCCTCACCTAGTCTGAACTCCCTTATCCCCTCTGAGGAATTTTCACTTCAATACTCCACCATAGATCACGCCATTACAGCTATCATGCAGGCAGGGGTCAGAGCATGGCTCAGCAAGACTGACATTACAAATGCCTTCAAATTATTGCCTATCCACCCTACACTATGGCACCTGCATGGCATTAAGTGGGCCGGGCACTACTACTTTTTCTCACGCCTAGCGTTTGGTTCAAAAAGTAGTCCGGCCATTTTTGACGTATTCGCCGAAACATTATGCTGGTTATTATTAAATGTAGCCAGATGCCCTACAGTTATACACTACCTGGATGATTTCTTACTGATCGAAGAGAACACTTCCCCTCCCAGTAGCCTCATAGCAACCATCAGTCTTTTTAAACAGGTGGGTGTTCCAGTCTCCCCCACCAAAACTGAAGGACCAGATACAGTCATCACCTTTCTGGGAATCATGCTAGACTCAGCCACCATGCAAGCCAGCCTGCCACGCACCAAGATAGAGAACATTCTCACCAACATTAACCTCTACATACACCTCGGTACTTGCAATCGCAAAGAATTGCAGTCTCTACTTGGGTCACTGAACTTTGCCATGCGCATTATACCTCAAGGCCGGGCTTTCATCTCACGGCTCCTAACCATGTTCCCACTGTTTAGACATGATGCACACAGGTTACCACTGGATACCCAAGCCACGGCAGACCTACTTATGTGGAGAAACTTTTTGACCACCTGGAATGGGAAAAGCATGTTTCTCCCTAAATTGTCTGACTCCTCACCTACCATCTGGTCAGACGCGGCGTCTACCACAGGTTTTGCAGCAATTTACGGGAATGAATGGCTTTGGGGTAGCTGGCCTCCAGAGGTACAGGACCTGGAAGGGTTTTCCACTACCTCAGCTCTATTTGAGATGTATCCCATTGTAGCAGCTGCCGTGACATGGGGGCATCTATGGGCAGGTTCGTCAGTACGTTGCCACTCAGACAACCAAGCTACCTGCCACATCATAAACAAAGGCCGATCCAAGTCACTGACCATTATGAGGTTCTTGAGGAAACTCACCTGGCTGGCTGCATGCCATAACTTCTTCTTGTTTTGTGTCCATGTCCCAGGTGTTTGTAACACGGCTGCTGACAATTTGTCTCGTTTCAATTTTCAGGCTTTTCGGCAAATACTTCCGTCAGCCGCACGTACAGCCACGACCACTCCACCTTTCCACCAGCTAGTCATGGACTAGAAGCTATTATGCAACATAGCAGGACATTGGCACAATTAGCACTGTCCACCAATACCCGGAGAACATATGACAGGGCTTTCCTTCTATTTAAAAGATTCCTGTCACTGCACAACGTCACACAACCTTTCATCATGACATCTTTGTTAGGTTTTGCTTCTTTTTGCCACCTCAAACTTAAATTATCTTACAACACAATCAAGCTATATCTGACAGGCATACAACATCACATGCTAACATTACAACCAAACAACACAAGTTTCATGTCCTCCTACCAGATAAAAACATCCTTAGAGGTATCCAGAGATCCGAACCCCCACGTACCGCGCAAAGGCTACCTATAGACTTCAATATCTTCAAGGATTTATCCAGCCTACTAGATTCAAAACCCTTTGCGAACAACACAAACCTTGTTATAAAAACCGCCATATACGTAGCTTTTTATGGTTTCTTGAGACCAAGAGAATTTACCGCCATCAACACATCCCAGTCCACTCACATTCTGCTTCATTCACACTTAACGAAACACATGGATTACTATATTTTAACTCTGCATCACTCCAAAACCAATCAACACGCACCCCCGGTAGAGGTTAGATACTATCCTACCCACAGCGTGTGGTGCCCCGTCACATTACTGGACACCTATACTCAGCATTTCAAAGCATCACCATCTCAACCACTTTTCTGTCTACAAGGTTCGGTACTCACTACCACCACCTTCATGACCCACGTCAGGTCCCTACTTACACAACTAGGCCTAAAATCAGCTAACTATTCGGGCCACTCCTTCCGCATAGGGGCGGCCTCCACAGCGTCCAGTGCAAACATTCCAGTACATGTTATCAAGTCACTAGGGCGCTGGAAGTCTTCTGCATACTCTAGATACATACCTAACCCGGTACAAGAAGTTAGAAATGCCTTTCAAGATATGTCTGGTTGAAGTATGTATACTGCTCGTTTCGTATAAAGTATATTTTCTACTTTTTGCCCTCTTTATTTACAGGCCTACCTCATCGTCGGTTCCGGCACACCACAACCGACTTGCTCTTTCACACTATCCCATACTTATCAGTGTTTGTATCTTCTGTACTATCATGAGCCCTTAACACAAGTATTAAGGCCTTTTGGCCTGTAATTGTGGGAGGGGCGTATGACTCACCTTCTCCCTACTTAAGGGACACCCCTTACCTGGCTCCATACCGTTCGAGGTCAGCGCTGCATCACCCTCCCACCCACTCCTTTTTATGAACTCCTTTTTCTCATACATTTCTTATTGGTGGGCCCTCTTTATTTACAGGCCTACCTCATCGTCGGTTCCGGCACACCACAACCGACTTGCTCTTTCACACTATCCCATACTTATCAGTGTTTGTATCTTCTGTACTATCATGAGCCCTTAACACAAATATATATATATATATATATATATATATATATTATTTCATTCTACGTGTATTTTGAGATATATATATATATATATATATATATATATATATATATATTAATTTCACAATACAGTTAGAACAAAATAACACACATCTATATATTTTTTAATTATTTATTTTTAATTATTTTTTTTATTTTATTTTTTAACATATTTACATTTTTATTTTTTTTATATTATATATAAATATATATATATATATATATATATATATAATTATATATATATATATTTAATCAGTATCAGTCTACGTGTAATTTGATATTAGTATATATATATATATATATATATATATATATATATATATATATAATTATATATATATATTAATGATAAAAATACACCCTAGGCTGATTATGCGATGTGTGTATGTATATGTGTATATATATATATATATATATATATATATATATATATATATATACATACTTAGATCATATATATATATAATATATATATATATATATATATATATATATATATATATATATATGATCTAAGTATATATTATAATTTTTTTACACTAATTATTTATTTTATTTTTATTTTCAGCCAGCAGGGGGACCACCTGTCATTACAGGCAGTCCCCCTGCTGGCAATGCTGCAGCCAGCTACCCCCGGCCATGTGATTGTGGGGCCCTCGCAAGGACCCCACTCTCACACGGCCGGGGTGCTTCGAGGAGGACGGACGTGCCGCAGGGGGCTCCCTGGGAGTCCCCCCCACCGCGATCGCCGGCGTGGGATCGCCGGCGACCGGGTAAGTACCGAAAGACCGGAGGGCGTACTATTACGCCCGGCGGCATTTATAGCCGCTTAGAATAGGGCGTAATAGTACGCCCTCCGGTCTTAAGGGGTTAACCTTTAATTGCCATTTTAACCTGTGTGTGTCATCTTGTGTGTCTGTAACAAGGCCAAACATTCAAGGGTATGTAAACATTTGATCAGGGTCGTTTGGGTAACTTCTGTTATCATTAGAATTTAAAAAGGAGCCAAACAACTATGTGATAAAGCATGGCTCCATATGATCACCATCATTCATTTTTTTTTTTTTTTTTTTTGCATGATCATATTTTCAAAATCCATACCAAATTTTTACAATTTCTGCCAGGGTATGCAAACATTTGAGCACAACCATAAATTAGATGCCCTTTTTGACTTGTAAAATTTATGTTTCCTGTGCCTATGAAAATGTTCCCATGATGACATACCCTTTTTAACAATTATTCTGAATGTAGTATTTCGAGTTGTTTGGTGTAGCCACTATGTAATAACTGGGCTTAAAATAAACAGGGACAAGCCATAGTCAAGGGAATCAAGAAGTCAGAGTAGTCGGAAATCAAGCCAATAAGTCGGTACAGACAGCAAACATAGAGTAATCAGGACAAGCCAAGGTCGAAAATCCAGAAAATCTAATTAACACCGTCCCACACAGAGTGATTCAAGATTTCAGCTCTGTATGGTATACTCTGAAACTGTCTGCTGTGCATAGGGCAGGTAGAGATGTACAGGAAAAGCAGTAATAACTGTAGATCACCATCATTGGCTGCAGAAGGACTGCATGGTTTTCCAGTAATACAGCTAGTTGAAACGGAGAGAAAGCAAGCACACTCTTGCGTAATGTGCCTGCCACTTCTGTAAGCTCTCTGAAGCTAATGGTAATACAAGGAAACTTTCCTGCCTGCCCGATTTACAGCTGGAGAGACATTTAAGTAAATGTTTATAAAAGTGAGGATGATTTACTATGGATATATGCACTTTTATAAACTGTCACAAATATGACAGACTCCAGACACATAAAAAAACCTGTGTGCAGAGTGTTCCTTTGAGAAGCTTCTAACTAATATAAACAACATCTTACCCTTTACTGTAATGCAATTTTGCTGGGATCTCTTTATGAGATCTTAAAAATTGAAATTTTAATTTACAAAATATGTTATGCATTAGAATGATGTTAGAGGATTTGATGTCTATGCCTACAGTCAGTTTCCTAAATGCATTTTTGAAATCTGAAATAAATATCCACAGCCACTAAATCCATCACAAAAATCACACACAGCCAACACAAATTACATCACATTTTTGTGAGATTTATTACTGTGGAACTGTGAAACTCATACAAAATGCACATTACCTTCGCTGGTTACAGACCAGCATTACTGCAGATTAGCAAGCTTAGCAAGATCAGCAACTCACAAGACGGTTATTTATATGACACTTGATAGTTAATATGTGTGGCGAAAGTGACCTTGCCACTGGGTTTTGGAGAGGCCTGCTTGCCAGCCTCTTGCCCTGTGACTATGGCCTCTGGGGTGTATCGCCTTTTAAAAACACTATTTGTGCATATTGGGACTTAGCACAATGCCCCTTTAAACTTTCGAATTGGAACTTCGAACTACCGAACAGCCGGACCCCACACAAGTGGAGTGTGCAGCCAATTTACCTCCCAGGCTGGGAGCTAAACCGCAGCCTAATTGACGAACGGCTGGGTGGTCGCCATTCGTATAGTAAAACACGTGGCAGAGGCCATGTTGTTTAGTCGAACGCATTCAGCTGTGTTTTGTTGTTGAGTTCATGGAACTCAAATCGGACACGCAACGGCATGAACACTGCTGAACCATGAAAATGTGCATGTGGTTGGTCAAAAGAGACTTCCAGGAATCTCCTGAACCCGTGCTCTGATCTGGGTGACCTTTGGATATGTTGTTCATCCAGATCAGGGCTATGCAAGGATGTATATTTGTGGGGATATGTGGTTTTAGGGTGTTTTCTGGGTTTTGTGAAAAATTTGTTTTTTTCTGCTAGGGGATAATAGAGTTAATTAAAGTACCTTACTCAATTATCTCCCAAGCAGAGGGGAGGGTTTGTGTACAGTATCTGGGAGTGTCTAACTGTACAATACTGTTTTGTGACTTTGTGTCCTGTGCCCCACAATGTCCACCTGGGTGGTAACCTTGTGGGGAAAACTGTCTAAAAGACCAAGCTGTTCAATAAACCCTCAGATCTGCTGAGTTCCTGTTCTACCCTCAACATAGAGCCTTGTCTCATGAGTGTGGGGAAAGGCTGCATCTACCCTGGGGATTGCTATATCACTATACTCCCCATGGATTATAATCACTAAGCTCTTTTAAGAGCTTGTTCCTGCTACTCTCTCTTAGAGGAGAGGTTCACCCACTGGAACCTGGAGCCTTGTCGTAGAGGATGGTGAGTTCCCAGCCAAGCTGTAACACTGGATGTGGGGACTGTGGTGCTGATGGTGTCTGGTGGAGTGCTTGGAGTCCTCAGTGAGCACTAGGAGCATCCGTTGGCAGAAGTACCCAACCGGGGTACAGGAAGCTCTGTTACAATATGAATGGGAGGTTTTAAAAAGTGGGGGATATTTGATGAAGGGGAGTGGTAAGTGAGAGATGTGGCCAGGGATAGGAGCTGTGAAGATTTGTAGCACAGGACGTCTAAAAGCCTATGACTGACCCTGCTTGTCAGTCAATGCCTTGACTTTAAGTGTATGACGAGGCATTGACTGAGAGCCGGGTGAAAAACTATTTTATATATTTTATTTTTTTTTACTGAAAAACTATTTTATGTATTCTATATAAAACTGCTTGCACAATGTATAGATTAAATTAAAAAGTGACAAGGTATCCTTTAAGTGTTTTATGTGTTTTAACGCACCGCCCACGCTCCGCCTTATTGGCTGAGATAATCAGAATTAAAGATCTCAGCCAATCCAATGCTTCCCAACAGGAAAATGCTTTTCTGCGCCAATCAACATATTCTCAAAGACATGCATTGAATCAATGCATCCCTATGAGAAGTATTCAACGCTTTATTTACATTAAAATGCCTGCAGCAACCAGGGCTGCCCTTTGGCACCTCTGTTATATATCCTTTCTATAGAACCGTTGGCAGCCGCGATTAGACAGAATGATGACATCAGCGGGCTAAAAGTGAATAGTCTGGAGAACAAAATTGCACTTTATGTAGACAACGTTCTATTGACTCTTACAGACCCTATTAGATCTATTCCAGCTGTATTTTGTCTTATTAATGAGTATAGTAAATTTTCAGGCTATAAAATAAATATAAAAAAAACACAAATCCTGACAAGAGGTCTACATGGGCCTGGGGTAAAAAAAACTTAAAAAGGAATTTAAATGTGATTGGGAATATAAAATACTTAGGGGTAAGACTATCTCTGGATTATAGGGAAATTGGTGAACTTAATTATACAGAAATAGCTACCCAATTTAGGAGTATCCTAAAAAATTGGAAGGGATTGGAATTATCCTGGCTGGGAAGAATCGAAGCGGTAAACTCTTATCTACTCCCCAAATTGACATTTTTGTTTTGTAACCTCCCGTTGAGGGTTTCACTCCAGACGATACGCGGTCTTCAAAAACAGGTTTCGGATTATATATGGCAAGACAAGAGACCTAGAGTATCACTGGAAATTTTACAGAGACATTGGAAGGAAGGGGGAATTTCTTTCCCAGATATACAGAAATTATATATGAACAATATGGTAGCACACTTAATTAAATGTGATAATTTTACAATGTCAAGACCAGTTTGGTTAGATATCGAAAAAACGGATCTCTGTAATATTGAACCTTTATTTCTCTGGTGGCGTGACAGTGAATTTGTAAAAAATATAAGATCTAGTAACCCGATGAATAACACAATGATCTATATTGTAAAATACCTAAAGAAAAAATATGGAACTAAATATATATCAAGAAATGCCCCATTAATATGTCTAAAATATTATATAAAAAATATAAATTTTCAAGAATGGGAAGAGTGTGGAATTGTAAAAATTGGGGAACTTTTAAATGATAACAAAATATTGCCATTTGCAATGTTACAGTTCAATTATAACCTCCCTTCGAAGGAAATATTTAATTACCTAAGAATAAAATCCTTTATTATGGGAAATGTTTTTTCGGAAACTTCTCCATTTGACCAGTTTGTAGCATTTCACTATAAAAAAAAAATTGCATCTAGATTTAATCAATTTACAAGATGCCAAAGGCAAATAGTTAAAGCATTGGCAATGAATAATTGGGAGCAGGAACTCCACTTTTCATCTTCGGTTGAAGATTGGATTTTGGCCCTACAATCAGTAAAAAGATATATACATGGGGTGAATATACAGGAAGTGTATTTTAAATTGGTGTATCGTTGGTATCTGGTGCCTACTCGACTCCATAGATTTCAACCCACACTTCTACCGGATTGTTGGAGATGTGTTAGGGAGTTAGGTTCTTTCTCCCACATCTGGTGGGACTGTGAGGAGTTGAAATCTATGAAAACAACTTTATCGGATTTGGTGGACTCCATTTTGAAGGTTCAAACTGTTATCACGGCACAAATGTTCCTGTTTCATCTAGATTTGCCAATAGTTAACATAAAACAAAAAATCCTTATGATTCACTCGTTTATGGCAATAAAATTAGTTATGGCCAGAAATTGGAGAAACATGGGTTCGTTAAACTGGCATGATATATGTATACAAATAGATTATCAACGTAGGATGGAAGCTGGGTTAGCCTCAAATAAGTTATCCAGAGAGAAATACGATGAAACTTGGGCCCCTTGGGTTAGATATCTTAGCAGTAAAAACACAACCCCCCTTATATAGATAGCCACACTTAGGTAGCATCAATGTGAATTGATAGTAAGATAGAGGAAATGTATGTTATTTTCTCTTTTTTTTTTTTTTTCTAGTTTGAATGTTGACAATGCAGATAATGTTCAAGTGTATGAATTATGGTTATATTAAACTTATGTGACTATAAAATCTATTGTAAAGCAATATATTGCACCATATTGTAAAATCTATTTATGAAATTGCATTTGGATGGAATTTTCTTTTTAAAATGAAAAATAAAAATTTATATATGAAAAAAAAAAAAAAAAATGCCTGCAGCAACATACTATACACACCAGAACAACTAAGAACGTATTTATAGTGTCCCTTTAATTTGTAGGGTGACCATATATGCATGCTATATTATTCTCTCTACTGAAATCTCCTGGGTAGTAAAATAAAAAATAAAAAAAAAACAGTGGGTAGTTATATGCAACAGAAAACGTAAGAGGTCTGTTTATGTTTTTGTTTTAGCTTCTTTTATTTTATTTTGTTTAGCAAAACTAAAGGGTTGAATGTGGAGAACAATACAGCATGAATATAAGACCAAAATATACTAGAGTTGTGTTGGTACCCAGAATGTCAAGTTAATTTTGCATGCATTTTTAAAAAAAAGTATATAGACTTTTTAAAGTGTTTTTATGTAATAATTTTAACAACTTGAAAGCCATATTGCAAAAAAATATATGCTAAAACAACATCTCTGTTATGTTGACTTACATATTTGCTAAAATTCCTGAACTCAGCACAACATTGCTGTTTAATAAATATCCCACAATTTTTTATTGGGTATTTCATTATATCTCTCTGTATTTTAGATGGCTATACCACAGATGATATAGAATTTTACTGGCGTGGAGGCAATCATGCGGTTACAGGAGTGGACAGGATTGAATTGCCACAATTTTCAATTGTGGACTACAAGCTTTTATCAAAAAATGTGGTTTTCTCTACAGGTTGGTATAATTAAAAAAGAAAATGTGAAGAAAATATATATAAATATGTAACAGCACTGAGTAAGCTGCTTTTAAGTCACAGTGTGGCTTCTGAGAGTCAGAGAATCTACAAAGAGGTAGTGGAAGTCTTGCTATATTTCTCCATGGGTGTCCTCTCTTTCTCATGCAGGTTGTTTCGTAGTTTAGATCAGTGGTCTTCAACCACTTGTCTTTCGGACCAACGCCGGTCCTCAAGGATTTATTGCGCGTCCGCAAAAGCTTTCACCCAACTATACCGGCAATAAATTGCTGTAAAATATGCAGACCGGCAATAAATTGCTGTGAAATATTTCCCTGGTGCTATGATTTAATGATCATAGCACCGGGAACTGTGCCTCCCTCTCTCCTGCCCGCTGTGCACTGTAATGCTGGCAGTCGGCAGGGGAGGGAGGAACGGGGGGAGCTCTATCCAGCAGCTCTGCCGGGTTCTACTCTCGCGAGCTCAGAACGTTGCTGTGGTTACCACTGCAACACTCCACATCTCACGACAGTGAACTCTCACCACCTGGACCACCAGGGCCTTGTACTGTCCCTCCTCCCAGGCAAAGGTAGGGATATTAAAAGTACTATTCTATTTTTTTATATAAAAAAAAAAATTATTAATCTATTCTCCAACCCCACATACCCACAATCATTCTCCCCTACACACACACCAACTGCCCCCATCCACATACACTGCCCCCCATCCACACACACACTGCTTCCCATACACATGGACTGCCCCCATACACACAAACTGCACTCCTCAAACACACACACAGCATCCACATACACACAAACTGCACCCCTCACACATACCATTGATTTTTATTTCTGGCTGACGCCGGTCCGCAAGTGCTAAAAGGTTGCAGAACACTGATTTAAATTACTCAGTGCAGTTAAAAACCATATACTGTGAGGAACTGACTCTGCTGGGTTTCGAACCCTGGTTTACATGGTGCTAAACCTCTTCCTTACAGTACACCAGCCTGCCTTTTGCAAATTCACCTGAGATCTGATACTATTGCTTGTAGAGTCAAGGTTATCAGTGACAACTCTCTTCAGCTATGTCTGGTCAGGTGTCTGGTTCTTGGCCTATAAAAGCCACTTCTTGCCTCTGTACCTTTGCCAGATTATTGTGGTTCCTGTACTCTCTAATCAAGCGTGTTCCTGTTTCTCCTTCCTGTTGCTGAATTTGGACTGTTTTGACTTTGCTGCTTCTCCTTCCCACTGGCCTCGGCTTGCCTCACTACGATTATCATCTTTCTGTTCCAGTCTCCCATCTCTGCTTAAGACCAGAAGGCCACTCAAGGCTCAGGGGCTCAACCACCTGGGTAACGAGTGGCTACCTCTGGCAGAAAACATTGCTGATCTGGCTACTGGACTCCAAAACTTTGTAACATCAATATCATTACATATACATACATTTGATAAGGAAGTATTTTTCTGGAGTGAGGGCCTGTGGCTAAGAAGACAGGTTTATGGTACTGCATCCTACAAAACATATGTTTATTTATTTTTGCACCTCCAAATCCCACCCACAGGAATACACACACAGACACAAACACACACACTGATACAAAAGGACACAGATACACACACACAGAGATACATACTGAAACAGACGTACACGCATATAGGCATACATACTGACACACACATACTGAGACATACACAGGTATACATACACACAGGCATACATAGTGACAGACAGACACATACTAGCATACATACAGACACACGTGCATGAGTACATACAGACACATACATACATACACACTGACATACATACTGACACAGACAGGCATTCATAATGACATGCAAACATACATATATTCATGCTGGCATACATACATATATACATACATACATACTGAGAGACATGCATACATACACACATGCATACATTCATACAGACACTGACATCCATACACACATACATACATACATACACAGACAGACATACTGACATACATACATGCATTCATACATACTGACATACATTCATACATACTGACATACATGCATACTGACATCCATACACACAGACATATGTTCATAATGACATGCAGACATACATTCATACTGGCATACTGACATACAGACATGCATAATGACATACATACATACATACATTGATACTGGCATACATATAGACATACATGCATACTGACAGACATGCATACATACATATATACACATACATTCATAATGGCATACAGATATATATATATATATATATATATATATATATATATATATATATATATATATACACACATACATATATATACATACATACTGGCATACATGCATACTGACATCCATACACACATACACACAGACACATGTTCATAATGACATGCAGGCATACATGCATACATTCATAATTACATGCAGGCATGCTGACAGACATACATACATACAGACATACATGCATACAGACACTGACATCCATAAACACACACACACACACATACATACATACACAGACAGACATACATGCATGCATACTGACATCCATACACACATACACACAGACATACATGCATAATGACATGCAGACATGCATGTATGCATTCATAATGACATACAGACATGCTGACAGACATACATGCATACAGACACTGACATCCATACACACACAGAGACATACATACATACATACATACTGACATCCATACAAACATACACACAAACATACGTTCATAATGACTTGCAGTCATACATGCATACATTCATAATGACATGCAGACATACATGCATACATTCATAATGACATGCAGACATGCATGCATGCATTCATAATGACATGCAGACATACATGCATGCATTCATAATGACATACAGACATGCATACAGACATACATGCATACAGACACTGACATTCATACACACACACACACACACACACATACATACATACATACATACACACAGACATACGTTCATAATGACATACAGAAATGCATAATGACATACAGACATACAGACATAATGACATACATTGATACTGGCATACATACATTCATAATGACATACATACATATACACACACACACACACACACACACAGCTCATTTCTCAGCCACCATCCTGTCTCTTACCTTTTTTTGCAGGAGGGTGGCTGGGGCTGATGTGCGAAGTGAGCACCGGACACCACAACCACCGCAGACTCCACAATCGGCGTAGCTTAACTGGAGTCTCGCCGTCTTCTGTCCACCCTGGATCAGCTTCTGTCCCCCAGGACCGTGTGGGGAAGACCTCTCCAGGAGAGCTTATCAGGAACAAGCTCTTAAAAGAGCTAAGTGATTAGAGCTCAGGGGAGTATGCAGAGCATAGCAATCCCCAGTGTGAGTATAGCTGTCCCCTCCAATCACGAGACAAGACTACGTGTTGACACTACGTGTCAAGAAGATCTGACTCCACTGAGTGTTTATTGCTGCTTTTATGCAGGATTTTACAGGTTAGACACCACCCACTGACAATACAGTTACAGCAACCAATCATACACAAAATGACAATAGAGCACACCCAGCAGTTACAGTAAATTCCTCCCCTCTGCTTAGGAGATAATTGAGTTAATTAACTGTATCTACTCAATTATCTCCAAGCTGAAAAGTTACACTTTTTATATATTTTCATAACTTTGTAAGTTTACATGCGATATCAATAAAACTTATATTTTTATAACCAGCATAATTGGGGGACAAACATATCCAAAATTCACTTGAATCGGTTAAGTGGTTCAGGAGATAGGTGGTCATATTAAGTAATATTTTGACAAAATATGACAAAACAGCCAGTTCCAACTGGTTTGGCAGTGTCCATGGGACAACGCCCTGCTGGAGAACAATGGGACAGGGGGAGGGGAAGAGGCACACCTTCACATGGATTCAAAGGGCAGAAAAAGTGTCCCAAAAGATTAAATATGTCCATACACAGGCTGGCAATCAGTCCTCTCCAATGCCCAGTGGCAAATGGCAGTTTGTCACAGCTACTTGTGTATTACCTGTGTTTTACATACCAGCAGAGATACCGTGGATTAACCTACTATTCCACTACAATTGGTGGCAAGCGACGGGATTTAAACCTCACAGCAAAGCAGCGTTCGGGAGTTCTTTATACGAACGAGGAAAAGAAAGCAGCGGTTCGGTGAAACAACCATTCAGATAAACCGGAGTTTGGGAATATGTTAAACTATATGAACGGACGGTGAATGGAGACAAACTAAGCAACATTGAAGCGAACCACATTAAAGAAACTATTGGAGGCAAGGGGAAAAATAGCCAGCAACAAGACAAAAACTGCCCTTATTGCCGAACTCATGGAGGGAGACAGAACAACTCATGCAGCACCTCCACTGGAGACAGAGCAAACTGAATTCGGAAAGAGCTAAGGAGCAGGTTGGCGTTTTATCCAGAAACACAACCCACAGAAACCTTGGAGAGACTGATGGCAGATGTGCAGAAATACATCATGGCCAAACAACTACAGTCAAACCAGCGATCCAGAGAGGGGTCACCAGCCCCATCCAGCATCACCCAGGGAAAAGCCAAGATTTCCTACCAAGCTTTTAAAAAATTACACAGAAGCAGAGGATGATATTGACACGTATCTGCAGGATTTTGAAAGGCTGTGCCAGCTGCATGATATCAGTCCAGCAAACAAGGTACCCCTGCTTGCCGGTAGATTCTCTGGCCGCGCAGCAGAGGCGTACTGCGCAGTTCCAGATGAGGACAGCAGGGACTACCAAAAGGTAAAACAAGCCACCCTAGTCTGTTATGCCATTACCCCAGAGGCCTACAGACTCAAATTCAGGGATGTTAAGAAACAGGATAAAGACTCCCATGCAGAATTTGCTCACCGCCTAGACCAAGCCGCCAGGGCATGGGTGCAATCAACACAAGCTACTACCCTGGAAGATCTGTTTCAATTGATCTTGTTGGAACAGTTCTTCAAGGAGCTGATGATAGACCTGCAGAACTGGATAAGGGACCGTAAAACCTTATACCCTGCAAGAAGCCGCCAGGCTAGCAGATGACCATCAAGACTTCAGGCGAGACCAACGATCACAGCACCGCGCCGTCTATGGATCTGCAGCACCCCTTCCAATGGTTACCACATCAAGTCATCCATGACCAGGGGGAGCCAGTAACCAGTACCCTCCAAGATACACAACCCGGCCTCCGATCTGCTGTCACACATGCAACTAGCAGGGGCACGTGCAAAGAGAATGCCCACTAAACAGAAACTGGCAAACCTGGCACAACCAAGGCCAACACCCTAGTGCCCGGGCTGCTGTACATTACTACCAGAGTGAACAACCCACGACAGCCACACAGGTAGAGGAGCCACTAGGAGCACTCCATGAGGTCAACTCCATCCAAGTTGCATCTGATAAACGCCGGGGTCACCGCCAGGTCGTACACATGGAAGGGAAACGTATACAGGGATTACGTGATTCTGGGGCCACCCTGATCTTGGTCCGGAGCCACCTTGTCCCAAAGAACCAACTCACTGGGGATTGTGTGGCAGTAAGAGTAGTGATGTACTGAACTGTTCGCCGGCGAATAGTTCCCGGCAAACATAGCGTGCTCGCGTTCGCCGCCACGGGCGAACACATGCGTGGTTCGATCCGCCCCCTATTCGTCATCATTGAGCAAACTTTGACCCTGTGCCTCACGGTCAGCAGACACATTCTAGCAAATTAGCAGCAGACCCTCCCTTCCAGACCCTCCCACCTCCCTCCCAGCATCCATTAGATAGGGAAATTGATAGCTAGGCTAGGGTATTCAGTGTCCACTACAGTCCTGAAGGACTCATCTGATCTCTGCTGTAAGGACAGCACCCCAAAAAGGCTAGAACATCAGTCTGCTTTTTTTTTCTTCTGTGTAATGTAATTGCAGTTGCCTGCCAGCTTCTGTGTCAGGCTCACAGTCGATACTGTGCCCATTTGCCCAGTCAGTGCCACCACTTATTTCTGGTGTCACAATAGCTTATGCTTGACATTTAAAAAGAAAAAAAAAATTTTTCACTGTAATAGATTGAATAGAAGTTTTTTGTCTGCCATCTTCTGTGTCAGGCTCACAGTGGATACTGTGCCCATTTGCCCAGTGCCACGACTCATATCTGGTGTCACAATAGCTTAAGCTTGACATTTAAAAAGAAATTTTTTTTTTTTTCACTGTAATAGATTGAATAGCAGTTAGTTGTCTGCAAGCGTCTGGGTGTCAGGCCTCCTTCAGCGTGTGCTCTGCAGACCTCTGCCCGTGTACTTTGCCACTCATATCTGGTGTCTCTATAGCGTGCTTTTACAAAGAAAAAAGTTTTTCAGTGTAAGCTAATAGCAGTCAGTGTCCTTAAAGCGGGTGTCAGGCCTCCTTCAGCGTGTGCTCTGCAGACCTCTGCCCGTGTACTTTGCCACTCATATCTGGTGTCTCTATAGCGTGCTTTTACAAAGAAAAAAAGTTTTTCAGTGTAAGCTAATAGCAGTCAGTGTCCTTAAAGCGGGTGTCAGGCCTCCTTCAGCGTGTGCTCTGCAGACCTTTGCCCGTGTACTTTGCCACTCATATCTGGTGTCTCTATAGCGTGCTTTTACAAAGAAAAAAAGTTTTTCAGTGTAAGCTAATAGCAGTCAGTGTCCTTAAAGCGGGTGTCAGGCCTCCTTCAGCGTGTGCTCTGCAGACCTCTGCCCGTGTACTTTGCCACTCATATCTGGTGTCTCTATAGCGTGCTTTTACAAAGAAAAAAAGTTTTTCAGTGTAAGCTAATAGCAGTCAGTGTCCTTAAAGCGGGTGTCAGGCCTCCTTCAGCGTGTGCTCTGCAGACCTCTGCCAGTGTACTTTGCCACTCATATCTGTTGTCACAATAGCGTGCATTTAAAACCAAAAAACTTTTTTCACTGTTATAGATTGAATAGCAGTTAGTTGTCTCAAAGCCGGTGTGTCAGGCTCACAGTGGATACTGTGCCCAGTGCCACCACTCACTCACTGGTGTCACAATAGCATGCATTTAAAAACCAAAAAACTTTTTTCACTGTTATAGATTGAATAGCAGTTAGTTGTCTCAAAGCGGGTGTGTCAGGCATACAGTGGATACTGTGCCCAGTGCCATCACTCACTCACTGGTGTCACAATAGCTTGCATTTAAAAACCAAAAAACATTTTTCACTGTTATAGATTGAATATCAGTTAGTTGTCTGCCAGCGTCTGTGTCAGGCTCACAGTGGATACTGTGCCCAGTGCCACCACTCACTCACTGGTGTCACAGTAGCTTGCATTTAAAAACAAAAAAAACTTTTTTCACTGTTATAGATTGAATAGCAGTCAGTGTCCTTAAAGCGGGTGTGTAAGGCTCACAGTGGATACTGTGCCCAGTGCCACCACTCACTCACTGGTGTCACAATAGCTTGCATTTAAAAACAAAAAAGTGTTTTCACTGTTATAGATTGAATAGCAGTTAGTTGTCTCAAAGCAGGTGTGTCAGGCTCACAGTGAATACTGTGCCCAGTGCCACCACTCACTCACTGGTGTCACAATAGCGTGCATTTAAAAACCCAAAAACTTTTTTCACTGTTATAGATTGAATAGCAGTTAGTTGTCTCCAAGCATCTGTGTGTCAGGCCTACAACGTGTACTCTGCCAACCTTTGCCAGTTCAAAGTGCCACTCTTATCTGGTGTCACAATAGCGTGCATTTAAAAACCAAAAAACTTTTTTCACTGTTATAGATTGAATAGCAGTTAGTTGTCTCAAAGCTGGTGTGTCAGCCCTACAGCGTGTACTCTGCCAGTTTACAGTGCCACTCATATCTGGTGTCACAATAGCTTGCATTTAAAAACAAAAAACTTTTTTCACTGTTATAGATTGAATAGCAGTTAGTTGTCTCAAAGCGGGTGTGTCAGCCCTACAGCGTGTACTCTGCCAACCTCTGCCAGTTCACAGTGCCACTCATATCTGGTGTCACAGTAGCTTGCATTTAAAAACAAAAAACTTTTTTCACTGTTATAGATTGAATAGCAGTTAGTTGTCTCAAAGCGGGTGTGTCAGCCCTACAGCGTGTACTCTGCCAACCTCTGCCAGTTCACAGTGCCACTCATATCTGGTGTCACAGTAGCTTGCATTTAAAAACAAAAAACTTTTTTCACTGTTATAGATTGAATAGCAGTTAGTTGTCTCAAAGCTGGTGTGTCAGCCCTACAGCGTGTACTCTGCCAACCTCTGCCAGTTCACAGTGCCACTCATATCTGGTGTCACAGTAGCTTGCATGCATAGTACCACTAATCGAAAAAAAAATGGCAGGCAGAGGCAGGCCACCCCGCAGGGGCCGTCGTGGTCGTGGTGCTGTGATTCCCTTTTGCCCTAGAATAATGCCCAGTTTTCAGAGGCCAGGTACCCTGAACTTGAAAAGTTCTGAGGACATAGTTGACTGGCTAACACAGGACACCCAATCTTCTACAGCTTCCGCTCGGAACCTTGACGCAACATTCTCCTCCAGCTTAGCTTCGGGCACCTCTCAAGATACCACTCACCCGCCTGCCGCCACCACCAACACTAGCACCACAGCCGCTTCACTTGGTATGTCAGAGGAGTTATTTACACATCCGTTTGAAGAAATGAGTGATGCGCAACCATTATTGACAGAGGATGTAGATAACAGGGATATGTCTCAATCAGGCAGCATTACACATGTACGGTGTGATGATGATGATGTTGTACCCGCTGCTGCTTCCTTTGCTGAGTTGTCAGATACAAGTGAAGCGGTTGATGATGACGATGCGTCCATGGATGTCACGTGGGTGCCCGCTCGGCAAGAAGAAGAACAGGGCGAAAGTTCAGATGGGGAGACAGGGAGGAGGAGGAGACGAGTTGGAAGCAGGGGGAGGTCGTCGCAAGGAGCTAGTGGCACAGTCAGACAGCACGCATCGGCACCCGGGGTCAGCCCGACAGCACGCCAATCAACGCATGCTGTGTCCACCACCAGTCATTGCAGAGCTCAGCAGTGTGACATTTTTTTTGTGTGTCTGCCTCTGACAACAGCGATGCCATTTGCAACCTGTGCTAAAAGAAACTGAGTCGTGGGAAGTCCAACACCCACCTAGATACAACTGCTTTGCGTAAGCACATGATCGCACATCACAAACGCCTATGGGATCAACACATGAGTACAAGCAGCACACAAACTCAAAGCCGCCATCCTCCTCCTGGTCCAGCATCTTCAGCCACATCAACCATTGCTGTCCTCCTTGCCCCCTCTCAACCATCCGCCACTCCGTCTCTCGCCTTGAGCAGTTCCTGCTCATCTGCCCACAGTCAGGTGTCTGTCAAGGACATGTTTGAGAGTAAGAAGCCAATGTCAGAAAGTCACCCCATTGCCCGGCATCTGACAGCTGGCTTGTCTGTACCATTAGCCCACAAGCTTTTACCATACAAGCTGGTGGAGTCTGAGGCGTTCAAAACATTTGTAGCTATTGGAACACCGCAGTGGAAGGTACCCGGACGAAATGTCTTTTCACAAAAGGCAATCCCCAACCTGTACTCGATTGTGCAAAAGGAAGTAATGGCAAGGGTCCATCTGACCACTGATACCTGGTCTGCAAAGCATGGTCAGGGCAGGTATATCACCTACACTGCACAATGGGTAAACCTGCTGACGGCTGCCAAGCATGGAATGCGTGGCTCTGCAGAGGAGTTGGTGACACCGCCACGACTTGCAGGCAGGCCTGCTGCCACCTCCTCTACTATAACCTCCTCGGCTGAGTCCTCTTCTGCTGCTGCATCTTGCTCCACATCAGCGGCACCCCCCCAGCTCCCCAGGTACTATTACACATCCCGGATACGGCAGTGTCACGCCGTCTTGGGTTTGTCTTGCTTGAAAGCAGAGAGTCACACCGCACAATCACTCCTGTCCGCTCTGAACACACAGGTGGAAAAGTGGCTGACTGTGCAGCAACTGGAGATCGGCAAAGTGGTTTGTGACAACAGAACAAATTTGTTGGCGGCATTGAAGTTGTGCAAGTTGACACATGTGCCGTGCATGGCACATGTGTGTAATCTGATCGTACAACGCTTTGTGCATAAGTACACAGGCTTACAGGACTTCCTGAAGCAGGCCAGGAAGGTGTGTGGCCATTTCAGGCGTTCCTACACGGCCATGGTGCACTTTGCCAATATCCAGCGGTGAAACAACATGCCAGTGAGGCGCTTGATTTGCGACAGCCCGACACGTTGGAATTCAACACTCCTAATGTCCGACCGCCTGCTCCAACAAGAAAAAGCCGTTAATGAATATTTGTATGACTGGGGTGCTAGGACAGCCTCTGGGGAGCTGGGAATTTTTTTGCCACGTTACTGGACACTCATGCGCAATGCCTGTAGGCTCATGTGTCCTTTTGAGGAGGTGACAAACCTAGTCAGTCGCTCCGAAGGCACCATCAGCGACATCATACCATTTGTTTTCTTCCTGGAGCGTGCCCTGCGAAGAGTGCTGGATCAGGCCATAGATGAGCGTGAAGAGGAAGAGTTGTGGTCACCATCACTACCAGAACCAGCCTTATCAGCATCGCTTGCTGGACCTGCGGCAACTCTGGAAGAGGATTGTGAGGAAGAGGAGTCAGAGGAGGAATGTGGCTTTGAGGAGGAGGAGGAAGACCAACCACAATAGGCATCCCAGGGTGCTCATTGTCACGTATCTGGTACCCGTGGTGTTGTACGTGGCTGGGGGGAAGAACATACCTTCATTGAGATCACTGAGGAGGAGGAACGGGAAATGAGTAGCTCGGCATCCAACCTTGTGCAAATGGGGTCTTTCATGCTGTCGTGCTTGTTGAGGAACCCTCGTATAAAAAGGCTGAAGGAGAACGACATGTACTGGGTGTCCACGCTACTAGACCCCCGGTATAAGCAGAAAGTGGCTGAAATGTTACCAAATTACAACAAGTCGGAAAGGATGCAGCATTTGCAAAATAAATTAAAAAGTATGCTTTACACAGCGTATAAGGGTGATGTCACAGCACAATGGGAATCTAACAAGGGAAGAGGTGAAAGTAATCCTCCTCCTCCCACGACCACGCCGGCAAGGACAGGACGCTTTACAGATGTGTTGTTGATGGAGGACATGCGGAGCTTTTTAAGTCCTACGAATCGCCACAGCCCTTTGGGATCCACCCTCAGAGAACGACTCGACCGACAGGTAGCAGACTACCTCGCCTTAACTGCAGATATCGACACTCTGAGGAGCGATGAACCCCTTCACTACTGGGTGTGCAGGCTTGACCTGTGGCCTGAGCTATCCCAATTTGCAATAGAACTTCTGGCCTGCCCCGCTTCAAGTGTCCTGTCAGAAAAGACCTTCAGTGCAGCAGGAGGTATTGTCACTGAGAAGAGAAGTCGCCTAGGTCAAAAAAGTCTAGATTACCTCACCTTTATTAAGATGAATGAGGGATGGATCCCGACGGGACTGACAGTGGGCGATACATCCGACTAAAAAAGGCCTGATGAGATGAGCTGCCTTGGGCTAAAAATGGTCCACATGCTGCTGTATTTTAGCTCTGAATGCCGGTTGACTTGCGTGACTCATCCGCCACCAACTAGGGTTCAAGCCGCAATGTTTTAGGGCAGTGCTCCCCAACCTTTTTATCACCGCGGACCGGTAAACGTTTGATCCAAGTACCGGTCCGCGGCCTGTTTTAGGGCACTTTTTGCCTGGGAAACAAACATCAATTCTTCTGGCCGCTGCTACAGCAATGGCTGCAACAATACCTCATTTTTCAGGCATGTGTACATGCCTAATTTTTCGGGCCTCTGGTGCTGCACTGTGGTTTCAAGGTTTTTCTGGAATAGGTAGGTTAAGTAGTAATCCAAAAGGTTGATTATGTTCGGGTTTGGACCTTTGACAGATAGGGCAAGTTTTGACATATAATTCAATGGTTCTATCCTGGCGAGGCCACCAACAATATCGAGAAGTTAGTTCAATAGTTTTCTTAATCCCAGGATGTCCAGTGGTGAATCATGAACCATTTTAAGTAATTTATTCCTAAAAATAGGAGGGATATACATTCTATTTTTAAAATAAAATATACCATCCTTTTTTGTTAATATAGGTTTTTTGGGAAGATCAAGATCCTTTTGATTCAAATTCTTTATGTCATCATGAAGAGAGGAGAGGATTCCAATTGTTTTGTTAGGAGGATAATCATTAATAGAAGTTTTATGAGGAATTCGGGAGAGGGCGTCAGCCTTTTTATTTCTAGTTCCAGGTCTATACTAATTGGTAGTTAAATCGGTTAAAAAAGAGGTTCCATCTAACTTGTCTAGCTGTAAGGGTTTTGTTAGTATAGAGATATTCAAGATTTTTATGATCAGTATAAACAACTATAGGGTGTTTTGTATCTTCAAGAAGATGACGCCAATTTTCAAAGGCAGCTTTAACACTTAACAATTCCTTTTCACCAATAGGATAATTTTTCTCAGCGGAGCTCAAGGATCTTGAAAAGAAGGCAACTGGATGAAGTGGATCCTGAGGTGTCTTTTGTTGAGAAAGAACTGCTCCGATAGCTGTATCTGATGCATCTACTTCAAGAACATATAAGAATGTTGGATTAGGTAGTTGTAGAATAGGCGCAGTTGTAAATCTTTTTTTTAATTCGGTGAAGGCTATTTGTGCATCTTTATTCCAATTAAAAGGACGTTTACTACTGTTAAGGAGATTAAGTGGATGTGATACAGCTGAGTAGTTTCTAATAAATTTTCTATAGAAATTTGCAAATCCAAGAAATTGTTGTAATTCTTTTGTAGTAGTAGGAACAGGCCAGTTAATAATACATTCGATTTTGGAGTTATCCATTTTTAAAGAATGAGGTGAAATAATGTATCCTAGAAAAGAGAATTCAGTAACCTCAAAAAGGCATTTCTCGGGTTTAGCGTATAATTTGTGAGTTCTCAATCTAGATAGAACCCATCTTACATGCTTCCTATGTTCATCTAAATTGTTAGAATATATTAAGATATCATCTAAATAGATAATAACACATACATCCAAAAGATCTCTAAAGATGTCATTTATAAAATGTTGAAATGTTGCAGGGGCATTACAAAGCCCAAAAGGCATCACAAGATATTCGTAGAGACCATATCTTGTTCTGAAGGCGGTCTTCCATTCATCATCTTGTTTTATTCTAATGAGGTTATAAGCGCCTTGGAGGTCGAGTTTAGTAAATATAGTTGCGGTTCTTAATCTTTCAATTAATTCATTTATCAGCGGAAGAGGATAACGGTTTTTGATTGTTATTTTATTCAAGGCTCTGTAATCTATAATGGGATGGATGGTTTGGTCCTTATTCCTCACGAAGAATATACTAGAGGCAGCCGGGGAAGTCGAGGGTCTGATGAATCCTTTGCGTAAATTTTCATTAAGATATTCTTTTAAGGTCTGTAATTCTTTTTCAGAAAGTGGATAAATGTGGCCATAAGGAATAGGAGCTCCGGGTATTAGATCTATTGGGCAATCATATACCCGATGAGGTGGAAGTGTTTCTGCTTCTTTTTTACAAAAGACATCTGCAAAATCGGAGTAGAATGCAGGTATAACTGGTTCTTTAGTAATTTGGAGAATAGGAACATGTTGTAAGCACTTTTTTTACAAAAATCAGAGGAGAAGGAAATGGTGAAGGGGGACCATTCAATTAGAGGGTTATGGGTTTTTAACCAGTTAATTCGTAGTATGACGGGATAAAGTGGAGATTTAATAACATCAAATGTAAGGAATTCGGTATGAATGTTGTTGGTAATCATTCTTAGAGGAATTGTCTCATCTTTTATGGGTCCTGAGGATATGAATGATCCATCAATTACTCTGACTGGAACAAAGTCAGTTTTTCGTACACAAGGAATTTTATTTTTTGTAACAAAGGAAAAATCAAGGAACGTTCCATTGGCACCAGAATCAATTATAGCCTCAGTCACGATTCTTTTTGTATCCCACTGTAATAGTGGAAGGTAGGAGTCCGTTTTAACAAGCCGAGGTCTGGGAGTGGAGAAGGTAGGAGTCAGTTTAACAAGCCGAGGTAGGAGTGGAGAAAGTAGAAGTCCGTTATTAGAAAGCCGAGGTCTGAAACAGGCAGGAGCGAGGTAAAGCAGCTGATCACTTTTGCACGCACCTGTGCAATAATCCAGCATTTTAAATCTGGCGCGGTCTTCCTAAGTACCGTGGAAGGACCGCGTCAGAGAAAGGGGCGGGGCTAAGCGCCGTGAACCCGGAAGTGGGTTCTTACGGTGGAATGCATGTCAGACTATACCTGACAGCTAGCTTGGTATCCAACCTTGTGCAAATGGGGAGTTTGCGGTTGTGCAAATGGACTGTTTGCGGTTGTTTGCGGTGCGTTAAACAGGGAGTTTGGTCTGCAACTGTGAAGCGGGCGTAACCATTACACTACCTGATCGATACAACATCATACAGTAGGTCCCCCCTTCATTATTTTTATGGCCCCCACCCACCGCTCACGGGTGGGGGAGGGGGAGGACAGTAGGTCCCCCCTTATCCTTATTTACTGAATATTCCCCTGTATAACAATGTTTGGCATTTAGTGAATATTCCCTATTCTGCTCAGTGTGTATCAGGGATCCTTAGGACAGGTGTCAATCCATATCTGCCAAGTGACCCTATGTAGGGGGAACAGTCTCTATTCTACTCTCTGTCAGTGTGTATCATGGTCTCTGAGGACAGGTGTCAATCCATATCTGCCAAGTGACCCTATGTAGGAGGAACAGTCTCTATTCTGCTCTGTGTCAGTGTGTATCATGATCTCTGAAGACAGGTGTCAATCCATATCTGCCAAGTGACCCTATGTAGGAGAACAGTCTCTATTTTGCTCTGTGTCAGTGTGTATCATGTTCTCTGAGGACAGGTGTCAATCCATATCTGCCAAGTGACCCCATGTAGGAGGAACAGTCTCTATTCTGCTCTGTGTCAGTGTGTATCAGGGGCTCTGAGGACAGGTGTCAATCCATATCTGCCAAGTGACCCTATGTAGGAGAACAGTCTCTATTCTGCTGTGTCAGTGTGTATCATGGTCTCTGAGGACAGGTGTCAATCCATATCTGCTAAGTGACCCTATGTAGGAGGAACAGTCTCTATTCTGCTCTGTGTCAGTGTGTATCAGGGGCTCTGAGGACAGGTGTCAATCCATATCTGCCAAGTGACCCCATGTAGGAGAACAGTCTCTATTCTGCTCTGTGTCAGTGTGTATCATGATCTCTGAGGACAGGTGTCAATCCATATCTGCCAAGTGACCCTATGTAGGAGAACAGTCTCTATTCTGCTCTGTGTCAGTGTGTATCATGGTCTCTGAGGACAGGTGTCAATCCATATCTGCCAAAGTGACCCTATGTAGGAGGAACAGTCTCTATTCTGCTCTCTGTCAGTGTGTATCATGGTCTCTGAGGACAGGTGTCAATCCATATCTGCCAAGTGACCCTATGTAGGAGGAACAGTCTCTATTCTGCTCTGTGTCAGTGTGTATCAGGGGCTCTGAGGACAGGTGTCAGTCCATATCTGCCAAGTGACCCTATGTAGGGGGAACAGTCTCTATTCTGCTCTGTGTCAGTGTGTATCATGGTCTCTGAGGACAGGTGTCAATCCATATCTGCCAAGTGACCCTATGTAGGAGGAACAGTCCCTATTCTGCTCTGTGTCAGTGTGTATCAGGGATCCTTAGGACAGGTGTCAATCCATATCTGCCAAGTGACCCTATGTAGGGGGAACAGTCTCTATTCTGCTCTGTGTCAGTGTGTATCATGGTCTCAGAGGACAGGTGTCAATCCATATCTGCCAAGTGACCCTATGTTGGGGTAACATTCCCTATTCTGATCTGTGTCAGTGTGTATCAGGGGCTCTGAGGACAGGTGTCAATCCATATCTGCCAAGTGACCCTATGTAGGAGGAGCAGTCTCTATTCTGCTCTGTGTCAGTGTGTATCAGGGGCTCTGAGGACAGGTGTCAATCCATATCTGCCAAGTGACCCTATGTAGGAGGAACAGTCTCTATTCTGCTCTGTGTCGGTGTGTATCAGGGGCTCTGAGGACAGGTGTCAATCCATATCTGCCAAGTGACCCTATGTAGGAGGAACAGTCTCTATTCTGCTCTCTGTCAGTGTGTATCATGGTCTCTGAGGACAGGTGTCAATCCATATCTGCCAATTGACCCTATGTAGGGGGAACAGTCTCTATTCTGCTCTGTGTCAGTGTGTATCATGGTCTCTGAGGACAGGTGTCAATCCATATCTGCCAAGTGACCCTATGTAGGGGGAACAGTCTCTGTTCTGCTATGTGTCAGTGTGTATCATGGTCTCTGAAGACAGGTGTCAATCCATATCTGCCATGTGACCCTATGTAGGAGGAACAGTCTGTATTTTGCTATTTGTCAGTGTGTATCATGGTCTCTGAGGACAGGTGTCAATCCATATCTGCCAAGTGACCCTATGTAGGAGGAACTGTCTCTATTCTGCTCTGTGTCAGTGTGTATCATGGTCTCTGATGACAGGTGTCAATCCATATCTACCAAGTGACCCTATGTAGGGGAAACAGTCTCTATTCTGCTCTGTGTCAGTGTGTATCATGGTCTCTGTGGACAGGTGTCAATCCATATCTGCCAAATGACCCTATGTAGGAGGAACAGTCTCTATTCTGCTCTGTGTCAGTGTGTATCAGGGGCTCTGAGGACGGGTGTCAATCCATATCTGCCAAGTGACCCTATGTAGGGGGAACAGTCTCTATTCTGCTCTCTGTCAGTGTGTATCATGGTCTCTGAGGACAGGTGTCAATCCATATCTGCCAAGTGACCCTATGTAGGGGGAACAGTCTCTATTCTGCTCTGTGTCAGTGTGTATCAGGGGCTCTGAGGACAGGTGTCCAATCCATATCTGCCAAGTGACCCTATGTAGGGGGAACAGTCTCTATTCTACTCTGTGTCAGTGTGTATCATGGTCTCTGAGGACAGGTGTCAATCCATATCTGCCAAGTGACCCTATGTAGGAGGAACAGTCTCTATTCTGCTCTGTGTCAGTGTGTATCAGGGTCTCTGAGGACAGGTGTCAATCCATATGTCAAGGTGTCAATATGTCATATGTCAGGTGTCAATCCATATCCATTGTGATTTAGGAATGTTAGGTGATTTATGCCCTTTATGGATTAAGACCAGACTCTGCATCAACTGTGTAATTTTCCATGGGAGTTTTGCCATGGATCCCCCTCCGGCATGCCACAGTCCAGGTGTTAGTCCCCTTGAAACAACTTTTCCATCACTATTGTGGCCAGAAAGAGTCCCTGTGTGTTTTAAAATTCGCCTGCCCATTGAAGTCTATGGCGGTTCGCCCGGTTCGCGAACATTTGCGGAAGTTCGCGTTCGCCGTTCGCGAACCGAAAATTTCGGGTTCGCGACATCACTAAGTAAGAGTAGCAGGGGGAGAAATCTACAAAGTTCCCACTGCCAAGGTACATTTGGATTGGGGAACGGGGTTAGGGGGTGTTGAGGTGGGGATCATGCAGGACTTGCCCGCAGATGTTATTTTGGACAACGACTTGGGGGAGCTCACCTCCGCTTTTGTTCCTCGAACCACCATCCAGGAAGCCTACCCAGTTGTCACCCGGCAGCAGGCCCGCACCACAGCTTCATCCGATCACTCTGAGACTCAGGTGAGCAACCTACCCCACACTCCTTCTGTTCTCCCCTGAGATGCTCCCTTAGAATTTTGCAGTGAGGTAGCCCTAGATCCCTCTCTGCAGGTGTACAAAGATAGAATAGACAAGAACCAGGCTGGTCTAGAGGGAGAGATATGCCTGGGACAAAAGTTTACTACACTGCTACGCAGAGAAGATAGAAGCCGGGTCTATCCCTATGCCCACTAAACAGTTAATTGTTCCCCGCAAATATAGACAGGATTTGCTGCGCATCGCGCATGATATACCATTATCAGGACATTTAGGGATTAGCCGAACTAAACATTGGCTAACTCAGAACTTCTTCTGGCCAGGTATCTCAAAGGACATTAGACAGTATTGTCAAACCAGCAATACCTGCCAGTGGGTAGGGGAGCGAGGGGACCGCTATAAAGTGAAACTCCATCCCCTGCCCAAAATTGAAGAGCCTTTTAGTAGAGTGGCCGTCGATTTAATAGAACCCTTAGCTAATCCCAGTCCCTCCGGCAAGAAGTAGATCTTGACCGTAGTCTATTATGCAACTAGATATCCCGAGGCGGTGGCACTGATCAATGTTCATGCAGAAACTATAGCGGATGCCCTGATGCGAATCTTCTCCCGCATGGAATTTCCCCGGGAGATTATTTCGGATAGGGGCACCCAATTTACTGCCGAGGTCACTCATCAACTCTGGAAGGAATGTGGGATAGAACCTATCATAAACTCCGCCTACCACCCCCAGTCCAACGGTCTCTGTGAGCGTTTTAACGGAACACTTAAACCGATAATCCTTACGTTCATAGACACTCAGAAGGACTGGGAACGTTTTTTACCCCACTTACTGTTTGCCTATAGAGAGGTTCCCCAAGAGTCTGCCGGGTTCTCCCCTTTCTAATTATTGTTCAGAAGAAGGGTGAGTGGTCCCTTAGACCTCATTAGAAAACACTGGGAGGGAGAAGTGACCTCTAATTGTATTCCTATTGTCCCATATGTGCTAGAGTTTAGGGAGCGCCTGGAGGCTTTGACTCAGATGGTACGTACCAATCTCCAGGCGGCCCAACAGCGACAGCGCAGATGGTATGATAGGGGAGCCAGGGACCGCAGCTTTCAACACATAGACATTCACACAGACATACACACAGGCAGACAGTCATACACACAGAGACACACACACAGACACACACAGGCAGACAGTCACACACACACACACACACACAAGCAGTCATACACACAGACACACACACACACAGGCAGACAGTCACACAGACATACACACACACACACACACACACACAGGCAGTCATACACACTCACACTGACAATCACACAGTTACCTGTGGAGTTCATTGTGGAGGCAGTGCTGCTCATGGAGACTGTTTGGTGGGGAAGCAGGGACTCCTTCCTGCTTCCCCTGCAGCAGTTATCCACACGGTAAGCCCCCTGCCCCCGCCGCACGGTAAGCTCCGCCCCCACCACATGTAAGCTCCGCCCCGCCGCAATTTTTCTTTTTCTTTTTTTAAATTCCGGCTGGCCATGTGTGAGCTGTGTCGGTGGCAGACACATGCTCCATGTAAACATGTTAAAGCCCTACTATGAATGCATAGAAGAGGTGACCGCTATTTGCGCCTCTGCCGCAGAAGACTTTGATAACCTACCTCTCCCAGACCTCCTAGAAAAGGAGGAGCAGAACAAGGGCCTGGGAGAGATACACAGGCTCAAGATCTAATTAGGGAAAAGGGAGCTACATTTTCTAACCTTCCCGGATACACCCCCCTAGCTACTCACAGGGTAGAAACCCCTGGACAAACCCCCCTTCGCCAACCCCCTAATTGCATAACAGAATCCATACATTTGACTCACATAGGAGCCGTACTAGACCGTATTAGGGAAGCCGGGTTAACCCCCTAAACCCAGTAAGTGTCACAGGGATGGCGGAGGTCCAATACCTGGGCCACCGAGTAGGGAGCGGCCAACAAAAACTAGAGTCAGCTAAGATAGAGGCTGTAGCCAAATGGCCAACCTCCGTACAAAAACCCTAGCCTTCCTAGGTCCTATCCTTCCTAGGTACCGCAGGGTACTACTGTAAATTTGTACTTGATTACAATACCCTGGCCAAGCCCCTCACTGACCTAACCCACAAGAATCTTCCTAAAGTAGTAGTCTGGGCCCCAGAGTGTGTACAGGCATGCCAACAATTGAAAGCTGCTCTAGTGAATTCACCTGTACTTGCTGCTCCTGATCCAACTTAACGCTTTCTTGTCCACACAGACGCTTCTATGTTTGGATTGGGAGCAGTGCTGAGCCAAGTCGGAGCAGATGGCAGCGAGCATCCAGTGGCTTACCTAAGCAGAAAACTCCTACCCAGGGAAGTAAACTACGCCGCCATCAAAAAGGAATGCCTGGCCGTGGTGTGGGCCCTTAAAAAGCTGCAGCCCTATTTGTATGGGCAACCCTTTAACAACCCGTTGGTGAGGCTAAACAGGGTGTCAAGAGACAATGCCAGGCTGCTGCCCTGGAGTTTGGCGCGGCAGCCTTTTGACTTTACCATCCACTACCACCCTGGGAAGCAAAACGGCAACGCTGACAGGTTATCCAGACAAACTGAACTTGAAAAGTGATCTGTGGGTACTCCTCCGGACATCCCCAAGCCGATCCGTTGGGATAAGACTGTGTATGCCGGCTTGTGATTCTGGGGGAGCATTGTGGCAAACCTAGCCACTTCAGAGGGTTAAAGACAGTATTCATATGCGTTTTATACACTCTAAAGACTGCAGCATTTATATGCTTGTTTCACAAATCATATTAGATTAATATGATTCGTGAAACGAATGAACTGAAGAATGTGAGACCACACAAGGGAGGCGTGTGTCTCCAATTAACGAACCGGCAACATTGTAACAACAGAACAGTAATGGGTTTTATGAGTGGCTGCCGTTTGTATAACCAAACACATGGCGGCGGCCATCTTTGTTCACGAAAGCCCAGCAGTGTTTGGTCATCGAGTGCCTGGAACTAAAATCGGCTACTGGACTGCACGAACACCGCTGTGTTTGTTCAAATAGGGCGACGTTCAACAGTTTTAAAACTGTCGAACCCGCATATTCTAACAGTTTCTATGGTATAATTGCAATGTGTGTTCATATGAACCCTTCATTTGAATGGCTTTCCTATTCTAGTGAACGGATCTGAGTGGTATTTCACCAGATGGTGCGCTCAGATCCCAGTCATTAAATGAAGGGTCATTCGGCTAATTCCGAGTAAAAATGTAGAAGTTATGGATTTTTATGTAAAATTTTATATTTTTCTGTCCGGAGAGATAATGTAATTAACAGTATATTCTTACTCAATTATCTCTCCAGTACAGCAATGCATGATGGAAAATAGCCTTGCAGGGTAAGTTTTCCACAGAGTCCACCAAAGGAAAAAAAAAAAAAACCTGCAATGCCAGTATGGAAACCCCTTGCATGGGGACTTGTATAAATCCGGTGACTTTGGAATAAAAGCTCAGTTGACTCCCAAACTATGTGTCATCTAGTTCTTGGGGAAAAAAAGGATAATTACTATGCTACCTGTGTTTTACATGCTGAACCCTTACTACCAGCGGAGATACCGTGGATTAACCTACTATCTCGCTACAATCCCTAACTGGTAAATAAGAAAGCCATAAATAAACAGTGTAAATACCAAGTGCAGAAAAAGAAAAAAACTAAATATTAAAATAGGACCAACTGCTGAAGCCTACTTCTGGTATCCAAGTGATAAATAGGAAAGGCCTTCACTTCTAGTGAAAGTGCAGGTTCTGGTAGACGTGATATAATGTTGTAAAAAGTTACAACAAAATAGATACTGGTCTATGTCCAATCTTTATACAGATTGGATACCATCAAAACGGTATTGTAACGAAATCTCTGTTTGAACAGACTCAGAGAAACAGCACTTTGTCTAATTATTCGTGTGGCTGGCTAATTCGTGTAGTTTTTAATAAACCGAACCATGTGCAGCTCATTTACCCCCCCCCCCCAGATCTTGCGGTTAACTGCAAGGTAATTGATGAAAGGCTTGGCGGTCCGCGTTTGTTTGCCGAACACGTGGCGGTCGCCATTTTAAAGTCGTTGAACGCTCAGCGATAGATGGTCGTTGATCCTCTGGAACTATTTTTGGACACTTATTCAGCCATACCAAGTTTCCGTTCATACGGCTAATAACTTTCCTACTATACAGGATAGACCGACCCCAGGTAGCTGCAGTTATGGAACTCTTTTCGGATTCAATTTCCCGAACAACCAGTGAACTAAAAACTTTAGTCAACGATATTGAGAATTGTGTTCGTGGGATCTGTGTTCGTGGGATTCGTCTATATTGCGCGCTCAGATCCAAGCTGCCTGTGGGGTATGTGGAACATGGAGACTACGTTCAGCGAAATATAAGTTATGGATTTTAATACAGTTTGTTAAAATATAAAAAGGACATGTTTTTCTCTACCTGGAGATAATGAGGTTCTCTTCAACCACTTAAGCTAATTATCTCCAGGATAGAGAGGAGGGGTTGCACTGTTACTATGGGTGTGTTTAATAATTGTACTGTAAACCGATTGGTTCTGTATATTGTGTCACAGTCTTCCACAAGGTCCCCTGTGGCCATCAATAAACCAGATCGTTTTACCCCTTCATGAAGTCTCGACTCATGTTTGAAGGAATTGGGAGCTGTAATCACTACTTCACTAGTATTCTGCTGGGAATTCCGGAGAAGCTGCAGGGATCGGTACTACAGAGTTAATAGGATCCGGACATCCCCAAGCCGATCTGTTGGGATCAGACTGTGTATGCCGGCTTGTGATTCTGGGGGAGCATTGTGGCAAACCTAGCCACTTCGGAGGGTTAAAGACAGTATTCATATGCATTTTATACACTCTAAAGACTGCAGCATTTGTATTATTATGTAGCACAAGATTGTCAATATGATGGAGAATGCCCTGCAAATAAAAGTGACATGATGCATGGGTATTTCTTATTCTATATGGGAACTCGAAAGGATACATATACGTATATAACTATGAAGTGGTAATGTGGGTATTGTTTCTAGTAGTGAGGTAAGGGGATACGTGGGGAAGTCCAAAACAGCAGACCCCAGATGTAGTTAAGTAACGATCAGGATGATGGAAATACAAAAGATAGAAGTAATGAGTAAACCCCCTATTACTGTATCCCACTTGCTCACAGTGCTACAGATTGCTTCGATATTATTATGCAAGGCATAAATGGAACTCGCTCAGTAGCATGCAGGGGAGTGAACACACAGTCCTGCAAATAGTATGCTCAGCCAGCAAAAATAAATAAATATCCAGATGTATTGCCTACATATCAGGTACAAAAAAGATATCTGTGGCAAAACTAGGCACTTAGAACTGTATTTGCATTAATGTGATGTTGTAGCTTTAAGGCTGTTAGAACCAAGTATAGCCATGTATCTGTATTTTATGCGAACAAGAGCATTCGTATGCTGGCGGCATGAACCAGCATTCATACAGTAGTTTCACGAACAGTGAATTTCAACACTGTTCGTGAAACGAACAAAACTACCGAATGGGAGACCACACACAGGAGGTTGTGTTGCTCCCATTAAATATTGCAACATTGTAGCTTTCGGTAGTTATTAGAGATTCTGGGTGGCCGCCGTTCGGATACCGACCACACGGCGGTCGGTCATCTTGGATCCTTTGTTAGCCCAGCGGTATTTGGTTGTCGAGTGCCTGGAACTAAAATCGGCTACTCGACGGCACGAATACTTCTGGACTTCCAGGCCATTCGGGAGTGCCGGTCTTTCGGTATTTTATCCCTGCGAGTGTATTCGTGTCTTTTATGCAAAGTGTATATTGAAGTGTAATTCATGCGGCGTTCGGCTGGATGTGTTACTATCCCTTTAAAGACTGTAAGAACCAAGTGAATACCTGTATAGGCATATTGTGCGAACAAGACCATTCGTATGCTGGCGGCAAGAAAGCCACCAGCATTCATGCAGTAGTTTCACGAACAGTGAATTTCAACCCTGTTCGTGAAATGAATTAACTACCGAATGGGAGACCACACACAGGAGGTTGTGTGGCGCCCATTAAATATTGCAACAGTGTTTCATTCAGTAATTATCGAGATTCAGGGTAGCCGCCGTTCGGCTACCAAACACGCGGTGGTCGGCAATCTTGTATTCTTTCTTAGCCCAGCGGTATTTGGTCGTCGAGTACCTGGGACTAAAATCGGCTACTCAACGGCACAAATACCGCTGAACTTCCAGGCCGTTCGGGAGTACCGGTCTTTCTGTATTTTATCCCTGCAAGTGTATTCATGTCTTTTATGCAAAGTGTATATTGAAGTGTAATTCATGCGGCGTTCGGCTGGATGTGCTGGGATCTGAGCGGTACTTTCACAAAATGTGCGCTCAGACCCCAGCTATCTACCGAACGGTCATTCAGTATAATAGCATGGATAATGTTAAAGTTATTTTTATGTGAAAAGCCAGTTCTGCTGCACAGGATATTCTAGTAGGAGTACCCCTCTCGTACAGCAGTGCAAGGTGGGAGAAATATATTGGTTGTTAAGTTCCCCATGTAGTCCCCTACTGTACAACCCGTGTAAAGTCAGTAGGGAAACCCCTTGCATGGGGAACCACATAAATACTGTGACCTGTGATTAAAAGCGCAGTTGCCTCCCAGCCTATGTGTCGTCTAGTTCTTGGGAAGGAAGGATTTATACAACACTACCGGGATTATTGTATGCTGTACTTGTTATACCTGGATTATTCTATGCTGTTCCTCTCTACCAGCGGAGATACTGTGTATTATACTACCTCTCCACTACAATTGGTGGCAAGCGACGGGATTTCAAACACACAGCAAACCAGTGTTCGGTAGTAATCACACGAATAAAGAAGAAAAGCAGCAGCTCGACGGAACAAACCATTCGGATAAAACCATTGTTCGGTAAATATGTCAAAGTATGCGAACAACTGGTGAATGGAGTCGAATTATGCAACATTGCAACGAACTACGCTGAAATAATTATTGGAAGCAAGGGGAAAAAGCGCCAGCAATAAAACCAAAGCGACCCTTGTGGCAGAACTCATGGAGGGAGACAGAGAAACCACTGCAGCAGCTCCACAGGGAAATAGATCCCAACGAATTTGACAAGGAGATGAGGAGATGAGGAGCAGGTTAGCCTTTTATCCAGAAACCCTCCCCCCCCCATAGAGATACTGTCCCAACTGATGACGGATGTACAGGAGTACCTGGTAGTCAGACTCCAAGCAAATCAGCGAGCTGGAGAAAGAGCCACAACGCCTGTCAGCATTACCCCAGGGAAAGCCAAAATTCCATATCAAGCATTCAAGAACTATACAGAAGCTGACAGTGATGTGGATGACTACTTACAAGATTTTGAGAGTTTGTGCCAACTACACGACATCAGCATGGCGGATCGTGTTCCTCTACTATCAGGGAGACTATCCGGTCGCGCAGCGGAGGCGTACCGGGCCGTGCCAGATGAGGATAGTAGAGACTATGGTAAAGTAAAACAAGCCATTTTATCCCTGTATGCACACACAGCGAGCCGCAAAAGGGTGGTTGGAAGCCACCCAAGTTAACACGCTAGAGGACCTGTTCCAGCTAATGGTCATGGAGCAGTTCTTCGACGGGATACCTCCCCACCTACAAAATTGGGTAAGGGACCGGAAACCACAGACACTGCAAGAGGCAGCCAAGCTGGCAGACGAGTTCCAATATACCAGGAGGGACCAGCGCACCCAACACCGACCGGTCTAAATCCTACAACACCGTCACCAGCTGTGACCTCCACTATCCAGCCACGACCAGGGGTAAACCAAAATACCTACACCCCCAGGTACCCTACTCGTCCTCCGATCCATTGCCACACCTGCAACCAGCAGGGGCATATCCAGCGAGACTGCCCCCGCAACCGACCCAGGCCAAGCTGGAATAATGCAACACCCAGCAACCGAGCAGCCGTGCACTGTGTACAAGCGGAAGTACGGAACACCCGAGACTGTCCCTCCAATGGAAGAACCTTTGGGGGCCCTACACGAGGTAAACCCCATTTAGGCCGCCTCGGATAACCGGCAGGGACACCAACAGGAGGTACACATGGAGGGGAAAAAGGTACAAGGGCTACGTGACTCTGGGGCTACCTTAACGCTGGTTCGGAATCATCTGGTGCCTAGGAATAATCTGAATGGGGACTGTGTCGCGGTACGGGTGGCAGGGGGAGCGATTTACAAAGTTCCCACTGCCAAGGTACATTTGAATTGGGAAGCGGGGCACGGGAACGTGGAGATGGGGATGATGCAAGATTTACCCGCTGACGTCATCTTGGGCAACGGCCTGGGGGAGCTGACTTCAGCTTTTGTTCCCCAACCCACCATTCAGGAAGCATACCCGGTTGTGACCCGGCAGCAGGCCCGCACCACAGCTCCATCTAACCACTCTGAGGCTCACGTAAGCAAGGAAAACCCCATGCCCGCTGTTATGCCCTGGGCGACCCCCCCTAGAATTTGGTTCTGAAGTGGCCCTAGATCCCTCTCTGCAGATATACAAAGACCGTATAGACAAAGACCAGGCAGGGCTAGAAGTGGCAAGGTACACCTAGGACAAGGGGCTGCTGTACCGCCACGATGAGAAAGTAGTAGCCGGATCTATACCTCTACCCATTAAGCAGTTAATTGTGCATCAGAAATATAGACTGCATCGCCCATGATATCCCCCTGTCTGGACACTGTGGCAAACCTAGCCACTTGGACAATAACTAGAGACTGTGCCTTTAAGGGTTGCCTACAGGTCTGGAGAGATATGCGTTGTATTCCTATGTATGTGCTGGATGTATTTCTGTGGGGACTGTAATTACCGGTTTCGCCGAATGCCAATGGCGGTTTGTATGGGGATTCTCGTTCGTTTCGCGAACGGCACTTTGGAGGGCCGTTCGTGAAACGAACGCGACACCCCCTAATAGCCCACACACTTAGAGGCGTGTGGCGCTAGTTAACCGATTGCAACAATGTTGCAATCGGTAATTAGAGGCTCTCCTGGGTGGCCGTCGTTCGACTACCGACCATGCGGCGGTCGGCCATCTTGGATCCTTTGTTCCTCAGCGGGTCCGTGTTGTCGAACGCATAGCATTACCAATAGCTATTCGACGGCACGAACACCGCTGAGCCTCCAGGACGTTCGGGAGTTTCAGAACCAGGTTCACTAAAAGTAATCGGTTCTTTTCGTGTGTTTGGAAAGAAATGTGTTTTCTGTGCGGCGTTCGGTTATTTTGGCTGGGATCTGAGCGGCAATCTCACGAATGATGCGCCCAGACCCCAGCTAACTACCGAACGTCCATTCGTGTAAATCCACCGTGTATTTTAAAAGTTATGTATTTTTGTATGAATTGCCGGTTCTGCTGCACGAGGGGATAATCCCCTTAACGGTGCATTCTGGGAGGATGATCCCTCTCGTGCAGCAGTGCCTGATGGGAGAAATATGTTATACTGTAAGTCCCCCATGTAGTCCCCTCTGGGAATGCCCCTGGGAAGGGACTCAGGAAACCCCTTGCATGGGGACTTGTATAAATTGTCGTGCCGATTAAAGGATTGTCAGTTGACTCCCAAAACTGTGTCTCGTCCGGTTATTGGGAGGTTGGGGATATTGCCTTGGTGTTTTCAGCGCTTGACTGTGGATTCGTTTCTGGACCAGCGGAATTCGTGGATTTAATATTGGCGTTCCGCTACAATTGGTGGCAAGCGACGGGATCCAACTCTACAGCCGAATACAGCGCATTCGAATGAAAGGAACAACCGAACGGAAAGGCAATTCGTATGAAACAAACAGACGAAAGCGATCAGTGAATGGGGACTGATTACACGGCGTTAAAGAGACAGACGCTAAAGGAGCTGCTGGAGGCTAGAGGGAAAATCGCTAGCAACAAATCGAAGGCAGTACTGATTGCAGAGCTAATGGAGGACGACCAAGCACACAGCAGTCCACCCCCACCTGCCAGAGAGGAAACACCATACCAGAGGGAACTGAGAACCCGGCTGGAATTTGTACCACAGCCAGTAACCCTGGACATCTTAACCATGCTAATGGCCGACGTCCAGGACTACATTATGGCACAGCAACCCCAGAGGTCACCATCCAGGGCGGAATCCATCGTCAACTCATTCTGCCCTCCAACAAAGCAGAAAATACCGTACCAGGCATTTAAAGCATTCTGCGAGGAGAAGGATGAGATAGACGGATATCTGCAGGATTTCGAGAGGCTATGCGACCTGCACGATCTGGAACCGACAATGTGGGTACCCTTACTGGCAGGCAAGTTGGCGGGACGAGCAGCAGAGGCTTACCGCGCTGTGCCCAGAGAGGACAGCAAGGACTATTTTAAAGTAAAAAGAGCCATCCTAGAAAGATATGCCATAACCCCGGAGGCATACCGACGGAAATTTCGGGGATTGAAAAAGCCCGAAAGAGATTCCCACGCAGAATGGGCGCATAAGCTGGACCAAGCTTCCCAAGGGTGGATTCAGGCAAGTCAAGCCACCACTATGGAGGAACTGCGCCAACTCATCTTGCTGGAGCAATTCTTCAACGGTCTGTCACCAGAGGCACAGGAGTGGGTAAGGGACCGAAAACCTCTCACCCTCACAGCAGCCGCCCAATTGGCAGACGAACACTTTGATGCCCGGAGACACCATGGGCTCACCAACAGGGGTCCCCTAAGACCGCCAATACAACACCACCCAGCCAGCTCCACACCCGCCAATCCTACCCCATTCAGGCCACCACCAGGAAACCCCCCACCGCCAGCCCGCTACAACGGCAGGGCCAACATACAATGCCATACCTGCCGGCAGTGGGGGCATATGTCCCGGGAGTGCACCCAGAATCGTAGCAGGCAGGCGTGGAACCAGGTACGGCAGAATTCCGTTCCCAGGGCGGCGGCCCATTTCTACCACGCAGAACCTGACCACTCGGAGCTGACAAGTATACCAACCGAGGAACCATTGGGGGTTCTGTACGAGGTGATGTCTGTGCAAGCCACGGACAACCGGCAACATCACCGCCAAGTTGTATTTGTGGGAGGGAAAGAAGTGCAGGGGCTGCGGGACTCAGGAGCCACCTTGACTTTAGTGGCCCCCCATTTAATTCCAGATACGGCCCACACTGGCGGATCAGTGGCAGTCCGGGTAGCAGGGGGAGCCATGTACCGGTTACCCACGGCCAAGGTACATTTGAATTGGGGTGCTGGGGAGGGGGTTGTGGAAGTGGCCATAATGAAAAACTACCGGCCGATGTTGTTTTGGGGAATGACTTGGGCCAGATGACTTCTGCTTTTCTACCCCAGGCCCCGTCACAAGAGGCACATCCGGTAACCACCCGGCAACAGGCTCACACCACGGCATTCCCCGCACACTCTGAGGCTCAGGTAAGAAATCATGACCCCCCCTTGACAGACATGACTTGGGACACCCCGTCCACGTTTGAAGTAGAGGTACAGACCGACCCCACACTGCAGGTATACCGGGATAGGGTAGATACGGACCAGGTGGGGCAGGAGGGAGAACAGTACAGGTGGGAGAAGAAGTTACTATACCGGGTGGCGGAAACGGCAATAGGCAACTCTGTGATGCTCCAAACTAAGCAGCTAGTAGTGCCCCAGAAGTATAAGCAGGAGTTACTAAGAATCGCCCATGATATCCCTCTGTCCGGTCATCTAGGGATGACCCGGACCCGGTATCGGTTAACGCACGCTTTCTTTTGGCCCGGGATTTCCAAAGATGTGAGACAATATTGTACCTCCTGTGATGTGTGCCAGAGGGTAGGCAAGAGGGGGGACCGCCACAAGGCGAAACTGTGTCCCCTACCTATCATTGAGGAACCGTTCAGCCGTGTAGCAGTGGATATAGTAGGGCCACTACCAAAACCCAGCCCCGCTGGGAAACGGTATATCCTAACCGTGGTGGATTACGCCACCCGGTACCCCGAGGCGATTGCCCTAACGAATATTCACGCGGAGACCGTAGCCGAAGCCTTGATGAAGATATTCTCCCGAGTAGGGTTCCCACAGGAAATGGTCTCCGATAGGGGGACGCAATTCACGGCTGAGGTTACTCAGCAGTTATGGAGGATATGTGGCATTAAGCCGATCATTAACTCCGCCTACCACCCGCAATCCAATGGATTATGTGAGAGATTCAACGGCACCCTAAAACAGATGCTCCGGACATTCGGAGAGACCCATAAGGACTGGGAACGATTTCTTCCCCATCTGTTGTTTGCCTACAGAGAGGTGCCCCAAGAGTCCACAGGTTTCTCCCCATTTGAGCTATTATTTGGGAGAAGGGTCCGGGGGCCGTTGGATCTCATTAGAGAGCATTGGGAGGGAGAGAGTAGCGCAGATGGGACCCCGATTGTACCCTACGTGCTGGCGTTCCGGGATCGCCTGGAGGAATTGACCCAGGCAGTGCGCACCAACCTCCAGGCCGCCCAACAACGACAGCGTCGTTGGTATGACAGGGGGGCCAGAGACCGTAGTTTTCAAGTGGGACAGAAGGTACTAATCCTTAAACCTGTCCGCACCGATAAACTACAGGCCGTCTGGCAGGGCCCATACCAGGTGGTAGAGCAGAGATGCGATACCACCTATGTGATCGGCCCATGCTCAGGAGTAGGGAAGAGACGCATGCTCCATGTGAACATGCTCAAACCCTACCACGAGCGGACGGAGGACGTGGCAGCTATTTGCACGCCCGCCTCCGAAGATCAGGAGAACCTGCCCCTTCCAGATCTGTTAGAGCAGGAGGAGCAGAAGGAACCCTCCCAGGGGGTTCAACTGGGGGAGCGGCTAAGTCCTCAAGAGCGTATCCAGGTACAAGAACTGATAGCAACCAAGGGCGCCGCCTTTTCTAACCTACCTGGGTACACTCCACTAGCCACCCACCGAGTAGAAACCCCGGGACAGCTTCCCATGCGACAGACTCCCTATCGGATTCCCGAATCCGTGCGGGAACATATGAGAAAAGAAATTGAAGAGATGTTGCAGTTGGGGGTTATTGAGCACTCAGATAGCCCCTGGGCATCGCCGGTAGTCCTGGTTCCCAAGAAAGATGGTACCACCCGGTTCTGCGTGGACTACCGGAGGTTGAACGACAAAACTGTGTCGGACGCCTACCCGATGCCTCGGATAGACGAACTGCTTGATAGGATGGCCAGGGGGCAGTATCTCACTACCATAGATTTGTGTAAGGGATACTGGCAAATTCCACTAGCCGAGGACGCCATCCCTAAGTCGGCGTTTGTCACCCCGTTTGGCTTGTACCAATTTCGAGTCATGCCATTCGGGATGAAGAACGCCCCCGCGACCTTCCAGCGGATGGTGGATCGGCTACTGGACGGGTTCCAGGACTATGCGTGTGCATATCTGGACGATATTGCCATATACAGTCAGACCTGGTCAGAGCACCTACAACACATAGGGGCTGTAATAGATCGGATCCGAGAGGCAGGGCTTACCTTGAAACCCAGCAAATGCCACATAGGGATGGCAGAGGTCCAGTACTTAGGACACCGGGTTGGTAGCGGGCAGCAGAAGCCCGAGCCCGCAAAGATTGAAGCTGTAGCCCAGTGGCCTACCCCTAGGACCAAAACCCAAGTCCTGGCTTTCCTAGGTACCGCAGGGTACTACAGAAAATTTGTACCCAACTCCATGAGTGCCCTGGCCAAACCCCTGACTGATTTGACGAAGAAAAACCTGCCCCGGCAGGTCGTCTGGGCCCCAGAGTGTGAACAGGCATTCCATCAGCTGAAGACGGCTCTGACCAATGCCCCTGTACTGGCTGCTCCTGATCCAACTAAACGTTTTCTTGTTCACACAGACGCCTCAATGTTTGGATTGGGAGCAGTACTGAGCACCCCGTAGCCTACTTGAGTCGGAAACTGTTACCCCGAGAGGTGAGCTACGCCGCCATAGAAAAGGAATGCCTGGCCGTGGTGTGGGCCCTGAAAAAGTTACAGCCGTACCTCTATGGGCAACCCTTTTCTTTGCTCACAGATCACAACCCGTTGGTGTGGCTAAACCATGTGGCTGGAGACAATGCCAGGCTGCTGCGCTGGAGTTTGGCGCTGCAGCCCTTTGACTTTACAATTCACTACCGCCCAGGGAAACAAAACGGTAATGCCGACGGGTTGTCCAGACAAACAGACCTTGAGAAATGATCTGTGAGCACTCCTCCGGACATCCCCAAGCCGATCCGTTGGGATCAGACTGTGTATGCCGGCTTGGTTCTGGGGGAGCATTGTGGCAAACCTAGCCACTTGGACAATAACTAGAGACTGTGCCTTTAAGGGTTGCCTACAGGTCTGGAGAGATATGCGTTGTATTCCTATGTATGTGCTGGATGTATTTCTGTGGGGACTGTAATTACCGGTTTCGCCGAATGCCAATGGCGGTTTGTATGGGGATTCTCGTTCGTTTCGCGAACGGCACTTTGGAGGGCCGTTCGTGAAACGAACGCGACACCCCCTAATAGCCCACACACTTAGAGACGTGTGGCGCTAGTTAACCGATTGCAACAATGTTGCAATCGGTAATTAGAGGCTCTCCTGGGTGGCCGTCGTTAGACTACCGACCATGCGGCGGTCGGCCATCTTGGATCCTTTGTTCCTCAGCGGGTTCGTGTTGTCGAACGCATAGCATTACCAATAGCTATTCGACGGCACGAACACCGCTGAGCCTCCAGGACGTTCGGGAGTTTCAGAACCAGGTTCACTAAAAGTAATCGGTTCTTTTCGTGTGTTTGGAAAGAAATGTGTTTTCTGTGCGGCGTTCGGTTATTTTGGCTGGGATCTGAGCGGCAATCTCACGAATGATGCGCCCAGACCCCAGCTAACTACCGAACGTCCATTCGTGTAAATCCACCGTGTATTTTAAAAGTTATGTATTTTTGTATGAATTGCCGGTTCTGCTGCACGAGGGGATAATCCCCTTAACGGTGCATTCTGGGAGGATGATCCCTCTCGTGCAGCAGTGCCTGATGGGAGAAATATGTTATACTGTAAGTCCCCCATGTAGTCCCCTCTGGGAATGCCCCTGGGAAGGGACTCAGGAAACCCCTTGCATGGGGACTTGTATAAATTGTCGTGCCGATTAAAGGATTGTCAGTTGACTCCCAAAACTGTGTCTCGTCCGGTTATTGGGAGGTTGGGGATATTGCCTTGGTGTTTTCAGCGCTTGACTGTGGATTCGTTTCTGGACCAGCGGAATTCGTGGATTTAATATTGGCGTTCCGCTACAGACACTTAAGGATCAGCTGCACTAAGCACAGGCTGACCCAGAGCTTTTTCTGGCCAGGTATCTCACAGGATGTTAGGCGATATTGCCAGACCTGTGATACCTGCCACAGATTAGGGAAGAGGAGAGA
>OW240914.1:245289184-245306963 GCA_933207985.1 Pelobates cultripes
GATCCTAAAATAAAAAAGATATTTCCATCACACATTTTACATTATTGCTTAAGTGTTATTATTATTATTATTATTATTAGTAGTAGTAGTAGTAGTAGTAGTAGTTGTATTATATTTAGCATTTATATAGCACCAACATATTCTTCAGGAATTTACAATTATACATTGAGGATACAAAACAACAAGTATTGAAAGAGGCAGAAGAACACAAGAGGATGAAAAACATGTCAGAGCATTAGAAGGATATGATGCCTGTGTATGATGCCTGTGTTAAGTTAATTGTGTGAAGGTATTGAGTAGATGTAGAGTAGCAATGTCGAATGGAAGGAGAAAAGGCGTTTAGCGGACTGAGAAAAATAGGTTAAGTGTGGAGTTTGGGATACGGTTTTGTTGCAAGAACTTACCCAGGAAATGGTAAGCTTTCTTAAAGAGCTGTGTTTTAGTGATTACTTAAAAGAACTAGGATAAAGTTATAGAGTAGAATAATAGAATTGGGTAGAACATTCTTAAGAAAAAAGGGACAGCCCTTGAGAAGTCATGTACACCAAAATTACATTGATAGATTGAACAGAGAACAAGAGAAGGTCATTGACAAAGTAAAGAAAATGACAAGGGTTATATCTGAGGATGGGGGTAAAGTTGAAAGGGGGTTGTAAGCAGGGCCGGACTGGGGATACAAAGTAGCCCTGGAAAAAAAGTCTATGCCAGCCCCATAAGTCATTGCGCCATATATTGTCGCATGTAATATGTAAGGCTATGTCTTGCCACCCCAGATGATTGAGTAATATATATATATATATATATATATACATATATATATATATATATATATAAAATACCAGAACTCCAAGGCTTTCCAAGTAAGGATTCGTTATTCCAGAGAATTATATCGACGTTTCAGCTCCATTATAGAGCTTTCATCAGGACATTAATAACACTTAAAAAATGAAAGGCTTATAAAGGAAGCTAAATTTACGGTAAGTACTCACTTTTATAGCTGAAGCTCATTCCCCGATCCCGCCTGATTCGCTCAGGTTGCATGTTCTTTCACTTCCGGGTATAGACATGTGATCAGTTACTGCAAGGATTCCGATTGGTCAGGCACACCTCATTGGCTAATCCCCGTGTACTGGTGCCGTTAAGGCTCAAATTTCATCATAGCCTCGGATCTCATGCTATGCGTTGTCATGACAACCCGAACGAAACCGGGCTGTTATCTGAGGAAAAGAGCATCAGACAAGACATTAAAGGGAGGGAGGAGGACCTCAGTGCTATACTGCTTGACACCAAAAAACTAGTTTAATATTAGTGAACACTTAAATGCCAAAAAATAAAGTGTAAATTCATCATAAGGAGCCACTTAATGTGTGCTCATACATAGTGAGTGAATGAGAATAAAGAGACTTAAGAGCTGCTAACTACTAGCATACATATGGATAAAGTGCTTCCAATTAATTACATTCATTACTAACCTATGTCTTTTAAATATACAATAAATTTTGTTAAAAAATATGTGCAAGCAAAAAAGATTTTCTTTTTAAAAATGTGCGAGTGCTAAAAATGATTTTTGATTGTCAACCAATAAGACTCCTAACTCTGTCCCATTTTTAGGCCTTAGTGTGTAAGGCATCTTACTCCTCCAAAGTTCAATGTTACTTTTCTCCAAAAGTCCTGTAATTCTGAGCCTTCCTTATAACAGTAAATAAAAAGAGCATTATAATAATATTAAAATTCTTAGTTGACAGTACTCATAACGAATTCCTAACTATGTGGTACAAGGAGAGTTACATGATCATAACTTGTCATCACAACAAATGTCACAACACTTCTACAGAAAAGCTGTAAAGGAACATTTTTCATTAAGGCCCTTAGGTGCCAAAGTATTAAGTTGTATAATCCAATATGTCTCTCGTTGCAATAAGAGTTTGCCTCTGTCACCCCCTCGGACTGAGACAGGAACATGTTCGATTGCCACACATCTTAAAGAGGATAATTGATGTTGGAACTCCAGGAAATGTCGGACCACAGGTTTGTCCGACTTACCATCACGATAGGCAAGCTGGCTGAATACTAGATCTATGGACTCTAATTCTCTCACAGAGTGCCATCTCTGTTTTGCCTATATAGTTGAGGCCACATGGGCATGTCAATTTATAGATTACGTGGTCCGTCCTACAATGGATTCGTTGTCGTATTTTATAAACTTTGCCTGTATATGGGTGACTAAAGGTTTTAGAAGGGATGATGTGCCAACATGTGACACATCCCAAACACCTAACGCACCCAAAATTCTTATTTTCTTTCATTGTAGGATTATAACAGTGTTTGTGGGTCAGTTTTAACCAAAAGGTCACGCAGGTTCTTATTTCGGCGGTAGCAAAACAGTGTTTTTTGGCGGAGATCTTCTGAGAGTAGGATCTACTTCCAGTATGTTCCAATTGCGTCGACTAGATGATGTCAGTTCCGCAGTTGCAGTATTGAAGTGCATAGGGAAAATAGGTCTAGTATTTGCCACTTTCTCAGTCTGGTACGTTGGTATTGAGAATGTTGTTCTTGCTTTGGATTCAGCTTCATCTAGAATGGTACTTGGATATCCTCTTGCTTGAAATTTCTTATACATATCTTTCAATTGAAGATCGCTTTGGTGACTTTGAGAATTATTTCGTAATACCCTTAAAAATTGTGTATAGGGCAATGATTCTTTAAGGTGTCTCGGATGGGCACTTTCGAACCGCAGTATAGTATTGCGGTCAGTGGGTTTAGTAAAAATCATTTTCAATGGGATGTAGAGTTATTTAAATTTGGCCGTACTGTCAGACTAAAGGATTTTTTTCAGAAATCAAAATCTCTCCAGACATCTCCATCTACCACCAGAACATCCTACAAATTTAAAATCCCCAGTTCTTTTGATCCTCCATCTACCCAAGTGGCGATTGAATCATTTTTGTCATCCGGTCAAAATGATACTGACGCTATATTGAGAAAACATCGACCAACACACTCCAATCTCTCAAGAAAAAGAACATGAGTTAATAAGAAACCTGGCTACTGATCCAACAATTGTGATTCGACTGGCTGATAAAGGAGGTGGGATAGTAATTTTAAATTACTCTGAGTATGCCAAGGAAATTAAACGACAACTAAAGGATTCTAACACCTATATGCGATTGGATAGTGATCCTACAAATCTGATTGCTAACAGAATCAGTGAGAAACTACACTTCGGTTTACAAGCAGGACATATTGATCTGGAGTTGTTCCAGTACCTGCAAAATAAACATTCTCGAACTCCGGTAATTTATACATTACCTAAAATACATAAAAATTTTAAAACACCGCCCAGCCGTCCAATAGTCTCAGCAGTCCAGGGTTTATTGGAACCTATAGCCAAGTACCTTGATTATACCTTCAAAGACCTGTTACATCTTTGAGCACCTGTATTAGGTACACCCCTGATTTGTTACAAGAACTCAAATAGGTTGGAGAATTTGATGGGGTCCTTATTACAATGGATGTGGGGAGTCTATACACGATTATTCCACATGAGGATGGTGTACAAGCCATGCAGAATCTCCTCACCCACTCACAAAGTTATCATGGTCCATCTATTGAGTTTGTTCTGGGACTTTTAAATATTGCTTTACAAAACAACTACTTTCGCTTCGAATCACAGTGGTACTTACAGATAGCTGGAACATCCATGGGGGCAGCGATGGCCCCCATGTATGCCAACGCGTATATGTATGAATTTGAGATGAAACATATCCTTCAACAATATGGTCATCTAATCCTTAAATATTTTTGGTTTATTGATGATATCTTGGTTTTATGGCGAGGCTCCAAAGAAGAAGCAGTACAATTTGTACAAAATCTTAATGACTTACCTACACCGGTAAGACTAACTGCTAACATTGATGAAAAGAGTGTCCAATTTTTGGATGTGGAAATTATGAATATCAACCACAACTTGGAGTACAAACTTTTTACTAAACCCACTGACCGCAGTACTTTACTGCGGTTTGAAAGTGCCCATCCGAGATACCTTAAAGAATCATTGCCCTATACACAATTTTTAAGGGTATTACGAAATAATTCTCAAAGTCACCAAAGCGATCTTCAATTGAAAGATATGTATAAGAAATTTCAAGTAAGAGGATATGCAAGTACCATTCTAGATGAAGCTGAATCCAAAGCAAGAACAAAGTTCTCAATACCAACGTCCCAGACTGAGAAAGTGGCAAATACTAGACCTATTTTCCCTATGCACTTCAATACTGCAACTGTGGAACTGACATCATCTATTCAACGCAATTGGAACATACTGGAAGTAGATCCTGCTCTCAGAAGATCTCCGCCAAAAACCACTGTTTTGCTACCGACAAAATAAGAACCTGCGTGATCTTTTGGTTAAAACCGACCCACAACACTGTTAGAATCCTACAATGAAAGAAAATAAGAATTTTGGGTGCGTTAGGTGTTTGGGATGTGTCACATGTGGGCACATCATCCCTTCTAAAACCTTTAGTCACCCATATACAGGCAAAGTTTATAAAATACGACAACAAATCCATTGTAGGACGGACCACGTGATCTATAAGTTGACATGCCCATGTGGCCTCAACTATATAGGCAAAACAGAGACGGCACTCTGTGAGAGAATTAGAGGCCATAGATCTAGTATCCGGCCGGCTTGCCTATCGTGATGGCAAGTCGGACAAACCCGTGGCCCGACATTTCCTGGAGTTCCAACATCAATTATCCTCTTTAAGATGTGTGGCAATCGAACATGTTCCTGTCTCAGTTCGAGGGGATGACAGAGGCAAACTCTTATTGCAACGAGAGACATATTGGATTATACAACTTAATACTTTGGCACCTAAGGGCCTTACTGAAAAATGTTCCTTTGCAGCTTTTCTGTAGAAGTGTTGTGACATTTGTTGTGATGACAAGTTATGATCATGTAACTCTCCTTATACCACATAGTTAGGATTTTGTTATGAGTACTGTCAACTAAGAATTTTAATATTATTATAATGCTCTTTTTATTCACTTTTATAAGGAAGGCTCAGAATTACAGGACTTTTGGAGAAACGTAACATTGAACTTTGGAGGAGTAAGATGCCTTAGACACTAAGTCCTAAAAATGGGACAGAGTTAGAAGTCTTATTGGTTGACAATCAAAAATCATTTTTAGCACTTGCACATTTTTTTTTTAAATCTTTTTTGCTTGCACATATTTTTTAACAAACTTTATTGTATATTTAAAAGACATAGGTTAGTAATGAATGTAATTAATTGGAAGCACTTTATTCATATGTATGCTAGTAGTTAGCAGCTCTTAAGTCTCTTTATTCTCATTCACTCACTATGTAAGAGCGCACATTAAGTGATGTGATGAATTTACACTTTCTTTTTTGGCATTTAAGTGTTCACTTTATACTAATATTAAGCTAGTTTTTTGGTGTCAAGTAGTATAGCACTGAGGTCCTCCTCTCTCCCTTTAATGTCTTGTCTGATGCACTCTTCCTCAGATAACAGCCTGGTTCCTCAGATAACAGCCAGGGGTTAAACTTACCTTTTTCCAGCGCTGGGCGGGGAGCTCTCCTCCTCCGATCCTCCCCGCCGGCTGAATGCGCACGCGCGGCAAGAGCTGCGCGCGCATTCAGCCGGTCGCATAGGAAAGCATTTACAATGCTTTTCTATGGATGCTGGCGTGCTCTCACTGTGAAAATCACAGTGAGAAGCACGCAAGCGCCTCTAGTGGCTGTCAATGAGACAGCCACTAGAGGGAATGGGGGAAGGCTTAACCCATTCATAAACATAGCAGTTTCTCTGAAACTGCTATGTTTATTAAAAAATGGGTTAACCCTAGAAGGACCAGGCACCCAGACCACTTCATTAAGCTGAAGTGGTCTGGGTGCCTAGAGTGGTCCTTTAACAGCACCAGTACACGGGGATTAGCCAATGAGGTGTGCCTGACTAATCGGAATCCTTGCAGTAACTGATTACATGTCCATACCCGGAAGTGAACGAACATGCAACCTGAGCATCAGGCGGGATCGGGGAATGAGCTTCAGCTGTAAAAGTGAGTACTTACCATAATTTTAGCTTCCTTTATAAGCCTTTCATTTTTTAAGTGTTGTTAATGTCCCGATGAAAGCTCTATAATGGAGCTGAAACGTTGATATAATTCTCTGGAATAAAGAATCCTTACTTGGAAAGCCTAGGAGTGCCGGTATTTTTTCTATTTATATGTTCAAGCTACCAGTGCACCAGGTATTGAATAACTGTTTGGTTGGAGTGCAAGAGCTTTCTGGATTTATATATATATATATATATATATATATATATATATATATATATATATATACAAGAGGGGGTTGGCTGCACTCACCTTAACATGCATAAATGGGGGTGCTGCTGTGTATTATATATATATATATATATATATATTTATATATATATATATATATATATATATATTGCTTTTTCTAATATAAAATATTGGTCCTTTCAGAGTAAAACGTTTAATTATACAGTAAGCATACTCACATGCAGACACGGACAATCTCACTGACACACACAAGCTCATTGATACACAGCCTCATAGACAAACAATCTCACTGATATACATAATCTCACTGACATAAAAACACAAGCTCACTCACTAGCAGGCACACACACACACAGCTTAATGTAGTGGTTCTGGTGTCTATAGCCTGTACCTGCAAGCTTTTTAATGTAAACACTGAATTTTCAGAGAAAGGGCAGTGTTTACATTGCTTCCTAGTGACACATCTAGTGACAGACACTCAGACGGTCACTAGAGGTGCTTCCTGTGTTGGTGCGGATTGACTGAGATCATCAATCTTGATAATAGTCACCTGAACAACTTTAGCTTAATGAAGCAATTTTGGTGTATAGAACATGCCCCTGCAGCCTCACTGCTCAATCCTCTGCCATTTAGGAGTTAAATCCCTTTGTTTATGAACCCTAGTCACACCTCCCTGCATGTGACTTGCACAGCCTTCCATAAACACTTCCTGTAAAGAGAGACATATTTAGGCTTTCTTTATTGCAAGTTCTGTTTAATTAAGATTTTCTTATCCCCTGCTATGTTAATAGCTTGCTAGACCCTGCAAGAGCCTCCTGTATGTTATTAAAGTTCAATTTAGAGATTGAGATACAATTATTTAAGGTAAATTACATCTGTTTGAAAGTGAAACCAGTTTTTTTTTTTTTGTTGTTTGTTTTTTCATGCAGGCTCTGTCAATCATAGCCAGGGGAGGTGTGGCTAGGGCTGCATAAACAGAAACATAGTGATTTAATTCCTAAATGACAGTGAATAGAGCAGTGAAATTGCAGGGGAATGATCTACACACTAAAACTACTTTATTTAGCTAAAGTAATTTAGGTGACTATAGTGTTCCTTTAGACTTCTATGTATTAATGAATTCCTATTTGACATATATTTAAAAAGTTGTATATAGATGAATTTATTATATTATAGGTGCTATCTTTATGACAAAGCAGGTTTAAAAATATATTGTTCATATATAGCATGTTTATTATATATATTTTTTTAAAACTGAAATGAAATATATATAGAGAGAGAAAAAGTGCAATATTAGTATATTAAGTTTACATATTTTATACAATTAATCTGTTAAAGAAATTAAAATTCATCAAATGGAAAAATAATTACGTATTAATCACCTGTAATGTCCAATCGCTGTATACCATAATGCCACATAAAGAAGGTTGTAAAGCAGTAAGACAGATTTTAAATACTATGAGAAATATGCCACCTGACAAAATAGACTTTATAATAGAGGGTATTGAAATGATTTAAAATAATTATTTTTGGTTTGGAGATTCTTTTTATAAACAAAAACACAGAACTGCTTTGGAGAGCAGGTTTGCACTCAGCTATGCCAACCTCTTCATGACTGAATGGGAGGAGAAATCGGTGTGGAGGGGGCATGTCTGGGTGCAAAGCCTGGTCACCTACAGGTGATCTGATTTTTATTTGGGATGCCTCAATCTCTGAAGCTAAGGATTTTATAAATGTATTAAATGGCAATGAAGATGGGATAAAACTCACGGCTTATACTTGAGTATAAGTCGACCCGAATATAAGCAGAGGCCCCTAATTTTAGCACAAAAAGCTGGGAAAAATTATTGACTCGAGTATAGGCCTAGGGTGGGAAATGCAGCAACTACTGGCAAATTTCTAAATAAAATTAGATCCCAATAAAATTACATTAATCAAATATTTATTTACAGTGTGTGTATATAATGAATGCAGTGTGTGTGTGTTTCTGTAGTGTGTGTATATAATGAATGCAGTGTGTGTGTGTGTGTGTATAATGAATGCAGTGTGTGTGTGTGTGTTTGTGTAGTGTGTATATAATGAATGCAATGTGTGTGTGTGTGTGTGTGTGTTTGTGTAGTGTGTATTTATTGAATGCAGTGTATGTGTGCAGTGTGTGTATATAATGAATGCAGAGTGTGTGTTTGTGTGAATGCAATGTGTGTATATAATGAATGCAGTGAGTGTATATAATGAATGCAGTGTGTGTTTGTATAAGTGTATGTATATAATGCAGTGTGTGCATTATAACACACACTCTGCATTATATACACACACACACTCTGCATTATATACACACAGAGTGTGTGTATATAATGCAGTGTGTGTTTGTGTGAATGCAGAGTGTGTGTGTGTGTGTGTAGTGTGTGTGTGTGTGTGTGTGTGTGTGTAAACTGGGTGGGGGGAGGACATTTTAATTATTTAAATTTTTTTAAATATTATTTAAATTTGTAACGGATCGCCTGGCACCCCGACTGGGTACCTCCGTTGAAGGATGCTCCTAGCGCTTCCTGAGGACTCCAAGCACTGCAGCAGACACCAAAACCACCGAATCTGAGAAGCATAGGAATCCTCTCAAGCATATGAATGCTGTAGACAGTTGAATAGGAACCGTACGAATAGGTTTACTCTCCTAGCAGTCAAACTGGAACAGCATACTATAAATCCTTACCCCAATAATGAGACGACACTTCACTTTGAGGGTTAAAACAGGAACTCCTCGTACTGTCACATACAGTCTCTTTTATTCCCAATCCACAAACATAGTACAGCCCACAGGGCGTTACAAAACAACCAATCAATCCGTACAATACACCCAGACACTCCCACACAAAATCCTCCACTCTGCCTGTGATATGATTACTGAACACAATGGGTAATCTCATTATCACCGGCAGAGGAATACAGTTTTTACACAATATTTATAACTTCTAAAATATACATGTCACAAACATAAAACATACATTTTCATAATCAATCCATTCAGGGGAACAACATATTAAAAAATGGCACGAATCAGACCAGGGGTTCAAAAGTTAAGGGAAAGTCCTTTGTGACTAAATGAAGCATGGCTTTCCGGCCCAAACCAGTTTCAGAGTCTTCTATCCTGGAGATTGAATTGAGAAGTAATTCAATTATCTCCCAGGACAGACACAAGACTCCATTATGCACATGGTGAGCACAAAGCATTAAAATATTATAAAATACACAAAGTCACATTTTATACATAAAACACAGACATGTCACATATCCCCAGATAGCTGGGATCTGAGCGCACAAAACTACCGAATAGCGCTCAGATCCTATTCACACAGTTCAATTGCCATGGAGCCGAAGTCTTTAACTACACGAATGGGCTCCATGGCATAGCTATCTGGGTTAACACATTCACATAAAGTCTGGTCCATAGTCCAAAGGCAAGAGGCGGGCAAGCAGCCCCCTCCAAGGACATGTGGCGAGGCCGGTTTTGCCACAAAATTATTTTAATATTTTTTTTTTTGTCCCCCCTCCCTGCTTGTTACCTGGCCAGGGAGGGAGGTTGTAACATTCCCTGGTGGTCCAGTGGATGGGCTGTGCAGGGGGAGCCCGGAGCAAGCTCTTACCTTTGTAGCAGCTCTGATCAGCTACCTGTCAGCTCCGTGCAGCCTCCCCGTTGAGCTCACAGTGTAAGTCTTGCGGTCTGCGTGCTGTGCGGAGCATTGCCACGGTAACCCGTGGCAATGCTCTGATGGCCACGGGTCTTGCGAGACTTACACTGTGAGATGAACTGGGGAGCTGCACGGAGCTGACAGGGAGCTGACCGGAGCTGCTACAAAGGTAAGCGCTCGTGGCCAGCCCCCAACAGGACCGCCGGGCTTGTAATGAGCCTGGTGGTCCTGGTCTGTATTATGGCAATGTAAGTTGCCATAATACAGACCTTGACTCGAGTTTAAGCCGAGTGGGGCTTTTTCAGCACAAAAAATGTGCCGAAAAATACGGCTTATACTCAAGTATACACAGTAGATATATACATCAAGGATAAAGAGATTCAAACAAAAATCAATTTTAAGGAAGTCCATATAAATTATTTTATTAGTACAGACAGTTGCCACTATGAAAGTTGGTTGGACAGAGCCAAGCCAACTCAGTAGGCTAAGAAGAAACTGTTCAGAACCAGATACATTTAATATTCAAAAACAAACAAACAGAAAATATCTAATTATACATAATGGAAACAAAGTCAATAATAAAAAAATGTAACTTTACCTATAGTATTAGACTATAATAACAAAAACAAGCATATAAGTAAAATAATAAAACAAAATTGGCACTTATTAAAAGAAGATGACATACTGAAAAAATAATAATTTTGGACAAACCAAAAATAGTTTTTAGGGGGTGTGAAGGAATGCACCTTGATTCCAAGATTCAAGCTTGTAGGTGCTATAAAAGGGCTAGCCTATATTAAAATTGGGCAAACTTGGACTCATGATATGCTTTATGTTTTAATGAACTTTGATCTCTTTAAGTTTCGTTTCTTGTGACCACTGGCCCCCACTGGAGCATTTCTTTACCCCATGTTAGTTCTTATCTTGTGTAGATTTGAGCAAACCCGAACCGCAAAGTTTGGATTCGTACTGAACATTAAGTATTTTGGACCCCGGACCCGAACACGGACATATCACTGTATGTTCGGGTTGGAGTCGGTGTTCTGCAATTTAATGGCACATTTTGAAAGGCTGCAGGGCAGCCAATCAACAAGCATTTGACTTGTGTGCTCTTAGAAGCCATCGCTGCGATGCCTACTAATGGCATGGCTGTGATTGGCCAGTGCAGCATGTGACCCAGGCTCTATAGATAAGCTGGAGTTGCGTAGCGCCGCATGCACATGAGGTCTTATTAGTGTAGGGAGAGGATGCTGCGTCTTTCAGGGATAGATTAGGAAAGGATTCTGCAAACTAATACATTAGTGGGGTGCACTTCATATCTGAGAGTCAAATAGAAGCATCAAATACTGCGGTTACATCTGAGTTTTAAAAAGTAAATTTTTTGTGTGCTAAAAAGTACATTAGTGGGGTGAACTTCATATCTGAGAGTCAAATAGAAGTGTCAAATACTGCGGTTACCGTACAGTTGTAAAAATTCAAATTTTTTGGGGGTGCTAAAAAGTACATTAGTGGGGTGCACTTCATATCTGAGAGTCAAAATTAAGCATCAAATACTGCGGTTACAGCGCAGTTGTAAAAATTCTAATTGTTTTGGTGCTAAACTGCTAAATAGTAAATTTGGAGCGTGCTCTTCATATCTGAGAGTCAAATAGAAGCGTCAAATATTGCGGTTAGAGCGCAATTGTAAACATTCTTATTTTCTGGGTGCTAATCTGCTAAATAGTAAATTTGGGGCATGCTCTTCATATCTGAGAGTTAAATAGAACCGTCAAATAGTGCTGTGACATAGCATTTTTAAACATTCAAATTTTTTGGCTGCTAAATAGTACATTTGCGGCATGCGGTGCACTTCATATCTGAGAGTCAAATAGAACTGTCAAATATTGTGCTTACATTGCAGTTGTAAAAATTCTAATTCTTTAGGTGCTAAAAAGTCAATTTGATGCCTGCACTTCATATCTGAGAGTCAAATAGAAGCGTCAAATACTGTGTTTACAGCGCAATTGTAAACATTCTTATTTTCTGGGTGCTAATCTGCTAAATAGTAAATTTGGGCACTGTACTTCATATCTGAGAGTCAAATAGAAGCGTTGAATACTACAGTTACAGCAAACTTGTAAAAATTCTAATTGCTTTGGTGCTAAACTGCTAAATAGTAAATTTGGGGAGTGCTCTTCATATCTGAGAGTCAAATAGAAGCGTCAAATAGTGTGGTTACAGCGCAATTGTAAACATTCTTATTTTCTCTGTGCTAATCTGCTAAATAGTACATTTGGGCCCTGGGCTTCATATCTGAGAGTTAAATAGAAGCGTCAAATACTGTGGTTACATCACACTTTCAAAAATTCTAATTTTCTTGGGTGCTAAATAGTACATTTGTAGCCTGCAGTCCAATAAACTAAAAAAATAGATTTAAAAAAAATTGTTGACTATCGGCGGTTACATTGTCGCCTGACATAAAACATCTGTTAGTTTGGTGGGTGAATGCAAAGAATGAGGAGAGTGTCAAATAAGGGACGTGACCCTGGTTGTGGTGCTGCTGGTGTTGGTGGAGCTCCTGTTGCAAGGAGAGGACGTGGTCGATCTGTGCCAGCTACACGCACAAGTGACACACCTTCCTCATGTGCGAATACGCGACAGAACCTTCAGCGTTATTTGGTAGGCCCGAATGCCACTGTACGAATGGTGAGGCCAGAACAAGTACAGGCGATAGTAGATTGGATGGTTGACAGTGCCTCCAGTTCCTGCACATTGTCTCCCACCCAGTTCCCTTCTGAAAGCTCAGAGTTGGCACCTGCAGCCCATGGACATCTGTCTTTCACCTTACCCCCTTGCAAATCAGCAAAGCAGTATGAGCCACAAGTCATGCAGCAGTCTCTTATGCTTTTTGATGACTCTGCTGGCGGGGTTTCTGTGTTTCCGATGACCTAGCCCTGCCCCAGAAGTGGAAGAGATTGAGTGCACTGATGCACAACCACTTATGTGTCAGGATGTGGACATGCAAGGACCACCGCAGCACATCTCTGATGATGACGAAACACAGGTGCCAACTGCTGTGGCTTTCGGCAGTGTGCAGACCGGCAAGGAGGGCAGGGTTGAGAAATGGGTGGAAGATGATGTGGAGGATGATGAGGTCCTAGACCCCACATGGAATAAAGGTCATGCGAGTGACGTGTCCAGTTTGGGGGAAGAGGTGGTGGTCGCACAGAGGCACCAGCACAGCATAAGAAGGAGCAGGGTTCAAAAGTGGAGCAGCTGTCCCCTAGACAGTACGCCTGCTACTGCCCACCGCAACCAGGGACCGAGAACACCAAAGCCAGCTCCAAGGCGTTCCCTGGCGTGGCAGTTCTTCAGACAATGTGCTGACGAGCCTGAAGCGAGGCATAAACGTGCTAAACCTGAGCACAACCTGCATGACCAGGCATCTACATGCAATCATGAGCTGCAGTGGAGAAAGCACCTCAAAAACCAAGGAAGGTCTCAGGCCCCTTCTGCTTCCTCTTCTGCTGCTGTGTCGGCCTTTTCCTCCACCTCTGGAGTCAGAGTGGCACTTGCCACCCTGCAAAAAGAGGATGTGGCAGCAACGCCACCACGTCCGCCACCATCCCCAAGCTTCTCCACACTGTCCCATGGAAGCGTTCAGCTGTCCATCTCCCAAACACTGGAGAGAAAGAGGAAGTATGGTCCTAACCACCCGCGATCCCTGGCCCTGAATGCCAGCATTTCAAAATTCCTGGCCTTTGAAATGCTGTCATTCCGTCTGGTGGAGACGGACAGTTTTAAAAACCTGATGGCGGTGGCTGTCCCACAGTACATGGTTCCCAGCCGCCACTACTTTCTCAGGTAAGCCATCCCTTCCCTGCACAACCAATTGGCGGACAAAATCAGGTGTGCACTGCGCAACTCCATCTGTGGCAAGGTCCACATAACCACAGATACATGGACCAGTAAGCACGGTCAGGGACACTATATCTCCCTAACTGCACACTGGGCAAATGTAGTGGCGGCTGGGCCTGAGGCGGATAGCAGTTTGGCGCATGTCCTTCCGTCACCGAGGATTGCAGGGCATTTCTCTTTGCCTCCTGTTGCCTCCTCCTCCTACTCCACTTCCTCCTCCTCTACCACCACCTCATCCAGGCAGAGTAACACCTTCACCACTAACTTCAGCACAGCCCGGGGGAAACGACAGCAGGCTGTTTTAAAACTCATATGTTTTGGGGGGAAACCCCACACCGCGCAGGAGCTGTGGACGGGCATGAAAGAACAACCGATGAGTGGTTGTTGCCAATGAGCCTGAAGCCCGGCCTGGTGGTGTAAGATAATGGGCGAAATCTCGTAGCAGCTCTGGGCCTAGCCGGTTTGCCACACATCCCTTGCCTGGCGCATATGCTGCTGCCGAAAGTGCGGGCCATCTGTGAGAGCTTTCGGCGTTCTCACCCTGCTGCTGCTCGCCTGTCTGCGCTGCAGCGTAACTACAGCCTTCCCGCTTACTGCCTCATATGTGACGTGCCCACAAGGTGGAACTCCACCTTGCACATGCTGGAGAGACTGTGCGAGCAGCAGCAGGTGATAGTGGAGTTTCAGATGCAGCACGCACGGGTCAGTCGCTCTGCGGAACAGCACCACTTCACCACCAATGAGTGGGCCTCCATGCAAGACCTGTGTGTCATTTTGCACTGATTCAGGTACTCCACCAATGTGGCCAGTGCAGATGATTCTGTTCTCCCGCTTCTATGTCTCCTTGAAAAAATGCTTTGGGGCGATGATGGAAGAGGATGTGGCACAGGAGGAAGAGGATGAGGAAGACGGGTTATTTCCACGGTTATCAGCCCAGTCATTCACAAGTGGCTTGGAGGGTGGGTTCCTGCACCAGCATAGGTCAAGTACACAATTGTCCAACCAGGGCACAGTTCTGGAGGATGAGGAGGAGGATGATGAGGATGAGGAGGAGGAACCGTGTTCATAGCAGGGTGGCACCCAACACAGCTTGTGGGCATCAATGGAGCATGGCTGGGGGGATATGGAGGACACAGACGACACCTCCCACAGAGGACAGGTTGTCCTTGCCTCTGGGCAGCCTGGCACACATGAGCGACTACTTGCTGCAGTGCCTGCGCAACGACTGCCGAGTTGCCCACATTCTAACTTGTGCTGATTACTGGGTTGCCACCCTGCTGGATTCCCGTTACAAGGACAACGTGCCGTCCTTAATTCCCTCACTGGAGCGCTGTCGGAAGATGCATGACTACAAGCACACGCTGGTAGACACGCTGCTGAGGGCATTCCCAACTGGAAGCATAAGGCGAAGGCAGAGGAGGAGGAAGAGGTCGCCAACGCAGCTGGGGCACCGCCAGAACCTCAGAAGGCAGGGTTAGCATGGCTGAAATGTGGAAAATCTTTGTCAGCACACCACAACAACCGGCACCAACATCTGATATGGAACGTCTTAGCAGGAGGCAGCATTTCAGCAACATGGTGGAACAGTACGTGTGCACACGCCTACACGTACTAACTGATGGGTCTGCCCCAATTCAACTTCTGAGTCTCCAAATTGGGCACATGGCCTGAGCTTGCCCTTTATGCCTTGGAGGTGCTGGCCTCCCCTGCAGCCAGTGTATTGTCTGAACGTGTGTTTAGCATGGCAGGGGGCGTTATCACAGACAAGCGCAGCCGCCTGTCCACAGCCAACGTGGACAAGCTCACGTTTATTAAAATGAACTAGGCATGGATCCCACCAGACTTGTCTGTACCTTGTGCAGAACAGACATTTATACCAGCCTCACCCAGCCATTGTTATACTATTTTTTTTTTTTTTTTTAAAACAGTGTTGGCTCCCTCCTCCTCCTCCACCACCGCTTCCACCTACACAAACACGGTCACCGGCTCCTCAACCTATGGGTCACTTAGTATAAACTACGTACACAGAGGCTAGTGAAGGCCCTTTCTCCATGCATCAGGAGCTAAGCATTTCTCCATGCATCAGGCCTGCAAGAAATGCACCGCAGGCCGCAAATGTTTCTTTTTTTTATATGTCCCAATATTTTGGGGGCTACCCCAATTAAAAAAATTATATATATATATATATATATATATATATATATATATATATATATAAAACTAAAAAACAGTGTTGGCTACCTCCTCCACCACTACCTCCTCCAGTGTTGGCTACCTCCTCCACCACCGCTTCCACCTACACCGCCATGGTCACCGCCTCCTCAACCTATGGGTCACTTAGTATAAACTATGTACACAATAGCAGAGGCTTGTGAAGGCATTTTCTCCATACATCAGGAGTTGAGCTCAGTTTGAACAATGAAAGAGAACACCCTGCACTCCAACCAGGGCCGGACTGGGGATACAAAGCAGCCCTGGAAAAAAAATTTGTGCCAGCCCCATAAGTCACTGCGCCATATATTGTCGCGTGTAATTTGTAAGGCTATGTCTTGCCAGGACAGATGATTGAGTAATATATATATATATATATATATATATATATATATATATATATATATATATATATATATATATATATATATTGCTTTTTCTAATATAAAATATTGGTCCTTTCAGGGTAAAACGTTTAATTATACAGTAAGCATACGCACATGCAGACACAGGCAATTTCACTGACATTTCAGTGACACACACAAGCTCATTGATACACAGCCTCATAGACAAACAATCTTATTGATATACATCAGCTCATTGACATAAAAACACAAGCTCACTCACTGGCAGGCACACACATGCAAGCAAGCTCACTCACTAGCAGGCACACACACACAGCTTAATGTGGTGGTACTGGTGTCTATAGCATGTCCCTACAGGCTTTTCAACGTAAACACTGACTTTTCAGACAAAAGGCAGTGTTTACATTGCTTCAAAGTGACACTGCTAGTGACAGTCACTCAGACGGTCACTAGAGGTGCTTCCTGTGTTAGTGCCCTCCCGCGCTGCTGAATGAGACTGGCGCCGGAATATGACGTCATATTCCGGCGCCGGTCTCATTCAGCTGCGTGCTGGGGAGCAGAGGGCTGGCAGCCTTAGGCCTGGGGGGCAAAACCAGTCAAGTAGACTGGTGCACCTGCCCAGGATCAGAGCCGGTGCAAGGATTTTTGCCGCCCTAGACAAAATAAAAATTTGCTGCCCCCACATGTCACATCACAATGCCCCACCCATATGATCTGCCATATGAACTAACGCCAGTGCTGCACACAGTGTGTGTTTACATTAAAAAGCCTGCAGGGACCAGCTATAGACACCAGAACCACTTCATTTAGCTATAGTGTCCCTTTAATGTGAGGTAAATTATAGATTAGTGTCACTAATAATATACTAGATTGCCTACTTACAAGCAGATGAGGATGATGATGGGCTGCAGTTTGGCTCCACTGGTCTGGTGTAGAACAGGATCTCTGGAGCTGTTTGCAACTGTGGTCACAAAATTCAATGTTCTGGGAGAATTGGAAGCAGCTCAATTTTTTGGGGCCCCTTACACAGCTCAAGGTCTGGGCCCCAGGGCCTGACGGTGAGTATGCCCATAAGGCCCACTCATAAGTTCCACCCACCCATGAGTTCGCTCACAGGGAGTGGAGTGTGTAGGGGATGTGTTATGTGTTATTGTAGAGGATCTAATATGTGTGCTTATGGTATGTAGTGTTTGGGGTTACCAGTTTGTGCAGGTGATGCAGTGTGTTTGTGTGTAGTGGAAGCAGTGTGTATTTGTGTATAAGGGATGTATTATGTGTTTCTGGTT
>OW240914.1:245307063-245399735 GCA_933207985.1 Pelobates cultripes
TGACTGCTATCTAATCTATAACAGTAAAAAAAGTTTTTTGTTTTTAAATCCAAACTATTGTGACACCAGATCTAATTAGTGGCACTTGTCAGCGTATCCACTGTTAGCGTAACACACCCGCTTTAAGGACACTGACTGCTATTCAATCTATATCAGTGAAAAAAAGTTTTTTGTTTTTTAAATCCAAACTATTGTGACACCAGATCTAATTAGTGGCACTTGCCAGCGTATCCACTGTTAGCGTAACACACCCGCTTTAAGGACACTGACTGCTATTCAATCTATAACAGTGAAAAAATATTATTTATTTTTTAAATCCAAACTATTGTGACACCAGATCTAATTAGTGGCACTTGTCAGCGCATCCACTGTTAGCTGAACACACCCGCTTAAGGACACTGACTGCTATTCAATCTATAACAGTAAAAAGTTTTTTGTTTTAAATCCAAGCTATTGTAGACACAGGATCTTAATTAGGTGGCACTTGTCAGCGATCCACTGTTAGCGAATACACCCGCTTTAAGGACACTGACTGCTATTTAAGCCAAGCAACAGTGAAAAAAGATTATTTTTTAAACTAAACCACAGACAATTCAGATCTAATTAGTGGCACTTGTCAGCCGCATCCACTGTTAGCTTAACACACCCGCTTTAAGGACACTGACTGCTATTCAATCTATAACAGTAAAGTTTTGTTTTAAATCCAAGCTATTGCACACCAGATGTACTGGTGGCAACTGACTGGGGGAAATGGGCACAGTATGCACTGTGAGCCTGACACAGAAGCTGGCAGCAGTGGCAGACAACTGACTGCTATTCAATCTATAACAGTGAAAAAAGTTTTTTGTTTTTAAATCCAAGCTATTGTGACACCAGATGTAATTGGTGGCACCGACTGGGGAAATGGGCACAGTATGCACTGTGAGCCTGACACAGAAGCTGGCAGCAGTGGCAGACAACTGACTGCTATTCAATCTATAACAGTGAAAAAAGTTTTTTGTTTTTAAATCCAAGCTATTGTGACACCAGATGTAAGTGGTGGCACTGATCAGGGTAATGGGCACTGTGAGCCTGACATACAGAAGCTGGCAGCAGTGGCAGACAATCCAAGTGCATTTACATTACATAGAAAAATCCAAAAAGCATACCCCTTATCCCTAACCTAGCTATGCTTTTCCCTATCTTATGAACAGCAGCTACACTTTCCCTCCTCTTACTAAGCATGCAGCTTGAGAATGAATCTAAAATGGATGCTGTCCAGTAGGTGGGAGGGTCTGCTAGGGAGGCTGTGCTGCTAATTGGCTGGAATGTGTCTGCTGACTGTGAGGTACAGGGTCAAAGTTTACTCAATGATGGCGAATAGGGGGCGGGTCGAACCGCGCATATGTTCGCCCGCCGTGGCGAACGCGAACATGCTATGTTCGCCAGGAACCGTTCGCCGGCGAACCGTTCGGTACATCACTATTCCTAAGTTGTGTTTCAAACCTGTTGTATACAGCAAACACAGACTCAAAGGAATTCATATTTAAAATGGAATGAGGCAAAAATTTGATTCTTTGTTAAGCTAATTTGCATATGCCCACCCAGAATCCTTTGTGGTAGTAACATCACTGCAGATTTGTGATTTCTGTGGGAAAAGAAAGTCTTAAGGTTTGACTTGTGTGCAGATTTTTAACATTATATTAACTATCCACAGACTTCTGGTGGAAGGGGTTTTCAATCACAATTTTTTGCACAACATAACCTTATTGGTTATATATGTATGTCTATATGTATGCATGTATGTAGATATTGTGTGTTTTGATCCTGAGGAAAGTCATTGATCATTTTAAGTAACTGGATGGAACACAGTTCCAGGATACAATGTTTGACAATCTTTATTTGGGCACACAACATTTTTATGCACAGACCCCCTGCAAGGGTTCTCCATCCAACACAACACAAAAAAACATACAGGAGGGGGCTGGGAAATAGATAACCATCTTCCGATCTTCTGGGAGATGCTAACTAGACACAACGACACGCATGAGTAAATGTTTACATTCAGGGGGATACACTTTGGGGCTCGGCACCCTGGGACAGGAAGGGGTTATAGGCTTAAAACTTACATAGCTAAATAGACCCTGGGTCCCCTCTGGGACCCCTGCAAAAAGCAGGGCGATCGGATGTACAGAGCCGGAGATATCAGTGTCGAAAGTCTGGGGCTCAAGGCTTTGAACATCCCTGAAATCAGCTCCATGGTGATGCTTGGTTTAGTCCAGCGAATTTAAACTTTGCGCCTAAACCAAGCAACAGTCAATCAGCTGAAATGGCGCGAACCAAATTGTGCCAATCAGCGTTAGGAGGAGGAAGGAGTTCCGTTGCCCAATCCGAAGAAAAGGCGCAAAACTTATCCTTGGTGAGGATAAGGGTTTTGCAGCCCAATCAGTAGATAGGGTGCGAATCCCGATGTCACCAATCCGCTGAAAGGCACAAAACTTATTTGCGCCAATCAACACCCAGTGAAGAGAGGGGCATCACCACCCAATCAGATGGAAGGGCGCAAAACCTCATTTGAATAAGCGCTCCATCTCGGATTGGTCGCCCGCTCCATGTGTCAACCAATCAGCGGTCTGCTCGTGCCGACCAACCAGGAGAATGGCTCAAACCCAATTTGAATGGTCGCTCCCTCTCCCATTGGTCAGCACAGACTTCCATGCAGCCAGCGGGACCCCTGCAGCTGTGAGACCAACTCACAGCCCCAAGGACTCCCTGCTGGTGCGCGTCTCTCTCTCCGGTGGATATCCCCACGCAGGTATCCACTGGAGAGAGCAATCTCCTGGGCAGCCACAAGCGTAGCCTCGTAGCACCAAGGTAAGGGAAATGGATGAGGGATTATAGCTCCTTTAGGGAATAGGTAGGATAAGAAAAGAAGGAATGAGTGATTATAGCAGTTAGGACGATCCCTGACACCGTGATCGAAGACAGTGTACGCAGGCCGGTTCGGGAAATGAATACTCCCCCTGGTGAGCGTTCGGTGATATGAACCGAATTTCACCCAGGGGAAGCACGCGCCACTCGTTCCCTTGCGGTCTGCGGTTTTCACACCAAGTTAGCTAAGTTTTCTAAGTAAACATTCTAAATGAAATGCTGGGGTGATCCGATGCACAGAGCCCCCGGGCGGTAAAAATGACAGAAAGGGGAATATGAAAGAGGGGAAACACACATTCTAAGAGCTCACATCCACACATATAAAACAAAGCAATTCACAGTTTAGGCAGTCCTGCCACAATGTATGTATATATATATATATATATATATATATATATATATATATATATATATATATATATATATATATATATATATATATATATATATATATATGTGTGTGTGTGTGTGTGTGTGTGTATGTATGTACAGTTGCAAGAAAAATTAATGTTGCAAATGTTTACATGGTGTGTTCAATAAAAACATGGCAACATTTAATTATTTGTGTGTTATTAGTTTAAGCAGACTGTGGTTGTCTATTTTTGTGACTTAGATGATGATCAGATCACATTTTATGACAAATTTGTGCAGAAATCCATATCATTCCAAAGGGTTCACATACTTTTTCTTGCAACTGTATATATATATATATATATGTGTGTATATATTATATATATATATATATATATATATATATATATATATATATATATATATATATATATATATATATATATATATATATATATATATATATATATATATATATATATGTGTGTATATATTATATATTTAAGGCTGGGCCTATAGTTGTGGGAGGGGCTTGAATTCCCTTTAAAAGGGCTGCCAATCCTCTCTCACTTTACCGTTGGTCTGGTGAGTTGAAGGGGTTACTTCCGGTCAAGTAGCCATCTTGCTGTCTCTTACCCGTTTTCCCTCATGGTCCTGGTTCCTGGCTCTTGTCTCTGCTCTACTTACCTGACCGCTTACCAAACGCTACAAGTCTTCTTCCCTGCTTGCTCGTGGAGTGGCTTCGGTGTGGCTCATTGTCAACCGTACGTCAGAACCTTACCATCAGGCCGGTTTGGGTCTATTCCTATTTTTATTCATTTGTATAGTTCATAGGCATTTCGGCACTGTTCATATTACTGCACGTACAAATTAGTTTGCTCCCACAGGTACGAGCTTTCAGCTCTTTCAACTGCACGAACGCAAGCAGCTCTTGGCTACTTTCATTACGTTTGCATGCTTAAATCGTTCACCTTGATTCATACAAACCTTCTCGTAATTTGTGTTTTTGAAACATGCAAACGACTAGAGGAAGGCAGAGACTGTTCACACAATTCTTTCCCATTGACAGGTGTTACTAATTTCCTCTCTTACACGAATTTAGACAAATTGTATGTATATCGCTCACTTTGAGTCACGGTGCCCTCTACTGGTTACAATGATATTACCGGTTACAATAATGGCATATGATTTTTTTTTTATTTTATATATTTTAGTCTTATTTATTGGTATAACCACACTGCCATTAAGTTGACATTTTATGTCATCGTGATGTTCTTTCCACAGGTGCGTTCGGGAAGATTAGTCAGAGGAATTGTTCCTGCTTTGACAAACTTGTCCTTTTAGGTTGGTAATTTGGTTGAAGTTTGGCTTATTTAAATAATCCTTCTGACTTTACATTTAACATCTGAAATTCCTTTAGGTGCTTTTGTCAGAGCAGAACTGTAGCATTTACAAGTTTTTTAAATTCATGTCAGCTTTTGCGAATTTAACTCCTCGCATCTAGGTTTTGCGGTAGGTTCCTGTCAGGATTACAGTATGATACAGGTCGTAGAATTGTGTAACACAGAGGACTGATAGGTAACGTATACTGGACCTTAGAATGGCCGGACTAACGTACCAAAGAATAGTGATACAGAAAGAGACACAACGATAAGGAAAAGCCAGGAGTCATTGATGCCAGAAAACAGGGAAGTCAAAATCAATGCCAAAGTCAAATAACCAGAATAACCAGAATCAATAATGCATTTTCGGACAACCACAAGGGAAACCACGACAGGGCACTGAGCAGGATGAGAACTGGGCCTAAATACCCCTCCTCTAGATCTGATAGGCTGTAACCGGCCTTTGACCCCAAAGGCAGTTACCAGGTTCCCATTTGCATAATTGCTGCTCAGCATTAACCCTTCTGTGGATTTGGTTGCTGCTCGGCACAACTTTTCATGTGTGGACAGTAAGTGCCATTAACCACATTTTATAAGCGGAAAAATGTGACAGTTCCGTTATTATTATTCAGGCCCACGATCTGGCCACACTCACATATATTGATATGCTCAGATACTTATTACATCTTATCTATGTGTTGGTTGCTAATTAATGTGTATCTGTATCTACAGCGAACAGTTATATACAATATGGTAATTAAAACAGCCATCTATCTAGCTTTTTATGGATTTTTACGTCCAAAGGAATTCACCACCAGTAATGTAACGGTCACAGAGTACATTAAAATAGCCAATATCAACAAATCCTTAGACCATTACGTTCTGTCACTTCATCACTCTAAAACTAGCCAGATGGGACACCACAGTCGTTCCCCTACATATAATAAATGGTGCCCCGTTAAGGTTTTGGACACCTACTTCCATAAACAACCACACCAACCACTGTTAGAACTACACAACTCGATTCTCACTACTGCTAAATTTATGCTCTATGTCCGTTTGCTGTTAAATAGACTCGGCCTAAATGCAAATCATTTCTCAGGACATTCCTTCCGCATAGGGGCGGTATCATCTGCTTCCTCCAAACACATTCCAGCTCATATAATCAAAACTATAGGACGCTGGAAATCTTCTGCTTACACTCTTTATATACCAAACCCAGTTAAAGAGTTACAGCAAGCTTTTCGTGATTTGTCGAAATTATTGATGTTTTGTAATATGAATACATTTTGTATGGTACACTTCTTTTTGCCCTCTTTATCACAAGCCTACTGCATTGTCGGTTCCGGCACACCACAACCGACTGGTGTTCGTTAACTATGTTTGTTGGTTATGAATTATATGTTATGTTACCTTACCATCACGGCAATATTGCCCCGACTACAAATTTAAGGCTGGGCCTGTAGTTGTGGGAGGGTCTTGAATCCCCTTTTTAAAAGAGCTGCCAATCCTCTCCCAATTTACCGTTGTTGGTCTGGCGATTCACCCCTCCCACCACTCCCTTTATTCACATCACCCTCTAAGGTGGGCCCTCTTTATTACAGGCATACTTCATTGTCGGTTCCAGCACACTACAACCGACGTGTGTTATTTAACTATGTTTGTTGGTTATGAATTATACGTTATTGTTACGGTATAACCCGGTATAGTGAGGGTTAATACCAATTTGGGGATTCACCTTTACAAGGGAACAGCAACTCACAAGCGCTCTAACCCACCGAACGGGAAACATACAAACTCATTGTCTCTTGGAACAGGCACAAGTGATACTCCAAAGTAGCAATCCCCCCCAATCATGAGACCAAGCTCCGTATTGAGGGTAAAACAGGATTCTGATTTATTGAGGGCTACTTGCCCGGTATTTATGTAGGTCTTCCACCTGATGGACACTCCCCTAGGGGACTAGATGGAAGACTGGGACAAGAATAGTACATTAGCCAATCACAGTGGCTCAGGCATGAACACTCCCCTTTGGATGAGCAAAACACTCCTCTCTATCCTGGAGATAATTGGGAAGAAATCCAATTATCACCATGGATAGAGGCAAAACACCATTTTACATGGGACAATAAAAATACATAAAAATCAATAACTGGGAAACTACCGAATGCATTCAATAGATTTAATGTATCCCCAGACAGCCTAGATCTGAGCGCACATTATTACCGAATGGCGCTCAGATCCAATACACACAGTCCAATCGCCATGGAGCCAAAGTCTATCAGACTGTTCTTTCGGTATACAAATGGCTCCATGGGATGGCTATCTAGGTTAAGTCCATTCGTGTAATAAAAGTCCCGAATGGACCGGCGTCCGTATGCTAGACGACAAAGAAGGGTGGACGGCAGCTTCAGCGGTGTTCGGGAGAAAAAAAAAGTGTCCATTTTGGGTTCCACTAAATCATCAACGGACACCGCTGTTCATTCGTGTGTCCAAGATGGCCGCCGCCTCGTGGTCGGCATACGAATGACAACCACCCTGCATACGGTTGTCAATTAAGAGGTGTCTGCGGTTAACCACAACATTCTAATAAGGCCAAGAGGTTAACCAGCAGCACACTTCTCTTCTGGGTGGCCGGCAATTCGGTAGTTTGTTCAGGACTTTAGGAAATAAACGAACGGGGGAATACGGGCAGGCTGTAATGGATGGCACTGGGCTGTCCTGAGAAATTACATGTATTTGAATGCATTCGTGTAAAGTAACTAAGTTCTATGTGTTAAATATATTGTATTCGTCTGAATGTTAGGTAGTTTCATTCCCTTAGTTTGTTCGAATGAAACTACCGAACAGTCAGACCTCACCTGTGTGAAGTGTGCCTTCAATTACCCGTTGCAACATTGTTGCGAACGGGTAATTGACAAGCTGAGTAGCCGTCCTTTGTTCTCGGGGGTGGCCATTTTAAAACTCCAGAAAACAGCGGTGTTTTGCCGTCGAGTGTCTGGAACTCAAATCGGGCACTCGACTAGGCGAACACCGCTGAAACCTCCACAAGCCCGGTCCGTTCGGTTCCAAACTACCGAACAGCCCCTCGTTCGGTAGATAGAAAGAACCGAACGAGGGGATTCAGGCGAATCTAGTCTCTGTAGCTAGAGGCTTTCATGACGTTTATTCCCTGACTCCAGGACCGACCGCAGGGCCCATTCGCATGGAACCTCATTCGGCTGTTCTCTCCAGTGCAGTCGGTCATTTTATTCCCTCCATTAATTTCCCGAACCCCTGGTCTGATCTGGGTGATTTTTGGATATGTTGTTCACCCAGATCAGGGCTACCAGGGCATGTATAATTTAAAGTTTAGGGGTACATCCAGAAACGGGGGGGAATTGGTGTCCTGGATAAGGGGGTTATGATGCAGGCAGAGGGGAGGAGATGTGTGGGAGGTTACCAGAGCAGGATTGGCTACTGTACAAATTAATGAAAATCCCTCCCTTGCATGGGAGCAGGCTTTAAAAGGCACTGTCTGAATAAATCTTTAGTTCTGCTCCTGAAACTGTGTGTCGTCCAGTTATTGGGATTGCTGTTGGAATACTGCTGTGTTATTTTGCCTGCTGGATACTTTACCCTATGGATTTATAATTGCTTGTTCCTGAACCTCCCTGGGATCCAAAGTGGAGATAGGCTGTGTAATACCAGCTCTCCGCTACACAGGCAATTACACGAATACACACAAACCAAACGGGATAGCAGTATAGTTCCAAGAAAGAGGGATCTGTCACAGTTATGTTACCTTACCATCACGGCAATATCGCCCCGACTACAAATATATATTTATATATGCCTATGTATGTATATATGTGTATATATAATTCCAAAAATGAAGTGGGTGCACTCAAAGGATTTAGGTGAAAGAACTGGTATATTTTATTGCATGTTAGCAAAAAATTCAATTATCACTTTGTCCCGATGGACGTTTCAATCCCAAAATGGGTCTTTCTCAAGATCAACAAGTGAGAAGACCAAATAAGCAATATATTCAATATAAAATAAAGTGACTTACCAATCAAAGTGAAGCTCCTGTGTGTACCCAAACCAGGAAGTGTTCATGCGGGACACGTGACCCCCAGTGACGTAGAGGCGTGTAACGCCGTTCTGCATGTAGTCGATTGCCAAGAGACATATAAACAACCGACGGGTGAAGACTCAATACTAACTATAATCATAGTGTGCATACGTGCATAAGATCTATCTCTGCATATGTGTATACACAAGACCAAAAATAATAATATGGAGGACTGAGTAAATATTATAGTAAATAAAGGACTAAGGATAGACCCATACTGAAGTACATAACATCTGTCACCTTAACAGATGAGGATACGGGGACGGGAAAAGTGTAGTGAGCACACAGTGACAAAAACAATAGTGTCTTTGGAGTGAAAAACAAAGAAAAACATGAACTGCTATCCCCACATGCAGAGGCAGTGTTACACATAGTTAAAAAATACATATTAAAAATATATATAGTATTTATATATAAATAGTACTACTATACAATAAACGCAAAGAGCGGGTTTCTGAAACTAGTGTGTAAATTCAAATACTATGTGGGACTATGTGGTGTCAAAAAATTTTTACATCCTCTCTGGTTGAAAAATTGATAGTAAATGTAGAGAACAAAGAGCCTGTAAATTAAGGAGTAGCTACAAACTGTGACCCTAAAACAATGATATATAGAACACTATTCAATGAGAATGTAAAGAAAGTACAGGAGTGGCCAAAATTGTTTCCCGTGATCGAAATCAGGGATTATCATGAAACGAAAAATTATCGCTAATATACTGAGAATTGTATTAATTGTTCCAAATATCTAAATTAATACCAGATATGGTATTAACTGGTATATCTTAATAATTTAGATGTTGCTCCCAAAGTACAAATGAAATAGGATGAATCCAAAATGGAGTCTACTCACCATGTGGGCTATTCCAAAATGGAGTTAGTCACATGTGGCATGCATCACAATGGGAGTCAAATAACACTCTCCTGAAAGTATTACCCAAAAAAACAAACAAAAAGAATGTACACTCGAAGAGATAAGATTTAACAATTAATATTCAAACTGACACACATCTTGGTAGTTGTGTAAAAGATATATAATGTTTAATATACATGCATAAAGAAACAATGTATATACACATATATAAAACAGTTGTCAAATATTATATACTTTAACTAACAATGCAATACTACAACAATCTCACAATGCTAAATACACATCAACCATTGTATAATAAAAATGATTTTGCCCTACCAAAATGTTATCCAAAAAATATGATTTTCCGTTTAATCAAACCACTAAATAATAATTGATTAAACTAAAATAAAACTAAACTTAAAAATAAAAACAGCGATACAAATACTTATCAGTTGCCAGCTGCAAGATGTTCAATGCTCGGCCTGGAAAAAGAATGGTTCCCTTCCAGCACGTGGCTTCACCTTATAAAGGGACTGAGCATGTGACTTTCCTTACCCAATCCCTGTGTGCCATTGAATGGGGAGGAGTCAGGCATCCATCTTGGCCGCATGGCTCAGACAAAGAAAGTCTCCAAAAAGGTGCTCACTACTCCCCCTAATGGCACAATTCTAAAATGGCACTCAACATAATAAACTGTATTAAGTGATTTCTAATGAATAAGACTATAATAAACCCGTGTCCATTACAATCCACCTCTTGGTCTTATCCATAGATATCATCTTCTACACCGCTGTTTCCACTTATGGCAAAGTTAAGAGTCCTAATCCCTATACCCAGCTGGCTACACAAACACACACACACACAAAACAAACAAAAAAAAAAAAAAAATAATAATAATACTAATATATAACCACAGCTACTGACAGTCTATGAAAACCATGTTTCCCAAACCACCCAAAACAATCCGGTATATAATTCTTCATGTAATGTTTCCTGTATGGTAGAAAATGTGGCCAAATAGTCCATGAGCAACCATATTCCTAATTTCATCTCCTCAAAACACCTAAGCAGTCTGGTACATGATTTTTCCGTAATGTTTCCAAAATAACAGTAAGTGTGACCAAATCATGGTTAACAGGATAGCTGCAGCACTCGTTGCCAACCAAGGCCAGACTCCTTTTTGATGGATACTGATTTAGAAAGGTTACAGCTCTGATCTGCATAAAGATGTTAGAGGACCATGGGCTCAATTGTTTTAAATTGCCACCAGCCTGCTGGAAGGAAAGTAAACAGGTTTAATATCACCACGTAATAACACAACCTTAGTATTACCAGGTCCATCTGAAATTATTTCTCCCTTTTGCCTTTGTTGCTCTCTAGTTCTAGGTAGCACCCAAACTTTGGACCCTGCCTGAATCAGCTCAGTCTTGTCCCATGTTACTAACACTGTTTGAGGTACCCAAATGGCTATCTCCCCCAACACCGTTCCTACACACAACTCACCACCTCCACCTCTAGACATAGGTACACTCCACATACTTCCACATGTATTCACCACACCTGGGGTTGTCCACCCATCTTTCCCCAACCTTTCATGGAGAATTAATGTGACTTCTGTCCCTATATGCATGGTGCCTCCAATGGATAGAGTCACAGTTTGCCATTCCCCTTCTACTGTTATTTTAACAGGGGAGAGGACTTTTACTCTAAACCTATTCTTTCCTACCAATGTAGGAATGTCACCTGTGAATGTTAGTCTCATGTTTACAGTCGGAGTATCATTTTGTCTGGTCAACCTGTCATAAGGGGAGAACTGTCCGATTGGTCGATTGTTCAATATCATTACCGCTTGGGTAATTACCCGATCCCAGCTCATTAGCGTTTTTACTGGGGGATAGCTTCCTAATTTGTTCTTTTAGAAGCCCATTGCACCGCTCTATCAACTCCGCAGCTTGGGGATGATAGGGGATATGGAATATCCATTTAATCCCTGAGTCCTGTGCCCATTGTTGTACCAGCTGTCCTGTGAAGTGGGTGCCATTATCTGTTTGAATTTCAGATGGCATCCCATAAGCCATCACAATTATCTGTAGGATCTTCAATGTAGCTGCTTGATTGGCACTTCTACAAGGTAGCACCTGTAGCAATCCTGTGTAAGTGTCGACGGCAGTACAACAATAAAGGTGTCCTCCTCTTCCTTTGGGTAGCGGGCCAATGTAGTCGAGTTGCCATATCTGGCCTGCTGATGTGCCTTTCTTTAGATACCCTTGAGTCTGTGTGGTGAGTGGCCACTTGTTCACTTCGTTGCAGACTTCACACACTTGTTGAGCAGTGGTGACTAGTCCCAAGGTGATTGGCATCCCTCTTGATCGTGCCCACTCCAATGTGGCCTTGTTTCCTCCAGTTTCATGGGCCCAGGTTGCCATCTTCAACAGCACCGGATCTACAGGGTCACTAGCTTTCACATTTCGGATCCTTGTCAGCTCATCTGCTACAGCATTGTGGTTCTCTTCATCCAAGTTAGCAGCTACGTGGGCATCAACATGTCCAATTTGGATCAGTCGGGTCTGGGCAGCCACCCAGATCTTCTCCCATAATTCTGCACCTCCCCACACTGGTCTTCCATGAATTAGCCATCCATTGGTTCTCCAGGTGGGCATCCAGGTTGTACATGCTTTGTAAACAGCCCAGCTATCAGTATAGATCTGTATTTCTTGTGAGTCAGTCTCTTCCAGCAGGGATGCTATTGCCACTAGCTCAGCATACTGACTTGATCCACCCCTGCCTTGCTCTTGCACAATCTTCCCCTGTTGAGGGTTGTAGGCTACTGCTGTCCACCTTCTTCCTTTATGGGTCAACACCGCTGACCCATCAGTGAACCAGGCATCATGCTTCTGTTCTGTTGTCAAGTTGTCATAGGGCGGAGCTGACTTGATAGGGGAAGGTTGCAGCACTGGTATTTCACAGGTGTTTGGATGTGACAAGGACTTGTATGTCACTAAGCCATTTAAGATTTTAGAGAGTTCTTTAATTTCTCCAGCCTGTATCCCTCCTCTCTCCTGCAGGTACCACTCCCACCCAGCAATGGGTAGGTCCGTTCGGACTGACACTGGTGCTTGTAGTGTTATGGTTTCCACATGCAGCAGTGCTGTATATGCAGCTAACAGGTTCTTTTCCAAAGGAGAGTACCGTTGTTGGGCCCCAGTTAGTTGCTTGGACCAGAACCCAATTGCCCTCTGGTCTTTGACTTCATGTGGCTGCCATAATCCCCAAGACATTACATTTTCTGTCACCATCACATCCAGTTGGAAAGGAATTCCAGCTTTGATGGGTCCTAAACCCTGGTGTTGAAGAACAGCTCCTTTGGCTGCGTTGAATGCAGTAACTTGGTCTGTTCCCCATACAAAAGTCGATTTCTTATGTGTGACATTGTAAATTGGCCTTAACAACAGTCCAAGGTGAGGTATGAATGACCTCCAATAGCCAAGAGCACCCAGAAATCTTTGCGCTTCTTTAACAGTCTTTGGGGGTGGAGTGTTCTGTAAAGTATCCAGCACAGGTTGGGGTATCTTTCTTACAGGACCGTCCCAGATCATTCCTAGAAACTTTACTTCCTGGGCCGGACCCTGTACTTTGTCTGGATTGATAGCCCAGCCTCTCTTAGTCATATGGTCAATTAACAAAGGCAAAGTCTGTTCCACTTCTTCCTTGGTACCAGTGATCATGATATCATCAATGTAGTGGAACACAGGGGTTTTTAGTTTGAGCTGGCTTAAATCCCTTGCAATCAATCCATGACAAATTGTAGGGGAGTGTAAGTATCCCTGGGGCACAACTTGTAAAGTGTATTGGCGTCCTTCCCAAGTAAAAGCAAACTGATCTTGTGACTCGGGTGCAATGGGAATAGAAAAGAACGCATTAGCTAAATCGATCACTGCATGCCACTCAGTGGCCTGCTTGACTATGTCCTCAGTGACACAGACGATATTGGGAACTGCAGCGCTTAATGGTGGTGCCACTTTATTGAGTCCACTATAATCTATCGTCATGCGCCAAGAGCCATCCGGCTTCTTGACAGGAAACACAGGAGCATTAAATGGGCTAACTGCAGGACAAACTACACCTGATGTCAATAGCTGAGAAATTGTCTCGCTGATCTCTTTCAGTCCTCCTGGTAGCCGGTACTGCTTCAGTCTTACCGGACTACTAGGAGGAGGAATTACCACAGGTGTCCAGTTGGCATTTCCCCTCACAACTTCTTTGATAACTCTGATATAGGAAGGCTTGTGTGGAAATCCAAAGGTGAACACCCCCCACTGAGTCTCTATTCTTTGCCCTAGCAATACATCTATCCCCAAGATATTGTCAGGTAATTCTGAAATCAGTGCGTTAGTCACAAACTTTGGGCCTTTATGAATAGATAGAGTTACATTAACCTGCACTGCCTTGGTTATCCTTCCTCCCAAACCTTCTATTTTCACAATGGGACCTGCAAACTTTGAGGGGTTACCCTGTAGTACAGTCAATTCAGTTCCAGTGTCCACTAAAGCCAAAACCTTGGTGCAGTTGGCTCCCCGCCCCCACCATACAGTCAGCGGTACATGAGGGCGTCGGTCCCCAGCAGTAAGGGGAAACATACTCACTGCCTGGGAACCGCCATCATGTCAGCTGAATGATGCTGCTGCAATGGCCCATAATTCCTCTGAGGGGTAGGTGGATTTAACTTTCTCTGTGGAAGGGATAACGTGTTTCTTGGGCATCTTGGGTTGGTCTGAATTAAAGTCATCTCTGATGTCAGTCTGGGTGGCAGCACCAGATGAGATATCCTCATCTAGGTTGATGAGGCTGACCTTGTCAGAACTGTGATCCCTATATGCAGCATGCACTTTTCTTTTTACGATGTTCCTCCACCTCTCAAACATAGCAGGTGTAGAGATGCCATCAATCTCATCAGGAGAAACACCAGCTTTGACCAAGTCAGCCCACATCTGCTTTTGAGAAATAGCATACTTGGTGGAGTCTCTGTTTGGATTATGTTTGACTGGAGGGGCAGACATTTGTTTAACTGGGGTGATGTCCTCACTCTCGTCTTTAGACCTGCTAGCTGCTGCTATACCCCTTTTTCCTCTTGCTCAAATTCCCTAGCTCTGCCAACAGTGTTGTTATTTTATGTACTATCCCATTTGGACCTGCTCCATGTAATAGTGACATCAAGGTAGCTCTTAAATGGTTAGGGGCTGTTCTAAGGAATCGGGACTGCATGCTTTGTGTAAATTCCTCTACATCTGGCCCTTATCCAACCCTGCTAAACATCCCATGATCCTTACATGAACTATTGCCTCTTTTAAGGTGCGCCAGGGGGTGTGAGGCTCTATGTCAACATGAGAGGGAAACACTTTTAACAAGGCATGCCTCACAATATCCAGCAATGAGAAGTTGCCTTGTATTTCCCTCACCTGTCGCAAAATCTGCCTGACTTGGGGATCATTAGTTATCTGGCCTAGACTCACTGCTTCTGTTGCATTAAGCATCACTTTGTCTGCACCAGCGTCCCACACTCTTAACAGCCACTCGCCCATGCTTTCATCACTGCCTTGCTTATACGCTTTGGCCAACTCGGACAATTCCATTTGCGTATACCCTCTCATCAATTCATTCACCTCATCATGTGCCTCTCCTGCATTACCATACTGGTCCCTATTTACTCTACGCTTCCGCTGCTGAGTGATGACAGGACGGACCTTACGGCGGTCCGGTACATCATCAGGTGATTCGTAGTTGTTCTCCACAAAATCTTCCTCCTCATCCGAGAAAGAAATCAATGATGAACTTTCTCTGGGAGAGTCCTTTATCACAGGTCTCATCCTTCGGGATGGCATAGGCAACTTCCCTACAGGCCTCCTATGGTTCACTCTGTCCACCCGCAACGTAGCACACTGTTCTTCCAAACAAGCATTTTGTTCATTATTAGAAAGCAGGCACTCAGTTGCAACTATTAACCTTCCCTTTACATCAATTAGTTCCTTTTCCAAGGCTTCTCTTTTTAATACCTCCTCACGTAAGGCATGCAAAATGATCCATCCTGTTTCAGCTGCAGCCTTACTCTGTTTCTTGGAATATACTTTAAGACATAGTCTCAATGCCATGTTCCCTACATCACCACTGGTGGCTGGGTATACAGGAGCTGCATAATGCACACGCTCCTTCCCTATGTCTGTCCATTTTCCCAGACATGCCCATTCAGGGACTGCCCCATACTTGGCCTTCTCTTCTTTGCTCACACCCTTTTTTCTGAACAAGGTATGCATACTTATGTGGTTTCTAGTGGTCTGTCAAACAGCTATCTATAAGCACTCTTCCGTTTTGCACTGCAACCACTCATGCACTTACACAGACACAAATCAAGCACCTACTGGACAATGGGGTTCCCTCATTAGAGCCCTCCCACCCCAGTTCGGTTTACACAAATACCCCATGGTCCCTATGGGTCAATACCCCCTTCCCCTGGCAAGCATACATACAACAATCAATATATATGTATTTTCTAGTCACTAAAAGTCCAATACTCAGTACCCCCTAGCCTAAATTCCCCACCCACTACTGTAACTAAGTTTACAGCCCACGTTATGGCAGTTCACCCGCTAGGCAGATATGCTCAGTACCCCCTAGTTTAAGTTCCCCACCCGCTACTGTAACTAAGTTTACAGCCCACGTTATGGCAGTTCACCCGCTAGGCAGATATGCTCAGTACCCCCTAGCCTAAGTTCCCCACCCGCTACTGTAACTAAGTTTACAGCCCACGTTATGGCAGTTCACCCGCTAGGCAGATATGCTCAGTACCCCCTAGCCTAAGTTCCCCACCCGCTACTGTAACAAAGTTTACAGCCCACGTTATGGCAGTTCACCCGCTAGGCAGATATGCTCAGTACCCCCTAGCCTAAGTTCCCCACCCGCTACTGTAACTAAGTTTACAGCCCACGTTATGGCAGTTCACCTGCTAGGCAGATGTGCTCAATACCCCCTAGCCCAAGTTCCCCACCCGCTACTGTAACTAAGTTTACAGACCGCGTTATGGCAGTTCACCCGCTAGGCAGATACACAATACACCCACGTATTACTTATTTTATATTTCCTGGTCTCTCAGGGATATACAATAGCTAATCCCCTTCCCAGGGCAATATAAAACTGACACAAAAGGCTACTTTTAAGCAATACAGGATTTCAAATGGACTTATGAGTAATACATAAAAGTTTCAAGTGCAATATAATCATTACAAAACAAAACCATTTAGTACTCAAGCCACTTGCAGCAATGACAACACTAAAACACACCACTCTTGTCGCAGTGTGGTATTGTCACCCAAACATAACTTGGGAGGCTTGTAAACTAAATCCTGATAAGTTTTAACAAAAAATAACTTTCTGGAAAAAAATAAAAAATAAATAAAAAAATAAAATAAAAAAAAAATCACAAAATTGTGGAAATATGCAGTTTGGCTATTAACTATTATTATTAATAACTCCTGGAATGTCCTGCCGACTACGCCAGATGAAACGGAAAATTATCGCTAATTTTATTAATTGTTCCAAATATCTAAATTAATACCAGATATGGTATTAACTGGTATATCTTAATAATTTAGATGTTGCTCCCAAAGTACAAATGAAATAGGATGAATCCAAAATGGAGTCTACTCACCATGTGGGCTATTCCAAAATGGAGTTAGTCACATGTGGCATGCATCACAATGGGAGTCAAATAACACTCTCCTGAAAGTATTACCCAAAAAACAAACAAAAAGAATGTACACTCGAAGAGATATGATTTAACAATTAATATCCAAACTGACACACACCTTGGTAGTTGTGTAAAAGATAGATAATGTTTAATATACATGCATAAAGAAACAATATATATACACATATATAAAACAGTTGTCAAATATTATATACTTTAACTAACAATGCAATACTACAACAATCTTAACTGCAATAATCTCACAATGCTAAATACACATCAACCATTGTATAATAAAAATGATTTTGCCCTACCAAAATGTTATCCAAAAAATATGATTTTCCGTTTAATCAAACCACCAAATAATAATTGATTAAACTAAAATGAAACTAAACTAAAATGAGACTAAAATAAAACTAAACTTAAAAATAAAAACAGCGATACAAATACTTATCAGTTGCCAGCTGCAAGATGTTCAATGCTCGGCCTGGAAAAAGAATGGTTCCCTCCCAGCACGTGGCTTCACCTTATAAAGGGACTGAGCATGTGACTTTCCTTACCCAATCCCTGTGTGCCATTGAATGGGGAGGAGTCAGGCATCCATCTTGGCCGCATGGCTCAGACAAAGAAAGTCTCCAAAAAGGTGCTCACTACTCCCCCTAATGGCACAATTCTAAAATGGCACTCAACATAATAAACTGTATTAAGTGATTTCTAATGAATAAGACCATAATAAACCCGTGTCCATTACAATCAAAAGGAAGAGCTTATTTGGTTCATGGAGAACGGTATGTGAAACAATTGTCTAAGCGCTAAATGCAAGGGGTTAAATAGGTGAGCTTACCAAGGAAACAATCACTCTAAGTGTGTGTGTGGGCTAAATCTTGGGATGTAATACTTGTGGGTTCATATTGTTTATTGTTTATTTGCTCGAATAGAATGTTGTCTGTAAAAACCATGGGCAGACTGCATATTCTTCATTCAAGAACTCTTCCACACTTGATATATATAAGAGCATATATACCATCACAAATTCAAAAGTTATTCACAAAAACATTCAGAAAATTCAAAAAATAATTAATAAAATATAACAAAATAATACACAAAAATGTACCAAAAAAATTATGTTCCTTCAAAGAAACATATCCTTTAGAAAAAATTATTTGCACAATAAAGTTCCTTATGAAAAAATGAACTCATCAAAAAAATATGTAATTATAAAAAATAAATATCTCCCATATATTTCCAAAAACAATATTGACCACCCAAAAATGATATAATGTCCATGTCCTGTAAGGCCATGTTACTCTTCCTGATTACAGGAACATAGAGTAGGAAATCTGTTCATTAAGTCCCCTTGGTGCTACTGTGTCCAGCTTGTAGATCCACATCGCTTCCCTTTGAAGAAATATTGTAGACCTGTCTCCTCCTCATGGTGATGGTGGTACATGGTCTATAGCAATGAAGCGTAATGTTGGTGAATGGTGATTTGCAGCTAGGAAATGTTTCGCCACCAGTTTGTCCATTCTCTGATCTCGGATCCCGGACTGTGAGGTCGGTTTTGCCCACATATGATAACCCACATGGGCATGTTGTAACGGACCACCTGGCATCCCGACTGGGTACCTAGCACTTCCTGAGGGCTCCAAGCACTCCACTAGACACCATAATCACTGCAGACCCCACAAGTCGCCGCAGCTTGGTTGGGGTCTCGTCGTCTCCTACCTACCCTGGACCTATGACAAGGCTCCAGGTTCCAGTGGATGAACCTCTCTTTCCTCAGAGAGTGAAGCAGGAACAAGCTCTTAAAAGAGCTTAGTGATTATCCAAGGGAGTATGAAGAGCATAGCAATCCCTTGTAGCTGTTTCCCCCAATAAGAGACAGGACTCTAAATTGAGGGTGAAGTAGAAGTGGTTTAATGAGCACACAAGGCTTTCTTTTATGCACATTTTCCCACAAGGTTACCACCCACGTGGACCTTGTGGTACACAGGACACAAAGTTACAACAGCCAATCAACACAGTACAGTACAGTCAGACACTCCCAGCTAATGCACACAAACCCTCCCTTCTGCCTGTGATATAATTACCAAACACATTGGCTAACTTACTTAGCACAGGCAGAAAATATACCGTTTTACCTAAAGTCCAGAAACACCCCAAAACATATCCCCATAAATTCTACATCCCTGGATAGCCATGATCTGGGTGAACAACATATCAAAAATTCACCCAGATCAGAGCAGGGGTTCAAAAGTTTTATGGAAGTCATATTTGACTGACCACAAGCATGGCTTTCATGCCCAAAACAGTTCCACAGATTTAGGCTGTGCAGCTGGTCTATCTTCTATTCTATCCTGTAGATAATTTACTTAAGTGGCTGAGGTAACTTAATTATCTCCAGGTACAGGAAATCTCTGTAAGTCAAAAACTGTTACAAAAACCACATAAAAATGCATAACTCATATAATACAATGTCTAACCTATATGTCCAACATATCACCAGATAGCTTGGATCTGAGCGCTCAATATATCCAAAAAGGGCTCAGATCCCACGAATACAATTGGATCGCCATGGGGTTAAACAATAGCAAGGGCTCATGAGAGATTGAGGAGGAACAAAGCAGCCAGTTTCAACTGGTCTGGCAGTGTACTTGGGACAACGCCCTGCTGGAGAAACAATAGGACAGAAAAAAGGGGGAGGGGAAGAGGCACATTTTCCCATGGATTTAAAAGGGCAGAAAAAGTGTTTTAAAATCCAAGCAATGAAGGCAAAAGCTGTAATTTAGGAACAGAGGGTTCTGTATCAAGTGCCTTAAACCCCAATAAGTTACAGGGGCCATAATCACAAGGTAGGAGGCTGGCAAAACTCATTGCAAACTCCCTAAAAAAGTTTGTCACACATGTGATAAGGTATATGATGTGATCGGTCAGGCAAGTGATATAATAGTTGATGGAAATTATTTTTCCACTGTGAGGGTGTTTACCATTGTTGGTCTGGCGAGTCACCCCTCCCACCACTCTCTTTATTACAGGCCTACTGCATTGTCGGTTCCAGCACACCACAATTGACTGGTGTTATTTAACTATGTTTGTTGGTTATGAATTATATGATTTGTTACCTTAACATCACGGCAATATTGCCTCGACTACAAATGTGTACACATATACATACACAGCTCATTTGAGCTCATTTTCACACACCTACCCAGAATCCCTTGTAGTAGTGAGAGCACTGTTAAAGTGAAATTTATGTGGTAAAAGCAAGTCTTATGACTTGCCTGGTGTGTATTTGTGTTTACATTGTAATAACTATCCACTTATTTCAGTTGGAAGGGGTTTTCATCCACACTTTTTTTCCCCCATCACAACTTATTTGAGATATATATATATATATATATATATATATATATATACACACACACACGTACGTTATTATTTATATAGCGCCAACAAATTCCACATGTAGTTGTAACCAGACACCAAGGTGGCACGCAGGGCCCTCTCTGTGGGCACACGGCCATAGGTCGCCGGTGGAGGGGGCTGCTGGCTGTCGGCAATGCAGAGTAGGCACCTGCCTGCCCAAAACGGCAGGCGCCTACTCTGCTTCCGTGTTGGGAGGACCCGTGGCAGGGGGAGGGATCTAGGAAGCAGCTCTCCTGTCCTCCCATGAGCAATCTGGGTGGAGCGTTGCCGCGCGTTACCATGGCAGCGCTCCACACAGCATCGCGCTGGAGGACAGGAGAGCTGCTTCACAGACCCATACTTACCACCACCGAACAACCAGGGATGGCTGTGTCCCCCCATCCTTCAATAAATGTATCAAATGTTTTATGTATCTTTACCCCTACCCCCCCACACACAGCACCCCTATCCTCCATAGCACCCCTACGCCCTCCACAGCACCCCTATCCCCCCACACACAACACCTCTACCCCCCACACACATCATCCGTACCCCACACACAGCACCCGTACCCCCCCAGCACCCCTACCCCAACATACAGCACCTCTACCCCTCCCACACACAGCACCCCTACCCACCCACGCACAGTACCCCTATCCCCCAAACACAGCACCCCCACACATAGCACCCCTAACCCCCACATACAGCACCCCTACCCCCCACACACACACACACACAGCACCCTAACCCCCACACACAGCCTACCCCACACACAAATAGCACCCCTACCCCCACACACAGCACCCCTACTCCCCCCACACACATCAACCCTACTCCCCACACACAGCACCCCTAACCCCACACACACACAGCACCCCTATCCACCCACATGCACAGCACCCCTACCCACCCACCCACCCACAGCACCTGTACCCCACACACAGCACCCGTACCCCCCACAGCACATGTACCCCCCACACAGCACCTCTACCCTCCACACACACAGCACCCCTACCCACCCACATGCACAGCACCCCTAACCTCCCCACACACACAGCACATCTACCCCCAAACACAGCACCTACCCCCACACACACAGCACCCTTAACCCACACACACAGCACACCTACCCCCACAAACACAGCACCTACCCCCCACACACAGCACCCCTACCCCCACACACACAGCACCCCTAACCCCCACACACACAGCACCCCTAACCCCACACACACACAGTACCCCTACCCCCCACACACACAGCACCCCTACCCCACACACACTGTGTATTTAGCAGTCTGTCTGTGTGTGTATTTAGCAGTCTGTGTGTATGTATTACATTTGTTGGAGATACTAATAAATATGCGGTTTGGGCACTCAGGCTCAAAAAAGGTTCGCCATCACTGTGTTAGACTAATGACAGTTGCAAGAGAGGAATCAGTCGGGAGCTATTAACAGTTTAATTGATACGCTTTTATGAAGAAGGGCTGTGCCAGAGAGACTTTATATCAAACAATAATAACAGATAGTCCAAATAAAAAGAGTCTTATCTAAAATGCTCTTATTGGGATCACAGAGTCTATATGGTGCTTGGTCAGGAACAATGTCCTCGCTGTCCTCATCCGTGTAGATCCACTCATATGCAAGAGATAAAACAAATAGAGAACCAAATAGTGCAATAAGTCCAATAATAAAACAAAAGAAATATAAAAAGCTGGTATAAAACTCACATGTACTATAGCTAGATCTAGTGTGAAAGGCGTACAGCGGTACAATCCCTACTTATGGGATATGGGGTAAACTTCCTCCGTCAATTGTATGTTCAACACTCAAATAAAAAGAGACAACCAATAGTGCTCACTGGATAAAATTATGAAAATAAAGTATATAAAAATGGTACTCACAAGGAAGGAGCAGGCCAACTGCTCCTTGATAGCGCTGGTGGTATGATCCCCACCTAGGATTACTTGTCCAGGGTGATAAAATGCCAGGTAAAAAACAATCTGAAGTGTATAAAAAGATAAATGGCACAAGTAAAAAGTGACCAAATAATCTTTAATATATAAAAAAAAAACACAGTATAAAATATCCACAAACGCGTTTCGCCAATACGTCTTTTTTTTTCAATATGGAATAGGGACCTGATACCTGGCAAGAAAGGTTTAAATAACAGTTCAAATCATTGAAATTGGGGCCAAAATTAGGGACAGCCAATCAGAATCTTAGTTATAAACAATCAAGTTTAAACATATAAATACAAAATTTTCTTGGTATATATACAACATGATAGGCTATATAGACCTTGTTTGGCTATAAAACATTAAAAACTAAGGTTATTTTATGTAAATATTATTGTCCAATGCGGTCACATGACCGGCATAGGAACTGCATGGTGTACTGGGATATGTAGTACATTATAGTTGCTAATTGACATTGGAGCGCACTAGGCAACCGCCGACGTCGAAACCAGTGGGCGGAGTGTGGGCGTCGGCTCGAATATAGTTGCAGCCGGTGTCGGGAATAGAGGATGTGTATCTATATGACGACGGCACGCACAAAGGCTGCGGCTGTCGTCACGTAAAGTAGGCGTGTATCTATAAGACGACGGCATGCACAAGGCTGCGACATGGAGAATGAGCATGTTTAGGAGAAAGAATATAGAACCTTGGCATGCACAGAATTTCAGCCGACGTCAGAATATGGGAGTGTGCCTGACACACTGAAAAGTGTCACTGGGCATGGTGCCATATTTAGGGATGAAAGAGTTACCTTATTTAACTGATAGGGGAAGGATAGTAATAAGAACAGTATATAAAAGTTATAGCTAAAAGCACATAGCCCATCATATAATTATGACAATCTGTACAAGATAAATTATAAAAACTAGTAACATAATAATAACAATAGTAGGTATTGAATATGAACCATATAAGAACAGGAATACTATTAAAAATTAAATAATAAAATGATAATAAATATTTATAAAAAGTTAAACAAATCAAAATCAGCATTTAAACCATGGGGTATAAGAGTCTGGAGTTTATACACCCATTCCATTTCAGTTTTACCTATAATGTTTTTAATATTTCTGCCTCTCCATGGAATGGTCCATTTTTTTATTCCAATACATTTGAGCATTCTTGGGTCCTTGTTATGTTTAATAAAATGTTTGGATACTGAGTGATTTAAGTATCCATTTTTAATGTTTCTGCAATGTCCGCTTAATCGCGTTTTTAAGCACCTTGTAGTCATTCCAACATACTGGAGGCCACAGGGTCATTCAAGCAGATAAATAAAAATTTTCATTGTACATTTGATAAAGTCATTAATTTTATAAACCTTATTTGTCATTCTTGAAATAAATTGAGTTACTTTATGAGGTACAGCGGGGTCGGTAGTTCTGCAAACTATACACATTTTGCATTTACAAAAACCTTTGATTTGCGCAAAGAGGGATAAAGGGGGTGCATTTTTTATTTCTTTGGTAAAATTCTTAGTTAATATTGATTTAAAATTTTGTGCTCCCCTGGATACTATATTCAGACATTTTGGTATAATTTTATTAAGTGTTTTTTTCATCTTGTTTTAGAATATGCCAGTGTTTTTTATAATCTTTTTTTATATTGCTGCTTTTATTATTATAATTAAAAATAATAGGTAAGGACATGGATTGGTCTGTATTTTTTGATTTGTATTTTAAAAGTTAATTTCTATCTTTTTTTTGGATATTCCTAATTGTATCTGTGAGTTTTATTTCATGATAGTTCTTCTCAATCAATGTATTTTTAAAAAAAAATCTGCTTCTTTATTAAAATCGCTTATTTCCGCACAGTTTCTCAGAAGTCGTAATATTTGGCTCTTCAGAGCACTGTCAAGTCAGGGTTGATAGTGGCAGCTAGTTTTATCTATGGCAGTATTCACACATACTTTTTTGAAAAACGTCTTAGTGTATATTTGTCCATTTTTTATAAAAAATATTAAGATCTAGAAAGTTGATTTGTTCCCTGCTATGTTTGTAAGTTAAAATGATACCTCTGTTATTTATATTAAGATTGTTAATAAAAGAATTAAGTTCATCTTCAGAGCCTTCACAAATAAAAAAGAGGTCATCAATATATCTAAAATATGAGACTAGGTTTACTCTCCAGGTATGGTTGTTGGAAATAGCTTGGGACTCCCAGTCAGCCATAAACAGATTTGCGTAGCTGGGAGCAAACCTAGTTCCCATAGCAGTCCCTCTTTTCTGAAGATAAAAATAATTTAAAAACCAAAAATAGTTATTTTTTTTTAAATTATGTTAATACCTTCTAATATAAAATCAATTTTTCCTTCTTTTGTTAACATGGCTGATGAGATAGGTGGCAGATTCTGATCCTCCCAACAGGTGTTTTTAATTCTTTGCACTTCTACAGATTAGATTTGGGGGTATTTAAATGGGGGTTTTGAACATTAGCTTTGAGATCCTGTCACATATTTATCCGCTTATAGAAATGTGGTTAATGACATTTACTGTCCACACAGGAAAAGTTGTGCCGAGCAGCAACCTAATCCACAGAAGGGTTAATGCTGAGCAGTAATTGTGCAAATGAAACCTGGTGTCATGTATTCATCCGCTTAGAGAAAAGTGATTAATGACATTTACTGTCCACACAGGAAAAGTTGTGCCGAGCAGCAACCTAATCCACAGAAGGGTTAATGCTGAGCAGCAATTATGCAAATGAAACCTGGTAACTGACTTTGGGGTCAAAGGCCGGTTACAGCCTATCAGAACTAAAGGAGGGGTATTTAGGCCCAGTTCTCAGCCTGCTCAGTGCCCTGTCGTGGTTTCCCTTGTGGTTGTCTGAGAGCGCGTTCCTGTTTATAGTTTTCTACCTGGTTTTTTGACTTTGGCTTTGTTTATTGACTTCTCTATATTCTGGTATCCTGACTCCTGGCTTTCCTCATCGCTGTGTCCCTTTCTGTGTTCCCTGACCTCGCTAGTATTTTTGACTATTCTTTGTACGTTAAATCCGGCCATTCTAAGGACCGGTAATACGTTACTTATTTGTCATCCGTGCTGTACAGTTCTACATGCTGGATCAAACAGTAATCCTGACATTACGACATGGCCATAGATCCTGTAGAACTGTGTCAGCACATAGCTGCTTGTGAGAGGAAATTAGAGGAGAATGATCACCGCATGGATCAATTCACTCAGGCTTTAAGTACGCTTCTCGCTAGAACGGAGCATCTGCAGCCTGCAGCGTCTCCTCCTATAGCACCTCTACCCTGTGTACCTCCACCCACTGTTAATAGGACTCCTTGCATCTCCTTATCACCATCCCTACAGTTTGATGGCAATATCCAGGAATGCAGGGGTTTTCTTAATCAGGTGGAGTACCATTTTGAGGCCTCACCAGGGTCATTCCCCACGGACAGAGCAAGAATTGGTTATCTAATGAATCAATTAAAGGGCAAGGCCCTTGCCTGGGCTAATCCGTTGTGGGAGAGTAATCGGAGCATAGCTCATAATTACCAGGAATTCCTTGCCGAATTCAAGCTCACGTTTGAGCCATTGGGTAGAGAGGATGACGCCTCCACTGCCCTAATGCACATCAGACAAGGTAACCGGTCTATCTCGGATTATGCTATTGAATTCCGTACCTTAGCTTCCGAGGTAGACTGGACTAACAATGGGTTAATCTCAGCATTCAAAAAGGGTCTCTCAGAGACTATACTAGATGAGATAGCCGCTAAAGAATTACCTAAGAGTCTTAACGAATTTATTACGTTTGTCATGCATATTGATAATAGGTTAAGACTCAGAGAAGTCACCAGAAGCAAGACCAGACGTACGGCTATGTCCCTAGCACCTCAATTCTCTAAACCTGTTTTGTCTAACCTCCCTGTACAGTCCGAACCCGAACCTATGCAGTTGGGGGTCACTAGACTGTCAGAGGCCGAAAAACAGTATAGGAGAAGGGAGGGGTTATGCCTATATTGCGGTAGAAAGGGACATATGATAACTAATTGTCCAGTGCGTCCGGAAAACTTCCGCACCTAAGAACCTTAAGGGGACAGATCTTAGGTGTGATGGAGTTGTCCTCTAACAAAAACAAAAGTAGATTCCTCCTTGAGGTATCTATTTCCATTGATAACAAGAAGTTTTCTTGCAGTGCCCTAATGGACTCAGGTGCTGCTGGAAATTTTATTGATGTACAATTTATTAGGGGTAATGAGATACCGGTCAGGGAGAGACCTACGCCGCTAGCTGTAGAGGCTATTGATGGTAGACCACTCACACAACCGCTTATAACCCACGAAACTGTCCCTATTACGATCTCCATTGGGGTCTCCCATAGGGAGGAGATGACGTTTCAGGTTATTACTTCTCCATCATGTGCTATCATATTAGGGTTTCCGTGGCTGAGTAAGCACAATCCCTATATTGACTGGGCTAATGGGGAGATATTAGAATGGGGTAAAGAGTGTATGGGGAGATGTATAAAACCAGTACTTAAGAGATTGGATACTATTGACCTTCCCACTACCACTCCCCAAACTCCTGGAGTTCCCATACAATACCGAGAACTTCAGGAGGTGTTTAACAAGGCTCAATCCGATGTATTGCCTCCCCACAGAGCATATGACTGTGCCATTAACCTGTTTCCAGGCGCTATGCCACCTAAGGGGGCAGTTTATGCCTTGTCTCCCCAGGAGAGTAAAATAATGGAGGAATACATCAAAGAATCCTTGAGCAAAGGGCACATAAGAAAGTCATCCTGACCAGCTGGTGCAGGATTCTTTTTTGTTGAGAAAAAATGTGGTGAGTTACGCCCTTGCATAGACTACAGGGCACTTAATAAAATCACTGTAAAAAATGCATACCCTATTCCACTCATTTCCGAATTGTTCGATAGACTTCAGGGAGCTAAAGTATTTACTAAGCTTGACCTTAGGAGCGCTTACAATTTGGTTAGAATTAAAGAGAATCATGAGTGGAAGACGGCATTTAATACCCGTAGTGGACACTATGAATATCTGGTAATGCCATTTGGGTTATGCAACGCCCCGGCCGTATTCCAAGACTTTATAAATGATGTACTCAGGGAATTCATTTACTCATTTGTCTTGGTTTATTTGGACGATATTTTGGTGTATTCCCCTGATCTTCAGACTCACCACTCCCATGTGAAACAGGTTCTGCAGACGTTGTTGAAAAATAAACTTTATTGTAAATTAGAAAAGTGCATATTTGACCAGCCTGAAGTCCACTTTTTGGGTTACAACATCTCTGCATCGGGATTTCAAATGGATCCTAAAAACTAGAGGCTGTACTACACTGGCCATTACCCTCTGGTTTAAAAGCCATTCAAAGGTTTATTGGTTTTGCCAACTATTACAGAAGATTCATCAAGGGATTTTCTTCTGTAATAGCCCCAATCACAAATATGACTCGCAAAGGGGTTAGTAGCACGGTATGGTCCAAAGAGGCTGTGAATGCTTTTGAGACTCTTAAACAAAGATTTGCCTCTGCGGACATACTAAAACATCCTGACACCAGTAAACCTTTTATATTGGAGGTTGATGCATCCGAGACAGGGGTAGGGGCTGTTCTCTCTCAGAGAGAAAGCCAGGGAACACCATTGCATCCTTGTGGCTACTTCTCCAGAAAGATGTCTCCTGCTGAGCGCAACTATGATATTGGCAATAGAGAACTGTTGGCCATTATTCTTGCCCTCAAGGAGTGGCGACATCTTTTGGAGGGTTCCAAGGACCCCCTGTTGATCATAACCGACCACAAAAATCTGGCATATATAGGGGATGCCAAACGTTTGTCTTCCAGACAGGCTAGATGGTCACTGTTCCTTTCACGTTTTAACTTTCTCATTACTTATAGACCTGGTTCTAAAAATACCAAGGCTGATGCCTTGTCCAGGCAATTTGATAATGAGTCAGCTCCGGAACAGATGACATCTCCTATTATTCCAGCAGAGTGTATTATTGCTACTACTGTCTTCTCACTGTCTTCTCCACTGCTTGGCACCATACTGGAGGCCCAGCCTCAGGCGCCCAGTGGTAAACCGTGTGATAAACTGTTTGTTCCCCTATGTGAAAGGGTTAATATCATGAAAGTGTTCCATGACAATATAACTGCTGGACACCCGGGCATCAATAAGTCCACTGCCGCGATCACTAGATCATTTTGGTGGGATTCACTCAGGAAAGATGTAAAGGAGTATGTGCAGGCATGTTCTGTGTGTGCAGTTTCTAAGGTGACTCATGCACTTCCTTGTGGCCTGTTGCAGCCTCTTCCTGTTCCTGAGATTCCATGGTCCCACCTATCCATGGACTTTATTGTTGAGCTTCCTAGCTCTGCTGGGTTCACTACTATTCTCATGGTTGTAGACCGATTTTCTAAGATGGCTCACTTCATTCCTCTCAAGAAGTTGCCATCTTCGCAAGATTTGGTCCTAATTTTCATACGTGAAATTGTCCGTTTGCATGGCATCCCCCACAATATTGTGTCTGATAGGGGCTCTCAGTTTGTGTCCAGGTTCTGGAGGGCGTTCAGTAAACAATTGGGGATTGATCTCTCCTTCTCCTCCTCCTACCATCCACAGACCAATGGTACAGCTGAGAGGGCTAACCAGTCATTAGAAGTTTATTTGCGTTGTTTTATTAATAGCACACAAGACAATTGGTCCGAACTACTCCCGTGGGCCGAGTTCGCTAGAAACAATGCTGTTCATGACTCCTCTGGGCACAGTCCATTTTTTGTCAATAATGGTAGGCATCCTACGGTTCTCCCTGCGGTATTTTCTGATACTGCCATTCCTGCTCTGGATGAGCGTCTGGCCTCCATTCGGGATACCTGGGTTAAGGTTCAAACTGCTCTAGGGGCTGCTGCTGAACGCTTCAAACATTTTGCTGATAAGCGTAGGAGTGCCAACCCGGTGTACCAAGTGGGGGACCGGGTTTGGTTGTCATCTCGCAACATCAAGCTTAAGGTCCCTAGCATGAAGTTTGCCCCCAGATTCCTTGGTCCCTATAGAGTGCTTCGTAGGATCAATCCAGTGTCTTACTCTCTGGCTCTTCCTGCATCTTTAGGGATTCCCAACACTTTTCATGTGTCCTTACTCAAACCTCTTGTCTGCAATAGATATACTGTTCCTTGTGTTCCTCCCCCTCCGGTGGTGGTGGTGGGTGGTCAGGAAGAGTATGAGGTATCTTCTATCGTGGATTCTAGGTTTTCTCGGGGCACTTTACAGTACTTGGTTGTTTGGAAAGGTTACGGTCCTGCTGATCGTTCTTGGGTTTCGGCTCCTGACCTGCATGCGGGCCGTAAGATCCGCGCTTTTCACGCTAAATTTCCTCTCAAGCCTGGTCCTGTCCGCCCGGTGGGCGTTCTTCAGGTGGGGGGTAATGTCACATATTTATCCGCTTATAGAAATGTGGTTAATGACATTTACTGTCCACACAGGAAAAGTTGTGCCGAGCAGCAACCTAATCCACAGAAGGGTTAATGCTGAGCAGCAATTATGCAAATGAAACCTGGTAACTGACTTTGGGGTCAAAGGCTGGTTACAGCCTATCAGAACTAAAGGAGGGGTATTTAGGCCCAGTTCTCAGCCTGCTCAGTGCCCTGTCGTGGTTTCCCTTGTGGTTGTCTGAGAGTGCGTTCCTGTTTATAGTTTTCTACCTGTTTTTTGACTTTTGCTTTGTTTATTGACTTCTCTATATTCTGGTATCCTGACTCCTGGCTTTCCTCATCGCTGTGTCCCTTTCTGTGTTCCCTGACCTCGGCTAGTATTTTTGACTATTCTTTGTACGTTAAATCCGGCCATTCTAAGGACCGGTAATACGTTACTTATTTGTCATCCGTGCTGTACAGTTCTACGTGCTGGATCAAACAGTAATCCTGACAGATCCCTCTTGAGAAAGGCCAAGTGCCAAAATGTGGTCTCCAGCTCTAGGTCAGTATACCTTCTATGTATTTCATTAGTTTATGGTGATAGCAGTCACCATAGCTTAAATGCAGTTATGTACATTTGATTTTATTTTTTTGTACTTCTGTTTTGCACTTTGGCACCTTGTTATACAGTATACATTAATGGAAATAAAAACTATCTTTGTGCAAGAATTGTTGGTGTCCTTGAGAATCATTTTTATTTTACAACAAGAGCCTTCATCAAGAACTCAACGGGCAAGTGGAAAACAATTCCAGAAGCCAATTCCAGGAAAATAACAAGCGAACATCAAATGTGATCTGCTATCCCCAATGTTGTTCTGCATTATCCTCAAACCTCATGAAGAGTGGATACGGATACAGGTTCAAGAGTGGAGCTACCATCAGTCAACTACTCTACATGGATGACATCAAACCCAACTAGAAAATGGGAATTTAAAAAGTATATATTTAGGATATAATATCTTTAATCTTATATAACCTGTGCTGCTATCCTCTAATGTTCCCCTATGTGTAAAACACAAATTACATGATATTTTCAACAGTGAATTAGAGAGTAAAATATTTGTATTTGTAAATATTCATCAAAAGGTTCCTGCAATTAAAAAAATGTTCTATTATATGTACAGGACTTTTAAGAAATCCCAAGATTGTACAGTCCATACCACAAATATAGTGTCCCGTTTTGAATCCTCCAGCACTCAGGGGGTTACAATTCAAATAGTGATCTGATTCAGGCTTGCCCCACAGTGTATCTCGCGGTATAGGCAGTAATTGGATTCTCAACAGTATTCCAAACTTTATTTCTTTCCAAAATTAAAATAAACTATAAAATCTATATAGCTATATTTAGCTGGCTCACAGTCCGTGGGCTAGTTGTGATTGCTTTTACAGGCCCACCGTCCATCGATGTTGCTGTTCGATCCTCCTCTCCCCTGGACGCCAGGTATGTAATGTCGGCACCACGTGACTTAAGCATTTCGCCCTGGGTGGGCTTTCTCAAAACTTTGAGAAAGCCCACCCAGGGCAAAATGCGTAAGTCACATGGTGACGACATTACGTATGCCAGGTGCTAGATACTGGCCTCAGATATGAAAAAAAGTAATAATTATACATAGCGCTTTGTTTACACGTGAGGTATCCATAACAATAATGGTGTGTCATTTCATCACGGTGGAGATAGTGCATGTTCATGCATGCGCACTCACAATTAAGAACGCCGACACGTCGAACACCTGGGGTAAGTTAGTTTTTCTTTATTTCTTCCTCTATAAATATATTGTAATGTATCTTTGGTTTTTAAATGTCTTGAGGAAAATCCGGATCTGGGGACTGAAACATTGACTTTAGGCTACACTGAAATATAGATTCATCTACAATGATGGAATAAAGAATACTATCACAAAAGACTGAATACAGTGCAGCGGAGCTTCCTGTATCCCGGCTGGGTAACTCCGCCAAGGATCGCTTCCTAACTGGAACCAGGGAAACCCTCAGCGCTTCTGCCACAGTCGCTGTGGCTTGACTGGAGTCCTTCGGGTGCCTCTCCGTCCTGGAAGAGGGTAGGGGGACTAGCCCTATTTCCTCCCAGGTACTGGACGTCACACAGCCCCTCCAGTTAATAGCCCTTTCCCCTTCCAGTAACTAGACGACACATAATTATGGGAGTGCAAGTGGTTTTTAATGAGTCAAACTCTGCCTTTTATGCAGAGATCCCAACCCCTCCAAACAATGCAATACAAGCCCCTCCCAGGAGCCTGGGAGATAATTGAGTTAAAGACCGGTAAGATAATTATCTCCCATTAACAGAGTGCCCATAAAAAATAACCCATAAAATTAATCCAAAACATCATAAAAAATATAATAACCCCACATGTCCTACATCCTCAACCAGCCTTGATCTGAGCACCCAAGTTGTCCAAATAGCACTCAGATCCATGAAGTATAGGGAAAACGGCACTCAAGCAAAGTTCTGACTGGCTACCCATGTGGTCCTAGCCCAAAATTGTTTCCAGAGAGTTTGGTGCTTTTGCCGGTCAACTTTTCAGGAGCTCTGGCGGCCAAAATATGGGGTGCTCCATTTGGCTCTTAGGGAACATTTGTTCCCCTAAGTCTCAGTCACCTTCAATCCAAAAAGCTCCCCTGTCTGGTCGCAAAATGATTCAAAACCCCTGGGCAAGTTGCCCGGGAACTGCAAGGTCAGCTAGTCGAAAACAGCTCCATAACATTAGCAGCCAAGTACCGATGAGGTGACCAGGGACCACAAAGTCCTCATGCTGAAATTAGTTCCATAGTGGTCACGGCTAAGTGCTGGTGAGGACTGTTCATGGAGTTGTTCATGTGAACGTCTGCCAGGGAGCTAGCGTTCATTCCATTTGTGATAAGGGAAGTACCGAACTAGGGGCACTAATGGAAAGCTGCTAATGGTGGCTGGTCAGGGTAACTCCCGAACAGGGTCTCAGATCTGGACCATAGTCAGTGGACAGGAGGCCCGCTTCCACACTCCTCAAGGAGTTTGTGGGAAACATTTGTGGGAAGGATATATATATATATATATGTACAGTTGTTATCAAAATTATTCAACACCCTTTGAAAATTAGGTTTATTCTAAAAAAATTACTGACTTTCAGCTATTTGATAAATAATGATTCCAAACTTTATGCAAAAATTTTGGCAAACAGATAAGCAAAAGTAATATCATGTATGATACATATCATTGGATGCGGAGAGACATTTGATAGAGTGAACTAAGGCTATTTAAGATAAGTTATGTATAAATCTAATCTACCTTCACCTTTCATCATATTACAAAACCACAGCTAGAGTATCAGCCTCAGGCTTCCTGCAGGATAGTTCTCAATTAACTAATGGAACCAGACAGGGTGTCCATTGTCTCCACTTTGTTTTGTGTTAGCAATTGGAGATTCATCTGAGATTGTGGGCATTCTTGTCGGTAAAGGAATACATAAAATAGGCCTTTTTGCTGACCACATCATTTTGTCAATTCAAAATCCAGTTACATCAACATCACCATTATTTTCAATTTTGGAGGAATTTAGTGGCATCTTGTTTTACAAGATGAATGCAAATAAAGCTCAAGCTTTACCTTTCCATATTCCATGGTTTGATCTGGATGATTTGAGAGAAGATTTTAAATGTGATTTGAGAGTTTGCTTTATTATTATTTAGTAATTAAACGATGTAAAAATTTGGCACATATGCACAGACACAATTTAGCTGGGACATGGCCTGGCCTTCCATCAAGCTGACCGTCCTCCCCAAGATACTTTATTATATTAGAGCCATTTCTCTACTGATGTACTTCTTTCAGAAGATCAATTCTGCCCTTATCTTATGCATATGGAAGAAAAAAACAAGTAAAGTTAAGTTTACTATACTGCAAATTCTTAGGTCTAATTGAGGAGTGGCAACTCCTGACTTTAAGAAATATTGCTACGCCACCAACATAGCCTCTGAACTTAAGCTTAACTTAGGAACGCAATGCCCTAGTTGGTTGAAAACAGAGGTGAACAATTTGCACTCCTGTTCTATAAAAGATAATTTGTAAACATCCCCATGTATCAGAAATGTTCCCTACAACCAGAACGACTCTCAAAGTGCTTTAAAAAATATAGTGTTTGGCGCTATCAGGTCATCCTCCAGTTTATCTAGAGCTATGCCATTATCAGCTTTACAACACTGTTTACCACATTCGACCAAAATTATTGGCATATGCCTTCAATTTGTAATTTGAATCATTTTATTTTGGAAAACTATATACTGTATTTTGAGAAATTACAATAAAATTTAACTTTATTTTATTATTTTCTGAATATAATATGATTATTAAAATATTGAAAAGGGGTGCTATTTCTGCCCTGGATCAAAGATTTGATACATTGGAAATCTATAATTAGTAAAATATATATTTTTTTGATCCAGGCCGTAGACATATCCCTTTGCTACTCATGTGCCATGCCTAATCTTGTGACAAAAACAGAATGCATGCTTGCATGGAAAAAGGATTTGGGTTTTCAATATAAACTGGAGTATTTAGAAAATTGGGCAGACTAGATGAGCTGAATTGTTATCTGCCGTCACATTCTATGTTTCCATGTTTCTATGGAGGACTGGCTTGTCTTCACTACCGCTCTCAAAGGCATAATGGGTTCTGGTCACATACAGAATAATTTAAAAATTGTATATTGTGGTTAGTGATGTCGCGAACATGAAATTTTCGGTTCGCGAAACGGCGAACGCGAATTTCGGCAAATGTTCGCGAACCGGGCGAACCGCCATAGACTTCAATAGGCAGGCGAATTTTAAAACACACAGGGACTCTTTCTGGCCACAATAGTGATGGAAAAGTTGTTTCAAGGGGACTAACACCTGGACTGTGGCATGCAAACTCCGATCTATGCAGCGAGTAGGGGCATGTCTAGTAAGCAGTGAGCAGCCAGTGGCTGCTCACTGTAAAAAACAAAACAAAAAAAAAACCTATTGCCTCCACCCCTGTGCGACGGGTGGGCCATAAATTACAATGGGGGGGAGGACCTACTGTCCTCCCCCGGCCCCCACCCCTGGGCGGCGGGTGGGGGCCATAAAGATAATGAGGGGGGAACTACTGTCCTCCCCACCTGCCCCCACCCCTGCGCGGTGGGTGGGGGCCATAAAAATAATGAGGGGGGGACCTACTGTCCTCCCCCCCGGCCCCCACCCCTGCGCAGTGGGTGGGGGCAAATAAATCACAATGGGGGGGACCTAAGGTCCTCCCCCCTGGCCCCCACCCCTGAGCGGCGGGTGGGGGCCCTAAATACTAAAAAGGGGGGGGAACCTAAGGTCCTCCCCCCCGGCCCCCACCCCTGAGCGGTGGGTGGGGGCCCTAAAGATAATGAGGGGGGGGACCTACTGTCCTCCCCCGGCCCCCACCCCTGGGCGGCGGGTGGGGGCCATAAAGATAATGAGGGGGGAACTACTGTCCTCCCCACCTGCCCCCACCCCTGCGCGGTGGGTGGGGGCCATAAAAATAATGAGGGGGGGACCTACTGTCCTCCCCCCCGGCCCCCACCCCTGCGCAGTGGGTGGGGGCAAATAAATCACAATGGGGGGGACCTAAGGTCCTCCCCCCTGGCCCCCACCCCTGAGCGGCCCTAAATACGGAACCTAAGGTCCTCCCCCCCGGCCCCCACCCCTGAGCGGTGGGTGGGGGCCCTAAATACTAAAAAGGGGGGGGACCTAATGTCCTCCACCCCGGCCCCCACCCCTGAGCGGTGGGTGGGGGCAAATAAATCACAATGGGGGGGACCTAAGGTCCTCTCCCCTGGCCCCCACCCCTGAGCGGCGGGTGGGGCCCTAATCTAAAAAGGGGGGAACCTAAGGTCCTCCCCCCCCGCCCCCACCCCTGAGCGGTGGGTGGGGGCCCTAAATACTAAAAAGGGGGGGACCTAAGGTCCTCCCCCCAGCCCCCACCCCTGAGCGGCGGGTGGGGGCCCTAAATACTAAAATGGGGGGGGGGACCTAAGGTCCTCCCCCCCGGCCCCCACCCCTGAGCGGCGGGTGGGGGCCCTAAAAAAGACCTCTCCCCCCCCCCAGGTGACTAGGGGTCCCCAAATCCCTAGTCACCCCTCCCCCCAAAAAATTTGCATCGGTTATTATGTTTTTTTATTTGGCCTTTTGGGGTCTGAAAAAAGAAGATTTAGAAAAGAAAACATTGAATGGTAAGTTTTTTTTTTACAGGTACTTAGTTAAAGGTCACCCCCCTCATTATTTTTAGGGTGAGGGGGGTAGGTAGGGGGTTATTTTTTTTTTTTGGGGGGGAGGGGGTAACTAGGGGTTTGGGGACCCCTAGTCACCTGGGACACACACATTTTTTTAGGGCCCCCACCCGCCGCTCAGGGGTGGGGGCCGGGTGGGAGGACCTTAGGTCCCCTCCCTTTTTAGTATTTAGGGCCCCCACCCACCGCTCAGGTCTGGGGGCAGAGGGGGAGGACATTAGGTCCCCCCCTTTTAGTATTTAGGGCCCCCACCCACCGCTCAGGGGTGGGGGCTAGGGGGGAGGACCTTAGCTCCCCCCCATTGTGATTTATTTGCCCCCACCCACCACTCAGGGGTGGGGGCCAGGGGGGAGGACATTAGGTCCACCCCTTTTTAGTATTTAGGGCCCCCACCCGCCGCTCAGGGGTGGGGGCCAGGGGGGAGGACCTTAGGTCCCCCCTTTTTAGTATTTAGGGCCCCCACCCGCCGCTCAGGGGTGGGGGCCAGGGGGGAGGACCTTAGGTCCCCCCCATTGTGATTTATTTGCCCCCACCCACCGCTCAGGGGTTGGGGCCGGGGGGGAGGACATTAGGTCCGCCCCCTTTTTAGTATTTAGGGCCCCCGCCCGCCACTCATGGGTGAGGGCCAGGGGGGAGGACCTTAGGTCCCCCCTTCTTAGTATTTAGGGCCCCCACCCACCACTCAGGGGTGGGGGCCGGGGGGAGGACAGTAGGTCCCCCCCTATATCATTGAGTAAACTTTGACAACCCCCACCCCCGAGCGGCGGGTGGGGGGTTGTCAAAGTTTACTCAATTATATGGAATAGGGGGCGGACCGATCATCGCATATGTTCGCCCGACGTGGCGAACGCGAACATGCGATGTTCGCCGGGAACTATTCGCCAGCGAACTGTTCGGGACATCTCTAATTGTGGTATTTTCACCCTACTAGGCTACATAGAATGAATCCTGTAATCTCTAATAAATGTTGGCATGATTGCTGTATGCTCTTTGTCACATATTTTGTGGTACTGCCCTAAGCTTACAGATTTACAGATTTTTGGAAGAATATTTACTCACTAATTAAGAGATTATGCTCATCTATTTCCATATTTACTTCATAAATGACATTATTCAAGAAGTTCCCTGATAACATCAGTAAGGTTGAAAGAATCATTATAGGGCATATATTGATGGCTGCCACTTATATTATATACCATCTTAGAGAGTAAACATTATGATTTAGCTATGAAACAACCATCTTCATTTACAGATAGCCAAAAATATTATTGGGATATATCGTAGGTAGTGATGTCGCGAACACGAAATTTTCGGTTCGCGAACGGCGAACGCGAACTTCCGCAAATGTTCGCGAACCGGCGAACCGGGCGAACCGCCATAGACTTCAATGGGCAGGCGAATTTTAAAACACACAGGGACTCTTTCTGGCCACAATAGGGATGGAAAAGTTGTTTCAAGGGGACTAACACCTGGACTGTGGCATGCGGAGGGGGATCCATGGCAAAACTCCCATGGAAAATTACACAGTTGATACAGAGTCTGGTTTTAATCCATAAAGGGCAGAAATCACCTAACATTCCTAAATCACAATCAATATGGATTGACACCTGACATTTGACATATTGACACCTTGACATATGGATTGACACCTGTCCTCAGAGCCCCTGATGCACACGGACACAGAGCAGAATAGGGACTGGTCCCCCTACATAGGGTCACTTGGCAGATATGGATTGACACCTGTCCTCAGAGACCATGATACACACTGACACAGAGCAGAATAGAGACTGTTCCCCCTACATAGGGTCAGTTGGCAGATATGGATTGACACCTGTCCTCAGAGACCATGATACACACTGACACAGAGCAGAATAGAGACTGTTCCCCCTACATAGGGTCACTTGGCAGATATGGATTGACACCTGTCCTAAGGATCCCTGATACACACTGACACAGAGCAGAATAGAGACTGTTCCCCCTACATAGGGTCACTTGGCAGATATTGATTGACACCTGTCCTCAGATACCATGATACACACTGACAGAGAGCAGAATAGAGACTGTTCCCCCTACATAGGGTCACTTGGCAGATATGGATTGACACCTGTCCTCAGAGACCATGATACACACTGACACAGAGCAGAATAGAGACTGTTCTCCTACATAGGGTTACTTGGCAGATATGGATTGACACCTGTCCTCAGAGACCATGATACACACTGACACAGAGCAGAATAGAGACTGTTTCCCCTACATCGGGTCACTTGGCAGATATGGATTGACACCTGTCCTGGGGATCCCTGATACACACTGACACAGAGCAGAATAGAGACTGTTCCCCCTACATAGGGTCACTTGGCAGATATGGATTGACACCTGTCCTCAGAGCCCCTGATACACACTGACACAGAGCAGAATAGGGACTGTTCCCCCTACAGAGGGTCACTTGGCAGATATGGATTGACACCTGTCCTAGGGATCCCTGATACACACTGACACAGTGCAGAATAGGGACTGTTCCTCCTACATAGGGTCACTTGGCAGATATGGATTGACTGTTCCCCCTACATACACACTATTGGGTCTCGCAAAACTTACCAAGGATCTAAATCATGTTTCCGTATCGTACATGAAAAACCTACTCATACAAAATCTCTTCCCAAACGTCATTTCGTTCAAAGTGGAGAGAATGTTAAAAAAATATATTTTTGTTCTGAGTGTGAGAAATGCTTTACAGCCGCTTCTAATCCTAAGCATCATTTGAGGAGCCATTCAGGAGAGAAACCTTATTTGTGGTGTGTTTAGTATTGTTCTGATCAGTTTAATACCTTTTGTGTCTCCTATTAGTGGACGTGTATATGGCAGCCATTTTAGGAACCGCACACCTGGGACCCGAGCAAGGTCACCCAAATGGCAGGCGAAAGGATCTTAAACCGTATCAGAGGTGAAGTTGACTAAAGCTCAGTACTGCTATTTAAGCAGTATTTCGCCTGCCTTTGGCCGCAATAAGGCTGCACTGTATGGTCTCCAGCCGTCTGGCTAAGGTGAAGGGAAGAGATCCCTCAACTCATTAAGAATCAACACGGCTGGTGGGGCAGGGCCTGACTGGAAACATGGAAGGACGCATTTCAATCAAGGGGTTGTCCTGTGTTTAAAATACACGCCTGACACTCTGGGGGCATTAACCCCTTCCATTACATGGCATGGAAGTGGCTAATCTGCAAGTTTTATTAATCTATCCAGTTTATGTAATTTCATTCATTTCTTAACTGCATTTTTAGTGAAGGCAAGGGTACATGATATATATTACTTTCATCATTTATTTTGTGTATACTTTATCTTATTTTTTTTCATAAGAGTGAGTTACTTTTCTGTGAAAGTTGGATATGGCAGAAGCAAATACATTTGCAATCGTCAAATTTATAGATGAAGATGATGCTCCAGGCATTATTCTACTTTCATGGCTGGCGACTGATTACTCTACATGTTACTATCCCGAGTCTAAAACTGACCAAATGAGAGAACGCCTCATTAAGGATGACGTGAGTCCACAGAACAAAGCATACAAGTGGGCAATCTAATGTGCCACCAGATAGGAGTGGTGTGTTTAGTATTGTTCTGATCAGTTTAATACCTTTTGCGTCTCCTATCAGTAGACGTGTATATGGCAGCCATTTTAGGAACCGCACACCTGGGACCCGAGCAAGGTCACCTCGTTCAACAGGCGACAACATTTGTCCCTGGAAAACTATCCTGGACATTCTGTACAATTTGTATGGTTATGGCAGTGATTTCTGTAACAGGGAGATGGAAGAAGATGCTTGGTCGGTCCTCTTACTTCAAATTTGGGGCACTGCGCGGTCAAGCTAATGTGCCACCAGATAGGAGTGGTGTGTTTAGTATTGTTCTGATCAGTTTAATACCTTCCACGTCTCCTATCAGTGGACGTGTATATGCCAGCCATTTTGTCAGATTCAAGTTCTTGTGCCCCACAGTTCAAATTAACATTTGTTACAAACTGCCATTTGTAACTGTTATTTTATTTGACAAATTGCCCTGCTTCCCTGTGTTATGGAGAAGCCTAATTGCCAGCCTTCTGCCCCATGACTATGGACCTAGTGATTTGACTGTATTTGTGGGATCTGAGCGCTGTTTGGATATATTGAGCGCTCAGATCCAAGCCATCTGGGGATAGGTTGAATGTGGGGGTTCTGTTCAGTTCAATAGGAGTTATGTATTTTTGAGTCTTTTTGTGTCTTTTGCTAACATGTGGTTAATGGAGTCTGCCTCTATCCCTGGATAACTGGATTACTTTCCCCATTGTCCAGGATAGAGGCCTCTGTAAAACCAGTTTGGGCCAGAAAACCATGCTGCCAGCCAGGCCCCAAAATACACTTTTGCTAACTTTTGAACCCCTTGTCTGATTTGTGCCATTTTTTAATATGTTGCTCCCCTTAATGGATTGATTCCAAATATGTAATTTTTATGAAGATTGGATGTGTAGTTTGGAAGTTATAGTACATGTATAAAAACTGTATTTTTACTGTTCTGTTTTAATTATGTTATGTGATTATCTGAGGGATGGGAATTTCCCCGAATGTATATTGTTCCGATTGGTTATACTGCTAATTATGTGGGTGTCTCCCTTGCATGGGCAGAATCTCATAAAAGCAGAGTGTGTGCCATGAAACATCAGATCTTCTTGACCCTCAATACGTAGCCTTGTCTCGTTATTGGAGGGAACTGCTATATCACACTGGGGATTGCTATGTTCTGCATACTCCCCTGAGCTTTTAATCACTTAGCTCTTTTAAGAGCTGTATCTGTTACGCTCTCCTGGAGGAGAGGTCTTCCCCACATGGTCCTGGAGGACAGAAGCTGATCCAGGGTGGAAGGAGGACGGCGAGACTCCAGTTAAGCTACGGCGGTTGTGGAGTCTGCGGTGGTTGTGGTGTCGGCTGCAGTGTTTGGAGTCCTCAGGAAGCGCTAGGAGCATCCATCAACGGAGGGTACTCGGTCGGAGTACAGGGAGCTCCGTTACAACATTCAAATGACAATTCATGACAGATCACACAAGTGAATAGCCCTGCCAACATCGTCTCAGAATTTTTTTGTTATCTAAGAAGAAATAGAAATGCAAGAGCAGAATAGAGACTGTTCCCCGTCCTCAGAGACCATGATACACACTGACACAGAGCAGAATAGAGACTGTTCCCCATCCTCAAAGCCCCTGATACACACTGACAAAGAGCGGAATAGAGACTGTTCCTCCTACATAGGGTTACTTGGCAGATATGGAGTGACACCTGTCCTCAGAGCCCCTGATACACACTGACAAAGAGCGGAATAGAGACTGTTCCTCCTACATAGGGTCACTTGGCAGATATGGATTGACACATGTCCTCAGAGACCATGATACACACTGACACAGAGCAGAATAGGGACTGTTCCTCCTACATAGGGTTACTTGGCAGATATTGATTGACACCTGTCCTCAGAGCCCCTGATACACACTGACACAGAGCAGAATAGGGACTGTTCCTCCTACATAGGGTTACTTGGCAGATATGGAGTGACACCTGTCCTCAGAGCCCCTGATACACACTGACACAGAGCAGAATAGGGACTGTTCCTCCTACATAGGGTCACTTGGCAGATATGGATTGACACATGTCCTAAGGATCCCTGATACACACTGACACAGAGCAGAATAGGGACTGTTCCTCCTACATCAGGTCACTTGGCAGATATGGATTGACACATGTCCTAAGGATCCCTGATACACACTGACACAGAGCAGAATAGGGACTGTTCCTCCTACATAGGGTCACTTGGCAGATATGGATTGACACTGTCCACAAGGACAAGCTGCAGACTTCCTGGCAGTGCCCATACAAGGTTTGTGACACCACCTTTGTGATCGGTGCGGTCACAGGCACGGGAGGCAAGCGCATGCTCCATGTGAACAACCTCAGACGCCTATCCTATGCCCCGGATAGACGAGCTCCTAGACAAAATGGCCAGAGGCCAGTACCTCACCACAATAGATCTGTGCAAGGGGTACTGGCAAATTCCATTAGCCGAGGTAGCATCCACAAGTCGGCATTTGTCACCTTGTTTGGCCTGTATCAGTTTAAGGTCATGCCATTCGGGATGAAGAATGCCCCGGCTAACTTTCAGAGGATGGTAGATCGGCTACTGGATGGGTTTCAGGAGTATACCTGCGCCTACTTGGATGATATAGCCATTTTTAGCTGCTCCTGGCCCCAACAACTGACCCACATAGGAGCCATACTAGACCGGATTAGGGAGTCCGGACTGACCCTAAAGCCCAGTAAGTGCCATATAGGAACATGTAAAAACCTCCCCAAGATAGTAGTATGGGCCCCAGAGTGTGAACAGGCCTTCCAACAGCTCAAGACGGCGCTCATTAAATCACCTGTACTTTCTGCTCCTGATCCAACTAAACACTTTCTCGTCCATACAGATGCTTCTATGTTTGGATTGGGAGCAGTACTGAGCCAAGTCGGAGCAGATGGTGGCGAGCAACCCGGGGCTTATCTAAGCCGGAAACTTTTGCCCAGGGAAGTAGATACACTGCCATTGAAAAGGAGTGCATGGCGGTGGTGTGGGCCCTCAAAAAGCTGCAACCTTACTTGTATGGACAACCATTTACCTTACTCACAGATCACAACAAATTTGGGGCACTGCGCGTGCAATCTAATGTGCCACCAGATAGGAGTGGTGTGTTTAGTACTATTTTTATCAGTTTAATCCCTGTTACGTCCCCTATCCGTTGATGTGGAGCAAGACGCAGCAGCAGAAGAGGACTCAGCCTAGGAGGTTATGGAAGAGGATGGAGTAGAGGAGGTGGCAGCAGGCCTGCCTGCAAGTCGTGGCGGTGTCACCAACTCCTCTGCAGAGCCACGCATTCCATGCTTGGCAGCCGTCAGCAGGTTTGCCCAATGCGCAGTGTAGGTGATATACCTGCCCTGACCATGCTTTGCAGACCAGGTATCAGTGGTCAGATGGACCCTTGCCCCAACACTGTGTGCCAGACATGCCATTATTTCCTTTTGCACAATCGAGTACAGGTTGGGGATTGCCTTTTGTGAAAATAAATTTCGTCCGGGTACCAGTGAGTGAGTGGTGGCACTGGGCACAGTATCCACTGTGAGCCTGACACACCTGCTGGCAGACAACTAACTGCTATTCAATCTATAACAGTGAAAAAAGTTTTTTGTTTTTAAATGCAAGCTATTGTGACACCAGTGAGTGGTGGCACTGGGCACCGTATCCACTGTTAGCGTAACACACCCGCTTTAAGGACACTGACTGCTATTCAATCTATAACAGTGAAAAAAGTTTTTTGTTTTTAAATGCAAGCTATTGTGACACCAGATATAAGTGGTGGCACTGACTGGGGAAATGGGCACAGTATCCACTGTGAGCCTGACACAGAAGCTGGCAGCAGTGGCAGACAACTAACTGCAATTACATTACACAGAAAAAAAAAAAAGCATACCCTAACCCTAACCTAGCTATGCCTAACCCTATCTAATCAACAGCAGCTACACTTTCCCTCCTCTCACTAAGCATGCAGCTTGAGAATGAATGTAAAATGGATGCCTTCCAGTAGGTGGGAGGGTCTGCTAGGGAGGGTGTGCTGCTAATTGGCTGGAATGTGTCTGCTGACTGTGAGGTACAGGGTCAAAGTTTACTCAATGATGACGAATAGGGGGCGGATCGAACCGTGCATGCGTTCGCCGTCCGCGGCAGACGCGAACACGCTATGTTCGCCGGGAACCGTTCGCTGGCGAACCGTTCAGTACATCACTATTGTGGGGATACTATTGGATTATTTTGCCTGCTGGAAACCTTGCCTGTAGACTTATAATTTACTTGTTCCTGAGCCTCACTGGGATCTTAAGCGGAGATAACCTGGGGAATATTGTATCTCCGCTACAGTAGTGTACAGTTCTCAATTGCAGTGCTGTTCATTTGTACCCGTTTCCAATTAATGGTACCAGTTGTATAATCATTATTAAAAGTAATAAGGCCTGTCTGTTTACATTGATATGCAACCTTACTAATTTTCTTATATTTATCCCAAACCTGTTGATGTGTTTTTTTCTTACCATCAGAACTTATATTAAATAAGGCGGCACAGATGCTAGTGTAATTAGCAACCTTAACTGTGCACATTTCTGCGTTATAACATCTAACAATTTTCCGTGAACCTTCAAACAAACATAATGCATCGGTTTCATTAGCTGTGGACCAATTCCATATGGGTAACTGGTACTTATAAGGGTTATTATTTGTCCAATTCATCCAAATGCGTTCAGTCAATGAGTGATTGCATATTACATGCTGATAGATAGGTGGTGGAGAAAGGTTCTTGAGGGAGCGTGTGTGACGAATGCTAGATGAGGGGCTAAGGCCTAATTGGGCTGGGGGTATTGAAGAATTGTTCATCGTGTCAGAGTCTTTTCTCCAGAAACAAACAGGTTTCAAACTTCCCATTGACTTGTACTCATAATGGCATTCAAGGAACAATATCAGAGGGAGCATAACAACTCCAGAAAGCATAGCGCAAAACATAATCTTGGTCTCAGGTTCATATGATCCTTTCAATCTACGATATGGTGTGAAAGCCATGATGCTTCTCTAAGGGGAAATTCTTCTGTTTTCCGAGTGAGGAGTGGTGTTGTCTTCCTTGGTTCCCCTCTTTGGACACAGCTTCACTCAGGATGCGTGAATCCAGATGTCGTGGGAATCTGTGAGGACAGCGGTTCTGGTTACAGCAATCACAGTAGCAGGTGGTCCGAAAGGGTATCCTCCTTTCTTGGTCCTGTTCAGCTGACGGATATACACCTTGTCACCGGGCTGGTATGGATGAGTAGGTTCCTGTGAAGGTAAGGGAAACTGCGAAGAAACAGTTTTATCAACAATTCCTGTACATATTGTTCTTGTATTAGCTGTAAATCCCCAGACATTATAACAAGCGGTTCCCTGGCCCAGGGTGTGGGAAAAGGTCTTCCCATCAGGATCTCAAATGGAGATAATTTAGTCAACTTGTGGGGAGTCATTCTTATCTCAGCTAAAATAGCTGGAAGATATTTTGTCCAATTTACCCATGTTCCTGCAGTAGCTTTCATAAGCTTCTCCTTAATGGTCCTATTCATCCTTTCAACTACCCCGGAACTCTGTGGATGATAGGGTATATGAAACTTCCAGGTAACTTGCAAGAATTTAGCAAGTTCCTGGGTAACCTTACTGGCAAAAGCTGGGCCATTATCAGAGTTAATCTGCAGAGGGCAGCCATACCTGGGAATAATTTCAGTAGCAAGAATCTTCACTACAGTCCTAGCATCTTCCCTAGATGTCACAAAGGCCTCGGGCCATCTACTAAACTGATCAACTATGACCAATAAGTATTGCTGTTTCTTACCAATTTTGGGTACATGAGTAAAATCAATCTGTAAGTGTGTAAAAAAGGAGCAGCTGGAGGGGACAAATGTTTGTGCTGTGATTTGTGTGGAATATTAGGATGTGTTCTCATACATGGTTCACACGATCTTACAAAACACTGTACATGCTGCCTGCGATTCCTAATATAAAATGAATTCATGAGGAATTGGATGGTGCTTGCTATGCTTTTGTGACCAGGACCATGTGCCTGACTGATGAAAATAAAGCAGCTGGCTTAAGGTATGCCTATTCTCCCCTCTTTAGAGAAAAGATCATTTCTCTAAACCTTGTTTAATCCAAAAATCAAAGTCAGATTGCGTTGCAAAGGCTTGGAGCTGCAAAAGCAAACTGTCAGTAGGGCATGTGGGAGTTGTGAGCAAAGCAGGAAACATTTCATAGTAAAGAGTCTCGGCTGCAACTTCTTTTGCCACTTTGTCAGCCTAGGCATTACCTCTGGAAATTTCATCACTACCCATGTGTGTGCCTTGCAGTGGATAACAGCTACTTCAGATGGGAGTAGGATAGCATCTAGGAGTGATTGGATGAGATTTGTGTGTGAAATGGCTTTTCCATCGGCTCCTACAAAGCCTCTTTGTTTCCAAATCACAAAATCATGCACTTCCCCATGAGCATATTGTGAGTCTGTGTAAATGTTCACTTGCTTTCCTGAGAAAAGTTGAAAGGCACGTGTGAGAGCAATGAGTTCTGCAGCTTGTGCAGACGGCTGGAAAATAGTGTCAGCTTCAATGATTTTATCAGGTATGTACCGTCATTTGGTCTGGAGCAAGAGCCATCCACAAAGACAGTGGTCACATCCAGGCCACTGAGTGCCGTGGAGGAGAGGTCTGCTCTGGGAGATGTAGCAATATGTATTTGTTCAATGCAATTATGAGGCTCAGATGGTATAGACACAGATGCAGAAGTGAGAATAGCATGCAAAACAGACATAGGACCAGAATTAACAGGACTATAGACAATAGACAGATTCTGGGTATTAAGAAGAATAATCTCATAACCACTTAAGCGCCGGGCTGTCATGTGTTGTGTGCTGAGATTTTTTATAAGCTGAGTGACCTGGTGGCTGGTATGGAGTATTGTAGGATGCCCTAGTGTGATAGTAGTAGCAGTCTCAACAGCCATTGCACATGCTGCCAATGCTCTGAGACACGCCAGCATACCCTGTACCGGAGCTGGAACTACTTTGGAAAAGAATGCTATGGGACGCATACCACCTCCATGCTCTTGTGCACAGACTGCGGCCATGGTTTTACAGTTGTCCCGAGCATACAAATGAAATGGTTTACAATACACAGGTAGTCCTAAAGCCGGGGCTTGCACAATAGCAACTTTGAGGGCAACATACGCATCTAGCATGTCTGGTGACCAGCAGACATTTTCAGGGCTGTCAGAACATAGAAACATAGAATGTGACGGCAGATAAGAACCATTCGGCCCATCTAGTCTGCCCAATTTTCTAAATACTTTCATTAGTCCCTATCTTATAGTTAGGATAGCCTTATGCCTATCCCACACATGCTTAAACACCTTTACTGTGTTAGAACATACAGCCGCCCTTAGGATTGAGTCATAACAGGAGCATTCAGGGATCCATTGGCGGCATTAATTAATCATGCCGAGGAAGGTGAACAACCCCTTCCGGGTAGTGGGTTTAGGAATCCTCTGAATGACCTCAATACGTTTTGGACTCAATTGTCTGGTGCCTGAAGCCAGAACAAAACCTAAGTAATCAACCTTTGATTTACACAATTGCATTTTGTGTTTTGCAACCTTGTGACCCACAGTTGCTAAGTGTTTGAGAAAACTGACAGTATCCACAGTGCTTGCCTCATAGCTAGGGCTGCATAACAAATCATCAACATATTGCAAAATATGTCCATGTTTTTAGAGTATGTTGGAGTACCAGCGAAGAAACAGCTGGGAAATCCACATAGCCTTGGGGTAAGCGTGTCCAGGTATACTGACAGCCTTCAAAAGTAAAAGCCATAAGTAGCTGTTCTCTTGATCAATAGGTATAGAAAAAAAAATGCATTACTTAAATCAATGACAGTGAAGCAAGTGGCATCATGTGGAATGGCTGTAATGAGGGATGTCACATCAGGGACAATGAGTGCAATGGGCACAATTAAACTATTCTGGGCTCTAAAGTCCTGAACTAAGTGATGACCATTACCTTTAGGAACTGGATTAATAGGTGTGTTATATGGGGAAACTACTGGCTTTAGTATTCCCTGCTCTAGAAAAGATTGGATCATGGGGCAAACTCCCTCAACCTTGGCTTCTGACAGGGGGTACTGTTTAAGGTAGATATGAGTTACATCTGGTTTTAGTTTGGCTTTGTAAGGGGTGCAGTTGACAAATCCTACATCTAATTTAGATGAAGCCCACACAGAGGAAGGAACATCAGACAAATCAATAGTTTCAGAACACTATTACATAGACACAGAACAACTACATAGACACATCAATACTACCAGAGGGCGTGCAAGTAATGGTAGCTCCCAGAATACCAAGTAGATCCCTTCCCAGTGTCACGGGTGGCAGTACGGAAACCTGAGTGCCTGATGAGAAGTGGGAGTCTTCAGCGTGGAAGTGGATTGCAGGGCCCGGTGCAGGGCAACCGCACGCCCCCTGGTGTTGAGCACCAGCATTTGTGCGGCCACATACCTGATCTAGCTACTGCGGATCCCAGGAACTTGAAGCTAGGAAGTAAGCAGACCTCCCAGGAGCTAGATAGGGGGGCTCTGCAGCAGACATGTATCCAGTACAGAAACCAGGCAAGGCTAGGATAGTCACCAAACATGAAAACAAGACAGAACTAGTAGAACCCAGAACCAGAGGATAGGAAGCTAAACCCAGAACATGTACACAATACATAAGGAAACATTAACTAAACAGGGGCAGGACAGGACTGTACATGGACTGGGAATACAAACTAAAACAAGACAAGATATGATAGGCAAAACAAGAGGAGACATAACTAAGTACTACATATGAAAATCATGGGGATTTAGTTACATTATATGATCATACATTGCATAAGCCTGCCATCAACGCCAATGTACCCCATATCTGGCAGATCCTACCTACACTGCCTAATTTTCTCTAAGAGAACCATACTAAACCACAATAGCACTTACCTGCAAAAAAGGGCAGAGACTTGAAACACTGCTGCAGGTCCAGACTGAAACAAAATGAAAATGGAAAACAAACTGGTGTGGCAACATAAAACAAACATAAAAATAAATCCAGGAGACTGGGAATTCCAGGGACGGAATATTGGAATGAACCCAGAAAACCCAGCATAAGGAAAACCAGACATGGAATAGAAAACCAAAAAAACAAGGAAAACTAAACAAGAATTGTAAAAAGAGTACTGGATACCAGAAGCCATCACCAGACTGATCCGTGGAACAAGGCATGATGTGACACCCAGCAAACTAACGGGACATTTAGGTATTAAACGAAAAGGGTGCACAGTAGAAGAACCATTAAGAGGACAGAAAACAGACAGTGGTGGTGTGACAAAAGTGGGTGTTGACACTCCATTAATACCCAATGAAGGTGTAGACGTTTCCCTTGTCCCCTGATAATAGGTGTCACAGAGACTGAAACATGTAGCTCCAGTATCTACCAAAAATGGCAAGGATCTACCTTCTATGACCAGAATGCAAAAAGGCTGACCATCATTAGTAGAGGACAAAAGTGGAAAAGTTGGAGTGTCACCTTCAAGGCAGCCCTATTGGGGCCATGGGATGTGATTGGTGTGCTGGTCAGTGGTACCTGTGAATGGCCCAAGTGCAGTTTGGGTTTGTGGTGTTGGGAGTGGCCAGTGGTGTTGGGAGTGGGCTTGGTGTTGTTCTTGCCTACCGGGCGTATTTTGAGAATTGTGGGGTTGTTGGGGCTGCTGGGATTTTTTGGGGTGTGTACACTCATTCCTCCAGTGGCCATGCTGGCCACAGTTGAAACAAGTGTTCCTGTCTATTCCTCCTTGGTTACCCTTGCCCCTATAACCCTGATTTCCCTGTCTCCATCCCCTTGCCGCTCTTTGACCACCCCTTCCACGGGCTCTATGTGCTCCATCCCATCCTTTCTCTCAGGCCTGTGTAGGTGGACAGTGTTCAATCCCTGAGCATAATAAACAACCTTACTTCCTGAATCTGTTCTTAAGTCAAAACAACCCGCACTTTCCTTCTCTATAACCTTGGTAAGAAAATCTGGGCCACCCAAATTGGCCCAGTCTGAAATCAACTGTTTCACATGCAAAGAATACTGTGGCAACATATTACCAAGGCATGACTGTATTTTAAGAAGATCCATATCATCTCCAGACTTCAAACCTGCCTCATGCTTCCAACACTTGTAAAATATCTTTACAAAAATACCAATCTCTTCCTTTGCACCTTGCTTACATGCCAAAGCAGTGGATATAGACTGCTTATTCTTCCATAATCTCAACATTTCAGCTTCCACCTCGTCCCACATTTTAGCACATCCTGCTAAAGTACTAAGCTCATAAACACCATCACTACCAGCCTCTCCAACTCCAGTACTGTTGTCTGTCTCACTGATAGAGGGTGCCCTAGACCAATCCCAACCAGAATCTGAGTCATACCCTAATATTCCATTTATAATTAACTGTATGTCTATCTGTGCCATGTTCCGTCCTAAGCACATTCTTTTCAGATACATTAGACATGCTGATGGATTAGTACGGGGGTTTGGGGCACCTTGAATAATGTCCTTGAGTACTCCGAGATTAATGGGTTTCATTATTAACTGATTACCAACAGTCATGAACGGGGCAGTAAGATCAGCACCTTCTAATTCTGGCATCTCTACATCATCATCACCTTGCTTATGTACATATGATTTTAACACCTTGCCACTTTTAAGTTTAACTCCCATTTGTACTGTTAATTTAATTGTGGTGGCGGTGGATGGATATTCTATATCAGAATCTGGTGTAGATGATGATTCCTGTAATTGCTGTGATTGTGAATTAACAGCTGCAGCAAAACAAATATGTTCTATATAATTATCTGAGGGGGCATTAGGTACAGCAGGATACATTGCTTTATAGGGAGGTGGGGGTTGTGGTTGGGCATGGCCGGGGGCTGACTGGGTAGGGGGCACGATTGGTGGTGGATATGGATTCTCAGGAGGGGCTTCTATGGGAAAATTCTCAGGAGGGGAAATATCAAACGGTAATGCAACCGAAACTTGAAGTAGGTCTGGCGGTCCCTGACTTCCAACTTTACTACCCGGCTTCCCACTTACAACGTTCATTAGAATGGGTTAAGGATGGCGTAATTAAGCCATGGAAGGAGATCGAACACTGTCAACAGTTCCCTTTCTCTTAACCAGGTCTTTCTTAGCTCCCTTTAAAACCTTTCCTGTTACACTACAAGGAAACCAATGAGGGTCTATCTGCAACCAATTTTCACCTCCTGCTTTCATATATTCCTTATCCCAATCTGGATCAGGACCATACCACGGCCATGACTTCCTATCTCCCATACACGATCCTCGAACCATATTCATATGGAAATCATCATTAGCCCCACACCTGGGAAAAGGATCATATGACTTCATAGTCTCTGTCCATCCTGCTAAATTTGACACAAAGGGAATCCTCCTTGTGCTCCTATTCTAGTAACATAATTTAGACATGACTCCCCTGGGTGGGGTAAAGGGTAAGAAAAGGGTAAGATTATTTCCCATATTTCTGGCTCCGGGTAGAGACACTACTTACTTACCAATAGTGTGTCTCTACTTAACAAGCAAAATAAACACGAAGCAGACACAGGGTGACCAGAGGAATGAGAAGTTTGGGTTATTCTAGATCTATAAACCGTATTTCCTAGAACACCTATAGTCTTAATAAACCGGAGACTCCTTTATAGTCTCAAAACCTATATCTACCTGAGATACCCTGTATCTATCTTAGATACTAACCTGGGTTACCAAGAACCCTATACTAGACCAACTGTCCAGTAAAAACCGATGACCTATTTACAGTCTCAATATAACTAAAGTCCTTACACCTTTCCTATCTACTGGATACAGACTTACTGAACCAAAGGGGGTCATAGACAATCAGAGTCAATAAGACAAAAAAAGGCTACTTACCCAATAGCTTTGCTGATTCCACTTCTGACACCAAGCTGAAAGGGTTAATGCTGTTCTGGACTCAACTCCCCTCAATTCTCGATTCTCCGGTCACCACATCAATTGACGGGAGTTCTTGTTTAGCAAATTAAGACACAGGCACGAAAGAGTGCTTAACAAGTTCTCAGTGAGTATATTTTCAGGGCTAACATTTATACACAGTTTGTCATGCAAGCAGCGAGATTTATTGTTTCCTTGTAGTTAATAGTACATACTTGTCTGACATTAAAAGGTAAGCATTTGAATAAAGACGGGACAGGAACATCCTGAGGTCAAGCGAGGTCATACATCCTGTAGAAGGGAGGCCTCTCAAAAGCATGTTACAGAAAACATCTGCCAAAGTCAGCATAATTATTTCAAACATTATTTTAACGCATATAAAACAAAAAGAGTTAACTATTTCATATCCTCACAAAGGGTTGTATATGTTGTGCTGTGTTCTGTATATCTGTATAGTTAAGGATTTTTTGTATTAAGCTGTTAGAGGTGCAGTAGGTATGCTGTAGGTTTAAAGGGGGGGGATGTTGTAGAACTTTTGTAACACCTTACCGATAATGCGCCAGTGGGGGATAACCTTTGGGGAGTCCCACCATATATGCAAAATTGAGCCCACACCAGTGCAGCATCGCCAGCACCTGTCACTCAGGTCTGGGTTCATTTTATGTAAGATTCTATACCACAAGGATAAAACCTTGCATGTTGTCTCTTGGGTCTTACTCGCCAATGCCTGGTGGTGGGTAAGGTCGCATATTTTGCCCCATTGTTGCTCCATAAAAGTGTTGCCCATCATTGCTCATTGCTTCTTATTTGCCCATGTATTGGGGGTGGTGGAAGGTTCTTGCTGTGTAGGAGCAGACTGTATAAGTGGGAAATTGTGAGTATGAGTGGTTCCAGGTCAGTACACAGGCATTCAAATGAAGTCAGTGTCCTGCTTAGGTTGGGTTTCTGTGGGAGGCTGTTGAGGAACTGTCAAATTTGTTTGTATTTCCATCTGTGTAGGAAGGTAGTGTGTGAGTCATCCAAGAAGTCACTGATGGGTTTGATTTTGTCCTCCGTCTTCATGTGCCTAACTTGAGCCAGTGGGGTAAGACATGTGAATGCATGTGGTTCCATGCCTGGGGTAAATTCTGGGTTTTCCTTTTTTGTTCGTGATTGTGTATGGGGGGGAAGGGATGGAGGAGAGGCCCATATGTGAGGCCATTCTGTGCCATACTTCCAGGGTGACCTTCACCAGTGGTTTGTGGTGTGAGATCTTCCTATTGTCAGGTTCATCCATGTTAGTGCTTTCAGGGAACCGCCAGTTTTTTCTTGTTCGATCTCCTTCCATGGCTTAATTACGCCATCCTTAACCCATTCTAACGAACGTTGTAAGTGGGAAGCCGGGTAGTAAAGTTGGAAGTCAGGGACCGCCAGACCTACTTCAAGTTTCGGTTGCATTACCGTTTGATATTTCAATCTCGGCGTGTTCTGACCCTATATGTACTTAATCATCAACGGCCTCAAAGATATAAAGTATGCTGTTGGGAGCTGTATGGAAAGTATTTGGAACTGGTACAAAATGTGAGGCAAGAGATTCAACTTTCTTACAGCAATGCTTCCAAGTCATGACAAGTGAGGCAGCTTCCAATCTTCTAGGTTTTTCTTGAAGTTGTTGAGCATTTGAGTGAAGTTGAGTTGGTATAATTGTGTGAGATCTCGGGATATCCAAGGTATATCCCCAGGTATTTGACTGCTCTGTCGGACCAGTGAAAGTGGACGTTTTGGTGCAAAGCATCAGCTCTTTTTGCCGGTATATTGATATTGAGCTGGTTGGATTTTTTGAGGTTCATCTTGAAGTTAGAGATCTTGTTGTAGATTTCAAATTCTCGCATGATGTTGGGAAGGGTTATCTCAGGTAGAGGTGAAGAAGATCAAATCATCTGTGTATGCATCCACTATGTGTTGAGGGTCCTGCCTCGATTCCCTTAATATCTGGGTTTCTCCGTATTGCCTGCAGAAATGGTTCTAGGGCCAGGACAAATAGTAGTGGCAATAGCGGGCAGCCTTGAATGGTCACGTTGCGGATACGGAACGTGTCCGTATAAGCTCTGTTAAAGCACACCTTTTCTGATAGGTCGGCATACAGCATTTTGATTCACTTGCATATGTTCAGTCTCACTCCCAGAGCATAGAGAGTGCTAAATAAGAAGTCAAAGCATACTCTTTCAAATGCCTTCTCCATGCCATTAGATAGCAGGGGAAGACTTTTGCCGCTTTGCATATTTGACTGATCAGGGATAGAGTTCAGGAGATAGTGTCCCTTGCCTCCCTGTGTATAAAACCCACATGGTCCGGCTTCAAGAGGGATGGTAGATAGGGCGTCAACCTAGTTGCCAGGATTTTGGCAAAGAGCTTTAAGTCTCAATTCAATAGAGAGATAGGCCAGTAATTGGCACATTTATCCGTGTCTTTGCCCTCTTTAGGTATCAGGGATATGTTTGCCTCAAGTGTCTGGGAGGGAAGCCTCTGCCCCTGTGTCAATGAGTTATAAGCAGATAAAAATGTGGGAGTAATATATTTGAGAACTGTTTGTAGTGGCGTATTGTCAGTCCCTCAGGACCTGGGCTCTTGCCTGGTTTCAACGTCCTTAATTGCCATTGTCGGTTCCTCTATAGTCAGGGGGGCTTCCAATGCCTCTGTCGCTTCTGCCGGTAGTTTTGAGTGAAGGTTATCAGCCAGATATGTTTGTATTGACTCTGTGTTATGTAGGTTCTGTGAGGCATCCATGGGCAACTTCTTCGAGTACAGTTTTTGAATGTAGTCTCGTGCCACTTCGGCAATGCGTGCCGGCACTCTCTGCGTCCGTCCCTGGGCATCACGGAGACTGGTTATATAGGATGTGTTTGATTTTAATAATGATTTTAGAAAGATCAAATCTATAGTCAACACACATTGGCCACTTTTAAAAAAAGATAAGGAATTATCTAGAATTATTCCAGAAAAGCCACTTTTTTAGAAAGATCAAATCTATAGTCAACACACATTGGCCACTTTTAAAAAAAAGATAAGGAATTATCTAGAATTATTCCAGAAAAGCCACTTTTTATGAGCACCCAATTTTAAACGAACGTTGACTTTTAAAAGATATAACAAATACATTTTTAAATACCAAAAGCAGTTTTTATTATTGTGGAAAATGTATGGGCTGTAAATGCAGTAAAAATAGAACATTGAAAGGAATAAATAAATGTAAAACCAAATATAAGGATGGTGACTTTTATATTAAAGGAACACTGTAGGCACACAAACCACTTCAGTCCATTGAATTGGTCTGGGTGCCAACTCCCATCATCCTATGTGAATATTACCAACAATCTAACTAACTATCTGACCCCTGATCAATCAGGTTTTCACCTGAATCACTCCACTACAACTGACATATGTGTGTATGTCAACCATGAGTTAAAGTCAAATCTTAGGCATGTGGAGTGTGACTTGGAAAATGTGGAAGCTTTATGGGTAGATATCTGCTTGGGGCAAATGAAGGGAAATCAGTTATCGGTTGGGTTACCTAATGTAAATATTAATGAGGAACAGCTGTTAGAGCAAATTGGGAAAGCTGCAAATCGGGGTAACACATTAATTATTGGATATTTTAATTACTCTGACATAAATTGTGATAGAGTGACTAGTACTTCAGCAAGGGGAATCAGGTTTTTGAATGTGTTAAATATCAACGGGTACAAGCACCAACTAGAAACAATGCTTGTCTGGATCTCGTTATAACAAACAATGATGATCTTCTGACTAGAGTTGGGCGAACTCAGACTGTAAAGTTCGGGTCCGAACACGGACATATCACTGTATGTGCGGGTTGGAGTTCTGTGTTCGTCGATTTAATGGCGCGTTTTGAAAGGCTGCAGGGCAGTCAATCAACAAGTGTTTGACTCGTGTGCCCTTAGAAGCCATCACAGCCATGCCTACTAATGGCATGGCTGTGATTGGCCAGTGCAGCATGTGACCCAGCCTCTATATATAAGCTGGAGTCGCGTAGCGCCGTGTAGCGGAACGCCAATATTAAATCCACGAATTCCGCTGGTTCAGGAAGTAATCCACAGTCAAGCGCTGGAAACAAGGCAATATCCCAAATCTCCCAGTAACCAGACAAAACACAGTTCTGAGAGTCAACGGAGGTCTTTTAATTCAGCAATTCCACAATTTATACAAGTCCCCATGCAAGGGGTTTCCTGAGTCCCTTCCCAGGGACATTCCCAGAGGGGACTACATGGGGGACTTACAGTACAAGGCATTTCTCCCATCAGGCACTGCTGCACGAGAGGGATCCTCCCCCTGGAATATACTGTTAAGTGGATTATCCCTCCGTGCAGCAGAACCGACAATTTATATTAAAATACATAACTTTTCAAATATGCAGTCTATTTGCACGACTGGACGTTCGGTAGATAGCTGAGGTCATTCGTGAGATTACTGCTCAGATCCCAGCTAAAACAACCGAACGCCGCACGAAAAACACATTTGTTGAAAAACATATTAAAAAGACCGATTGCCTTCCAGGGAATGAAATACCAAAACGGCCCGGAACTCCCGAACGTCCTGGAGGCTCAGCGGTGTTCGCGCTGTCGAGTAGCCGTTTTAAGTACCATGCGCTCGACGACCTAACACCGCTGAGGGAACAAAGGATCCAAGATGGCCGACCACCGCATGGTCGGTAGTCAAACGGCGGCCACCTAGGAGAGCCTCTAATTACCGATTGCAACATTGTTGCACCGGTTAACAAGCATCACACGCCTCTAAGTGTGTGGGCTATTATATGGAGTGTTTTCGATTCACGAACGGCCCGCCAAAGTGCCGTTCGTGAAACGAAAGGAAAACCCAATACAAATAGCTATCTGCATTCGGCGGATAGCAAATACAGGCAATTCAAGGTATTACAGCCAGCATACATTGTACATAGTTGAACACATATCCCCACCGACCTACAGTCAACCCTTAAAGGTACAGTCTCTTGATATAGTCCAAGTGGCTAGGTTTGCCACAATGCTCCCCCAGAACCAGCCGGCATACACAGTCTGATCCCAATGTTTGTCTAGATAACCCGTCGGCATTACCGTTTTGTTTCCCTGGGCGATAATGGATAGTAAAGTCAAAAGGCTGCAGCGCTAAACTCCAGCGCAGCAGCCTGGCATTGTCTCCAGCCACACGGTTCAGCCACACCAACGGGGTTGTGATCTGTGAGCAAAGAAAAGGGTTGCCCATAGAGATATGGTTGTAACTTTTTCAGGGCCCACACCACGGCCAGGCACTCTTTTTCGATGGCGGCATAGCTCACTTCTCGAGGTAACAATTTCTGTCTCAAATATGCTACGGGATGTTCTCCGCCATCTACTCCGACCTGGCTCAGTACTGCTCCCAATCCAAACATTGAGGCGTCTGTGTGGACAAGAAAACGTTTAGTTGGATCAGGAGCAGCAAGTACAGGAGCATTGGTCAGAGCCGTCTTCAGTTGGTTAAATGCCTGTTCACACTCTGGGGCCCAGATGACCTGCCTGGGCAGGTTTTTCTTCGTCAAGTCAGTCAAGGGCTTGGCCAAGGCACTGTAATTGGGCACAAACTTCCTATAATACCCGGCGGTACCTAAGAAGGCAAGGACTTGGGTTTTAGTCCTAGGGGTGGGCCACTGGGCTACGGCTTCAATCTTTGCGGGCTCAGGCTTCTGTTGCCCGCTCCCTACCCGGTGTCCTAAGTATTGTACCTCCGCCATCCCTATGTGGCACTTGCTGGGTTTCAAGGTAAGCCCTGCCTCTCCAATCCGATCTATCACGGCCCCTATGTGTTGTAGATGATCAGCCCAGGTCTGGCTGTAGATGGCAATATCATCCAGGTATGCACACGCATAATCCTGGAACCCGTCCAGTAGCCGATCCACCATCCGCTGGAATGTCGCGGGGGCGTTCTTCATCCCGAATGGCATGACTCGAAATTGGTACAAGCCAAACGGGGTGACAAACGCCGACTTGGGGATGGCGTCCTCGGCTAGTGGAATTTGCCAGTATCCCTTACAAAGATCTGTTGTCGTGAGATACTGACCTCTGGCCATCCTATCTAGCAGTTCGTCTATCCGGGGCATCGGGTAAGCGTCCGACACGGTTTTGTCGTTCAGCCTCCGGTAGTCCACACAAAACCGGGTGGTACCGTCTTTCTTGGGAACCAGGACTCCTGGCGATGCCCAGGGGCTATCGGAGTGTTCAACAACCCCCAACTGCAACATCTCCTCAATCTCTTTCCTCATATGTTCCTGTACGGATTCGGGAATCCGATATGGGGTTTGTCGCATGGGGAGCTGTCCCGGGGTTTCTACTCGGTGAGTGGCTAGTGGAGTGTACCCAGGTAAGTTAGAAAAGGTGGCGCCCTTCACCACTATCAGTTCTTGTACCTGGGTGCGCTCTTGAGGACTTAGCCGCTCCCCCAGCTGAACCCCCTGGGAGGGCTCCTTCTGCTCCTCCTGCTCTAACAGATCTGGGAGAGGCAAGTTCTCCTGATCCTCCGAGGCAGGCGTGCAAATGGCTGCCACGTCCTCAGTTCGCTCGTGGTAGGGTTTGAGCATGTTCACATGGAGCATGCGTCGCTTCCCTACCCCGGAGCATGGGCCGATCACATAGGTGGTATCGCATCTCTGCTCTACCACCTGGTATGGGCCCTGCCAGACGGCCTGTAGTTTGTCTGTGCGGACAGGTTTGAGGATTAACACCTTCTGCCCCACTTGAAAACTACGGTCTCTGGCCCCCCTGTCATACCAACGGCGCTGACGTTGTTGGGCGGCCTGGAGGTTAGTGCGCACTGCCTGAGTTAATTCCTCCAGGCGATCCCGGAACGCCAGCACATATGGTACAATAGGGGTCCCATCTGCACTACTCTCCCCCTCCCAATGCTCTCTAATGAGGTCCAACGGTCCCCGTACCCTTCTCCCAAACAGTTCGAACGGGGAGAAGCCGGTAGATTCTTGGGGTACCTCCCTGTAGACAAACAACAGATGGGGAAGGAACCGTTCCCAGTCCTCATGGGTTTCTCAGAATGTACAGAGCATCTGTTTTAGGGTACCGTTGAACCTCTCACACAATCCGTTGGATTGGGGGTGGTAGGCAGAGTTAATGATCGGCTTAATGTCACATATTTTCCATAACTGCTGGGTGACCTCGGCTGTAAATTGTGTCCCCCTATCAGAAACAATTTCCTGCGGGAACCCTACTCGGGACAAGATTTTCATCAGGGCTTTGGCCACTGTCTGTGCATGAATATTGTTTAGGGCAATCGCCTCGGGGTACCGGGTGGCGTAGTCCACCACGGTCAGTATATACCGCTTCCCAGATGGGCTGGGTTTTGGTAGCGGTCCCACTATATCTACGGCCACACGGCTGAACAGTTCCTCAATTATAGGTAGGGGACACAGTTTCGCCTTGTGGTGATCCCCTCTCTTACCTACCCGCTGACACACATCACAGGAGATACAATAGTGTCTTACATCTTTAGAAATCCCAGGCCAGAAGAAAGCGTGAGTTAAGCGATACCGGGTACGGTATAAAATGGCCCGACAGAGGGATGTCATGCGCTATTCTCAGTAACTTGGGTCTATACTTCTGGGGTACTACCAGCTGTTTAGTTTGGATGGTCACAGAGCTCCTTATCGCCCTTTCAGCCACCCGGTACAACAATTTGTTTTCCCAAATGTACCGTTCCCCCTCCCGCCCCACCTGGTCCGTGTCTACCCTATCTCGGTACACCTGCAGTGTGGGGTCTGTCTGGACCTCGGCTTCAAAAGTGGTCGGGGTGCCCCAGGTCATATGCATCAAGGGGGGTCATGGTTTCTTACCTGAGCCTCTGTCAGGATCGAGACAGGGATCCAATACGCAGAGTGCGGACAGAAGGAGGTACGTATACCGGACCTTAGAATGGCCGGACTAACGTATAGACAAAACAAGAATGGTCAAAAGGTAAGCCGAGGTCGAGGGAGCCGGAGGACAGGTAAGCGAGGGACAAGCCGAGTCAAAGGAGAGGAGAGAGCAGCAGGACAAGGTACAAGCAAGGTCAAAACCGAAAACACAAAGAGAGAGAACGCGCTGAGTGACTAGCAAGCTAGAACCACGACAGGGCAATGAGCAGTAGTAAAAGTTTCCCTAAAATACCCTGTCACCTTAATTGAGACCACGCCCCCTAAAAGGTCCGGAATTGTGGTTCCCGGCGCTTCACGTAATGATGACGTCATGACGTCGACGCTAGCCGTCGCGTCATAAAAGGGGGAGGAGCTAGTGCGGCCGGCGGGAAAACGGCCGGAAAATGCCGAAATGCTAGGGGAGGGGAGCCCCTATGAAGAGAGACTGACCTCCTCAGAGACATAATTTACAGGTGACCTGGCAGCCTCAGAGTGTGCTGGTGGTACCGTGGTGCGAGCCTGTTGCCGGGTAGTTACAGGATGAGCTTCTTGCGAAGGAGCCTGAGGTAGGAAGGCTGAAGTCATCTGGCCCAAGTCATTCCCCAACACAACATCCGCCGGTAACTTTTTCATTACCGCTACTTCCACAACCCCCTCCCCAGCACCACAGTTCAAATGCACCTTGGCAGTGGGTAAAAGGTACATGGCTCCCCCTGCTACCCTGACAGCCACCAATCCGCCAGTGTGGGCCGTATCTGGAACCAAATGTGGAGCAACCAAGGTTAAAGTGGCTCCCGAGTCCCTCAGCCCCTGTACTTCTTTCCCCCCCACAAACACAACTTGACGGTGATGCTGCCTGTTGTCCGTGGCTTGCACCGACATCACTTCATACAAAACCCCCAGAGGTTCCTCGGTCTGCAGGCTCACCAGCTCGGGGTTGTCGGGTTCTGCGTGGTAGTAATGAGCTGCTGCCCTTGGTGTGGAGTTCTGCCGCACTTGGTTCCACGCCTGTCTACTCCGATTCTGGGTGCACTCCTGGGACATATGCCCCCACTGACGGCAGGTATGGCATTGGATGTTTGCTCTGCCATTGTAGCGGGATGGTGGTGGGGGGTTCCCTGGTGCTGGCCGGAATGGAGCGGAGTTGGTTGTTGTGGAGGTGGTTGGGTGGTGCTGTACTGGTGGTCCCAGGGGACCCCTGTTGGTGAGCCCGTGATGCCTCCTGGCATCAAAGTGTTGATCCGCCAACCGGGCGGCTTCCGTTAGGGTGGGGGGTTTTCTGTCCCTTACCCATTCCTGTGCCTCTGGTAAAAGTCCGTTAAAGAACTGCTCCAGCAGAATTAGTTGGTGCAGTTCCTCCATGGTGGTGGCTTGACTGGCCTGAATCCACCCTTGTGAAGCTTGGTCAAGCTTATGTGCCCACTCAGCGTGGGAATCTTTTTCAGGCTTCCGCAATCCCCGAAATTTACGCCGATATGCCTCCGGTGTGATGGCATACCTTTCTAGAATTGCCCGTTTTACTTTAAAGTAGTCCTTGCTGTCCTCTCTGGGAACAGCGCGATAAGCCTCTGCTGCCCGTCCTGCCAACTTGCCTGCTAGTAGGGGTACCCACATTGCCTGCTCCAGATCGTGTAGGTCACATAACCGCTCAAAATCCTGCAGGTATCCGTCAATCTCATCCTTCTCCTCACAGAATGCTTTAAATGCCTGGTAGGGTATTTTCTGTTTCACTGGAGCGCAGAATGAGTTGGCGATGGATTCTGCCCTGGATGGTGCCCCCTGGTGCTGTTGCGCCATAATGTAGTCCTGTACGTCTGCCATCAGAACGGTCAAGATATCCAGGGGTACTGGCTGAGGTACAAATTCCAGCCGGGTTCTCAGTTCCCTCTGATATGGGGTTTCCTCCCTGGCTGGTGGGGGTGGGCTGCTGTGTGCTCGGTCGCCCTCCATCAGCTCTGCAATTAGTACTGCCTTGGATTTATTGCTAGCGCTTTTCCCTCTAGCCTCCAGCAATTCCTTTAGCATCTGCCTCTTTAACGCCGTGTAATCCGTCCCCATTCACTGATCTCTTTCGTCTGTTTGTTGCATACGAATTGCCATTCCCTTTTTCCGTTCGGTTGTTCCTTTCATTCGAATGCGCTGCATTCGGCTGTGGAGTTGGATCCCGTCACTGCCACCAATTGTAGCGGAACGCCAATATTAAATCCACAAATTCCGCTGGTTCAGGAAGTAATCCACAGTCAAGCGCTGGAAACAACAAGGCAATATCCCAAATCTCCCAGTAACCGGACGAAACACAATTCTGAGAGTCAACTGAGGTCTTTTAATTCAGCTCCACAATTTATACAAGTCCCCATGCAAGGGGTTTCCTGAGTCCCTTCCCAGGGACATTCCCATAGGGGACTACATGGGGGACTTACAATACAAGGCATTTCTCCCATCAGGCACTGCTGCACGAGAGGGATCCTCCCACTGGAATATACTGTTAAGTGGATTATCCCTCCATGCAGCAGAACCGACAATTTATATTAAAATACATAACATTTCGAATATGCAGTCTATTTGCACGAATGGACGTTCGGTAGATAGCTGGGGTCTGAGCGCATCATTCGTGAGATTACCGCTCAGATCCCAGCTAAAACAACCGAACGCCGCACGAAAAACACATTTGTTGAAAAACATATTAAAAAGACCGATTGCCTTCCAGGGAATGAAATACTGAATGGCCCGGAACTCCCAAACGTCCTGGAGGCTCAGCGGTGTTCGCGCCGTCGAGTAGCCGTTTTTAGTACCATGCGCTCGACGACCTAACACCGCTGAGGGAACAAAGGATCCAAGATGGCCGACCGGCGGCCACCAAGGAGAGCCTCTAATTACCGATTGCAACATTGTTGCAATCGGTTAACAAGCATCACACGCCTCTAAGTGTGTGGGCTATTATATGGAGTGTTTTCGGTTCACGAACGGCCCGCCAAAGTGCCGTTCGTGAAACGAAAGGAAAACCCAATACAAATAGCTATCTGCATTCGGCAGATGCTATCTGCATCCCCACCGACCTACAGGCAACCCTTAAAGGTACAGTCTCTTGATATAGTCCAAGTGGCTAGGTTTGCCACACGCCGCATATCACATGAGCTCTTATTAGTGTAGGGAGAGAATGCTGCCGCTTTCAGGGACACATTAGGAAAGAATTCTGAAAACTAGTACATTAGTGGGGTGCACTTCATATCTGAGAGTCAAATAGAAGCATCAAATATTGCGGTTACATCAGTTTTAAAGTCTTTTTTTTGGGTGCTAAATAGTACATTAGTGGGGTGCACTTTATATCTGAGTGTCAAATACTGCTATCACATTGCAGTTTTAAAACTTAAAAATTTTTGGGTGCTAAACTGCTAAATAGTATTTTAGTGGGATTCACTTCATATCTGAGAGTCAAATAGAAGCATCAAATAGTGCGCTTACATCGCAGTGGTAAACATTCTAATTGTTTTGCTGCTAATCTGCTAAATAGTACATTTTGGGGCCTGCTCTTCATATCTGATTGTCAAATCGAAGCGTCTAATAGTGTGCTTACAACGCAGTTGAAAACATTCTAATTTTCTGGGTGCTAATCTGCTAAATAGTACATTTTGGGGCGTGCACTTCATATCTGAGAGTCAAATAGAAGCGTCTAATAGTGTGCTTGCAGCACAGTGGTAAACATTCTTATTTTCTTTTCAAATTATTTTTATTAACGTTTAAAAAAATTTGTATAACAAGTGATAGTAATACAAACATTGTATTAAGAGTAGGAAAGGAAGGGTATAAAAAAACTTTCTCTAAAGGAGATAACTCAAGTGATTTATAGTTTTTATCTGTTTCAGGTACCTGGTATAGTTCTTTCAATTTGTCAATGATTAGCATACATTCCAGTTCACATGCATTTGACAATCCGTACTTAAGCTTCAATTTTTCCAAAGAAAGAATAGCATTGCCATAAAAAAAATTGTCCAGATTAGTTATAGAGCAATCCTTCAACAATTCTATTTTTAAGGATGGTATATAGTCTTTCAATAACTCAATAGGCATTGCTCTATATAAACTGGGAGACTGGTCATTTTTAAAAACAATGTCCCAGGCGCTAAGCGTAGTCTTGGTAGATAAAAATAATTTTGTAATTCCAGGTCTTTTCTTAGAATTTAACCAAGGTAATTCTGATAATCTAACCGGTAAAAATTTTTTTGATTCCTCTATTTCCATCCATCTGGGTTTATCATCCTGGTTGTTAAAGCTCACAACCACTGCAGCGTTAGTGGCAAAATAATATTTGCGGATATCGGGGACACCGATACCGCCATTCGATTTATGGTGTTGCAGGGAAGTGAGCCTCACTCGGGCAGGCTTGTTCCCCCAGATAAATGTCAACATTGTCGAGTGAACTTTATTAAAAAATGATAATGGAATGGACAGAGGAATGGTCCTAAAAAAATATAAAATTTTGGGGAGTATCGTCATTTTAATAGATGCGACCCTCCCCAGCCATGAGATCTCCATTCCACCCCATCTCTCCATCTCTTTTTGTAAGTCTGACCATGCTTTCCTCAAGTTGTGATTGTGCATATTGACCACATTTTTGCATAAATTAATGCCAAGATATTCCATATATTCAGTTCTCCAATTAAATAAATATGATTTCTTAAGGGCAATGGTTTCCAAATTGTTTAAGTGAAACGGTAGGGCTTGAGTTTTGGACTCATTTAATTTGTAGTACGATATCTCGCCAAATTGAGTTAAAATATCCTTGATGTCTCAAAGATTCCTTTGGGTTTTTGACAGCTAGGATAATATCGTCTGCAAACAGGCCAATTTTGTGAACGGATTCTTTAATAGTAATTCCTACAATTTGTGGGGTCGTTCTAATCAGTTCTGCCAGGGGTTCTATCGCTAAGACAAACAAAATTGGAGGTAAAGGGCACCCCTGTCTCGTCCCGTTGGTTAGAGAAAAAGTTTTGGATGTGAAGCCAGAAGCTGAGACATGGGTGGAGGGTGCGCAATATAACGCCTTAATTGCTGTGATAAAGGATGATGGTATGTTGAACCTGTCTAATGTTCTCCATAAATATCCCCAATGTATCCTGTCAAACGCCTTCTCTGCGTCTAGAGATAGAAGCAAAGAAGGCATTTATTCATATTGATGTGCTGAATCAAATTTATGAATCTTCTAGTTCCGTCTGGCGCCTGTCTATTCTGTACAAAACCTACTTGATCCTTATTAATTAACAATGGGATTAGTTTGGTTAATCTGTTAGCGAGAATTTAAGAATAAAACTTTGAATCATTATTAATCAGAGAAATAGGCCTAAAGTTAGGGCATCTATCGGGAGTTTTTCCCGGCTTTGGCAAAGTGACTATACTTGCGCACAAGGACTCCTCCGGCATCTTTCCCCGGGACTTATAGGAATTGAACATTTTAGTCATATGGGAAATTCAAATTTCTGGAAAAGTTTTATAATATAAAATAGTGAATCCTTCGGGACCAGGGGCTTTTCCAGATGGCATAAGTTTGATTGCCTCAGCAATCTCTACTGCTGATATTTCACATTCTAAGCTTTCTAAATGTCCTGGAGACAGCCGAGGCAATGACACTCTGTCTAAGAATTTATCAATTATATTTGTAGAAGGCTGGGGGAGGTCCAAATTACATTCTAAATTATAAAGTTTGCTATAATACTCTGCAAACATATCACTAATTTTAGTTGGATGAAACACTTTTCGCCCCTGATCATCAAGTAAATATGCTATTTTTGATTGGGCATTCACATGCCGGAGTTTGGATGCCAAAAGAGTTGAGGCCCTGTTGCCTTTTAAGTAAAATGTTTTCCTGAGACGTCTCACCATGAGAGATGTACAATCTAAATTAATTTTGTTAATTTTAGCCTTAATTTCTCCTATCATTGCTGATAGGGAGGACGATGGACCAAGTTTATTAGCCTGGTTCAAATTGTACAATTCTTTTTCCAATGTTCTTAAATTATTGCTATTAAATCTCTTCAGATGAGACGCTCTAGAAATAAAATGATCTCTTAACACAGCCTTATGCGCATTCCAAGTCACCTCGCCAGGAACCTCGGGTGAGGCATTCTCCGAAAAATAATCACACAAAGCTTTCTCCGTCAGTGACCTGTTCACAACATCATTTAACAAATAATCACCTAAATTCCAGGTTCTGTTAGGGGCTGATGAAACAATTTCGTCAATATGCATTATGATTGGAGCATGGTCGGACCAGTTGATGTTCAAGATATCAGATTTCAAGATGTGCGGAATTAAAGCATCCTGGACCATAAACCGGTCCAGCCTGGAATACATATATTTAGAGACAGAATAATACGTAAAATCTCTTTCATTCTCATGCATCAGTCTCCAACGGTCGTATAAGCCACATTCAATCATATCTGGAGCATTTATACGCTAATCTGTCACTGTCCCCTCTATGCTGTCGATCACGTTCTTCCCTAGCGTTATCCAATTCACCATCCATAACAAAATTCGTGTCACCACACATTACCAAGCTGCCTCTCACATTCTCATTCACTAAGTCCATCAATTTCCTAAAAAACTGCAACTGACCGGTGTTTGGAAAATACATGTTCACAATAGTATATTCAATAGTATTGAGTGATCCTATCCATATTAAATACCTCCCGTCATCATCCGTTATTACTTTGTTTGTCAAACATGCTGTAACCGTGTAAGCGTGCAGAAGCCGAACACAGAGAGATGGACACAGGTATTCAGGAAGTAAGAGGCCTTTATTCACATTACCGATCGGGTCTCAGATGAACTCCTGTTCCAAAATTCTGAGCACTGAATACATAGAGTACATTCCTTATATAGCACTGTAGCTCCTCCCATAATTAGCTACGCCCACACATACCCTTAACCTAATCAATGAATAGAGTCTAAACTCATCCATCCGGTCTAACCACATGGCTCATCTGAAACAAAGGAGAGGGACACGTAATTCCAGTTCCTGCATTCCTGCACATGCTCAGTACAGTGATGACAGTATCTTAGCTACGTGTAACTAACTAACTGATACTACAAACACATGTACCTACATATGCCTTGTGGCAATTTTGGCCTGCTAAACTTTTATTTTACTGGAATTCCATCACAATGCTACATTCCTGTGAAAGAAAATCAATGTACCTCTAGACTTGGATTTATAAGTGCAATGGTATTGGACTGGGAAAAGCTTTGACATAATTTTATGGTCTTTATCATCTTTAAAATGTGTTTCCTGCACACAGATCACATCTGATTTGTTGGATTTTGCTTCTTTGAATAATAATCCTCTCTTGTGGGCGGTGTTCAGGCCTCTCACATTAAATGACATATTTTAAAACCATGGTTTATGGAACAGTAATACCTGGTAAGGGTAAAAGAACATTCAATTTTGTGAGAGTCCAAGCAACTGCCTTCCAAGAGAGAAACATGCAAGTCCAACAATACTGTCAGAAAAAACTCAAGCTGTGTACTTGTGTGTACAGGAATAGTGAGTAAACAGATTTTTACAAGTTGCCGATGCCACGTAGTATGCATTTTTGACATTCTTATTTTCTGGGTGCTAATCTGCTAAATAGTACATTTTGGGGCCTGCTCTTCATATCTGAGAGTTAAATAGAAGTGTCTAATAGTGTGCTTACAGCGCAGTTGTAAAAATTCTAATTTTCTGGGTGCTAATCTGCTACATAGTACATTTTGGGGCGTGCACTTCATATCTGAGAGTCAAATCGAAGTGTCTAATAGTGTGCTTACAGCGCAGTGGTAAACATTCTAATTGTTTTGCTGCTAATCTGCTAAATAGTACATTTTGGGGCCTGCTCTTCATATCTGAGAGTCAAATAGAAGTGTCTAATAGTGTGCTTACAGCGCAGTCGTAAACATTCTAATTGTTTTGCTGCTAATCTGCTAAATAGTACATTTTGGGGCCTGATCTTCAAATCTGAGAGTCAAATAGAAGTGTCTAATAGTGTGCTTACAGTGCAGTTGTAAAAAATTCTCATTTTCTGGGTGCTAATCTGCTAAATAGTAAATTTTTGGGCCTGCGCTTCATATCTGAGAGTCAAATAGAAGCGTCTAATAGTGTGCTTACAGCGCAGTTGTAAATATTCTAATTGTTTTGCTGCTAATCTGCTAAATAGTACATTTGCGACCTGCAGTGCACTTAATATCTGAGAGTCAAATAGAAGCATCAAATAGAGCGCTTTCAGTGCAGTTGTAAACATTCTAATTGTTTTGCTCCTAATCTGCTGCTGCTTACATTGGAGTTTTAAAAAGTTTTTTTTTTTTTTTGGTGCTATATAGTATATTCGGGGTGTGCACTTCATACCCGAGAGTCAAATAGAAGCATCTAATAGTGCACTTACAGCGCAGTTGTAAACATTCTAATTGTTTTGGTGCTAAACTGCTAAATAGTAAATTTGGGGCGTACTCTTCATATTTGCGTGTGAAATAAACGTGTCAAATTGTGCGCTTACAGTGCAGTTGTAAAAATTCTTATTTTCTGGGTGCTAATCTGCTAAATAGTACATTTGCGGACTGCACTTCATAGAGTCAAATAGAAGCGTCAAATAGTGCGCTTACAGCACAGTTGTAAACATTTTAATTGTTTTGCTGCTAATCTGCTAAATAGTACATTTTGGGGCCTGCTCTTCATATCTGAGAGTCAAATAGAAGCGTCTAATAGTGTGCTTACAGTGCAGTGGTAAACATTCTAATTGTTTTGCTGCTAATCTGTTAAATAGTACATTTTGGGGCCTGCTCTTCATATCTGAGAGTCAAATAGAAGCGTCAAATAGTGCGCTTACAGCGCAGTTGTAAACAGAGACGGCTCTCTAATTAGGCGATTTAGGCGCACAGTCAGGGGCCTCGCGGCCACCTAAATCGCCTGAGGGCAGACTGACATGTCAGGTTCTCGGTCTAAGACCGAGGACCCGACACAGGAGGGGGCTCGGCGGCTTGCCCTTTGTGCCGCCGGGTGCGAGGCCACTCCTGTCAGTCCGCCCGGGGAGAGAGCCAGCCTCAGTCTGCAGCTCTGTCGGGTGTGAGCTGCAGACTGAGGTGTCTTGTGCTCTCCAGCCAATCAGAGCGTTGCCGCGGGTTACCATTCCCCATGTGGTCTGCAGCTCTGCATCCGGCGGAGCTGCAGACTGGAAAGCCCACTGGACCACCAGGGACAGATTGACCCCACTGGACCACCAGGCACAGATTGACCCTGTAATAACTGGCTGTGTTTTTCTATAGTTGAATAAGTCTTTTATGTATATATATATATAGATATTTCTTCTTATCTTCAGTTGATTGATATATATACGTCTTTTGTATATATAGTCTTGGGCCAAATGCTCGCCACAATAATATATGTCTATATTATTGAAAATTAGTAATACGGAATCTGACGTTCTTTATAAAAAATGAGTATTTATTCTACATTCAACAGGAAACAGTTATATATACTTAACAGATGGTAATTCTTAACGATGTTACAGAGAGTCGTCTTGACATCAGAGAGGAGAGCAAATGGATCGTAGCAGGAAGAGCGCTCGTAATCCTTTGTCCTTGACTCTATATACCCCAAATTACGTCATAATGTTTAGTTTAGACCCTGCCATATAAGGAAGTTCCCTATATAAAGACCGCCTCAAATCTCTTATACAGCACATTCCAGAGACCTCATATTACAGAGTAGCAAACACCATCTGTTCTGTTTAACCCATTAGACAGCCACACCTTAATATGTATTTGAATAGGAACATACAGAATATGCAATATTCTACATTTCCCTCTGTTTATGGTTTATTTATAAACCATAATAATGTTATTTACCTGTCCATTCATACATGATTCGTATCACATTTCATATCACATTCGTTGGGTATAAGAAGAGATGTGTTCATAGCTACCCGGTATCTGAGATTCCTTGGAAGTATTGTGTATTACCCTGTTTACAGTTTCCTTTAGTGTATTCTCCTTCTGTTTTACCTTTTCATTTACGAGTATATACAGTTTTCTAATTCTACATTGCATAATTACTTGTAAAACAATACATATTATAGATACACATATAACAATAATAAATGGATGAAATAAAATATTTACAATTGCTGATCCTACAGATGATTTAGCAAGTGTGTTTGTACTTTTAATTATGTCATTCCACCAAGAGGAACTAGAAACAATTGACCATTCATGTTCTATCTCCTTTAATTTACCCTGTTCATGTTCAAATTGAATTTCTGTTTCTTTCAACTGTTTTTGTAACGAATATAATAATATCTTGTCTTTCCTAATCTCATCTGCCCACTTTCTCCATGGAAACTCATTTGTTTGTGAAACATTTAATTGAATAGGCATGATATCTATATCTTGTATAGGACTCTTTGATATGTTAACTTGAGTTCCTTGTATATGTATTATTAGTGGACCCCCATTGATACAATATAACCCTTTCTGTAATGTTTCTGAATGTGTACATTCTGAAAATGTAGCTCTTACTAACTCATTATTTGACATAACCTGTACACATACTTTGTCTTTTTCTATGGGAGTTACAATTTCATGAGGATTTTTAACTGTTTTAATTTTACCAGAACATGAACTTTGGTTATGAAAACATGAATGATAAATGGTTTCAACTTGGTTATTTAAACATATTATTTTGGATGGAAAATGTAGACAACTAGAAAGATCTACCTGCTCAAGTTCAGTAATGTTATTATAAAATACAAAATCAGGATATTGTAATTTATAAAATAATAATTGTGTGTTACTAATAGGAATTCCTAATACCGACATTGAAAATAGTGTGTTTTCAGTACCAGAAATTGGTATTAAAGAAGAACTTATACATATATCATTGTTACATCCCAACCATTTGTTAACCCATAAATCTGTATGATTTTTAGCGAACGCAAACTCCTCAGGTAAACTACGTTTGAGTTCTATAGGAGTAGTACCACCTTGTAATGCTTGTGCCATCACCTTAAAATCTGTAGAATATTCAACTTGTATCTCTAAACAAGCTTTGGCTACCTGGGATGAATCTGCATTTCTCATTAATGCCAAAGTAGCTTCCTGTAAATGTTGAACAGAGGGTGCAATAACAGAGGCTGTGTTCATAACCATATTTTTCAATATTTGATTTAAACCTCTTTGAATATGCAATCCTTTTCCCCCTATTAACCCTACAGTTCCCAAATCATTCTTTAATGTTTGAATATCCATAGAATTGGTGATACTTCCTATAGTACCAAATCCAGCCATAATTCCTTCTACTATATCTCTTTTTTTTCTGTTTGATACTTTACTTCCTCCAAACCAATGTTCTAAGCCTCGTTCCATATTTAATAAATGTTCCTTACATTGTGGAAATTTACTTGAGATTTTCCACTGTGAAACATTGAAATGCCAAACTATTGTTGCAAATTTCCCATCTAATAACAAAGGCTTTGATTGAAAATGATTCAATTGAAAGGGACTTGATAACTTAAAAACCTTATTTTTGCATTCTACCATTCTGGGAGAGAATACATTTACCTTAACATCACCACATCTCTCATGATGATTTCTTAACATTAAACAACATTGATAGTTTCCACTATCACTGTAGGTAGGATTGTCTAAATAGAAAACAAACATTTCTTCCGACCAATCCACCTTTCCTAGTACACCTCTGTGAATAACCTTTGGCGTTGTATGTGACATACTACCCAAAAACATTCCTTCCCTTTTCCATGTCATTACAGACTCAGGGGGTAAACTTATATGTGTACTACATGTTAATCTAAGTCTTTCCTTTCCTTCCTGGATATCTACAAGACTAGGCTTCATTATAATATCTCGCATAACATAATCAGTTACCAGAAACATCATGTTAACTCTTACTGTCAATGATTCCCTAGATGCTCGTATTTCCCATATCCAAGGTATACCTGGAGTATTGTTTTTTAAGAGGAATTCTGGCTCTAAATGTATAAGCCAGTATTGTATTGTATAAAGTACCTCACCACCTCGTCCTCGCGTTGTTACTGAAGTTTGTGCAACGTTCACATACATGTCACCTGACCAATTTACCATTTCCTCTCCATTAACTACAATCATGATATATGCATTTTGTAATATGTTAAGTTCCCATGATCCCGTTTTTACATTGTCTTGTACAAATGAACCTTTGGTCCAACTAAATAAATCATTAGGACCTATTGTAATGTTTAAATTAATAACACTATCTCCAGTGAAATTAATTTGCACATTGCATACTTGTAGATAACCATCTTTTGTCCCGAAACAAACATGACCTTTTAATACTTGTTCATTGTCTCTCTTTTTTCTAATATTTCCAAATAAGTCATTCTTTAATTCCTGATTGAAAGTCGTTTTGTTCATCTTAAAAATAACTATTACAAGAACTGTAGTCATCAATGTTAGCAGGATGCTGACGAACACCTTCTTTCTGCTACACGGTTGTCTTTGCGAACACATCGTCTGTCACCGGCCAACTTTCGTCTGTAGGTCTGCTTACAAATTATCTAAAATAAACTAAGAAAAACAAAGCAGTATCAATATATTACCAAATTATGTTGTAGGTTTATACAATTTGCACTGATCTGCATGAACCCAAAAACAATTTTGCCTCCGTTTATTCCGTGAACCATCAAGAGGTCTTTGCACTTGTACCATTGTTTGACCCATTGTATCTGTTATGTTATAAGGACCTTCCCAATTTGCCTCCCAAGGTCCAGTTTTCCTAAAAGTTTTTATCATGACCATACCCCCCTTTAAAAACTTTGAAAAATCAGGAGGTGCCATTTTGCACATACGAGTAGCTGCATGTGGAAGAATTTGCTCCAAATTTTCCTGCAGCATTTGCAACCATTTATTTTTAGCAATTGCATCTTTCTGTGGGGTAGACAAATATGGTTCATTAGGAAAATTTAACTGCATTTTCCTACCTGTCATCAATTCAAATGGAGTGTATTGTGTAGCTGAAGACATAGTGCCTCTAATACCCATAAGTACAGCAGGAAGTGCCTGTACCCATGTGTTGCCTTTCTCAAGTAACATTTTTGAAAGTCTAGATTTCAATGTTCGATTCATACGTTCCACAATCCCAGCAGATTGAGGATGATATGGAACATGAAATCTCTGCTCTATGCCTAGAATAGCACACAGTGCTTGCATGATTTTCCCTGTGAAATGGGTACCTCTGTCTGACTCTAGAAGTCTAGGAAATCCCCATCTTGAGAAAATGTGTGTCCATAATGCTTCAGCCGTTTTTTGTGAATCATCTTTAGTCAGAGGAATTACTTCTAACCATTTAGAGAATACATCCACAACTACTAACGCATATTTTAATCCATTCTTACCTGTTGGTAATGGCCCAATAAAATCAATTTGTAAAGTAGTCCAAGGACCATTTGCAGGTGCTATACGTTGTATAGGCGGTTTTTGTCCTTTAGGTCTGGGATTTATTTGTGCACATATCAAACATGATTGCACTACCTGTTGTACAGTCTTTTCCATGTTATCCCAATAAAACTTATCTCTGAGTACCTCTAACAATTTCTGCTGTCCAATGTGACCTAAACTTTCATGATTATATTGAGTAAATAACACTTTTAGATGTTCTGGCATGACCGGACACAGTTCTCCATTTTGGTCATGACACAAAACCCCGTTCTCATGAACAAATGGAGGTTTTGGATCAACCCGAGAAGCCGCAAGGGACGAATCCTTTGCCTGTTCTTCTGCAAAAGATGGAGGCTGTGTGTTAGTCTTTCTAACCACTGCTACTGACATAGGCTCTGTCTGCAATGCATTTTCACCAGTTAAAGCTGCTCTTTTTGCAAATTTATCAGCTATTTCATTTTCTTCACTAAGTAAATCTTTACCTTTTTGATGGGCAGGAACTTTAACTATAGCATGTAAACATGGCTCTTGAGACGCAATTCCAAATATGGTCTCTAGTGTCTCTTTGTGTGCTAACACTTTATTTGAGGCATCTACGAACCCTCTTCTTTTCCATATAGCTAAATGTTCTGTTAGTGATCTAACCACATATGAACTATCACTATATATCACTAGGGGATGCCCTTCTTTTTCCTCAAGTGTCAGTACTGTTTTTAAGGCTTCTAGTTCTGCTCTCTGAGCTGACAAATGACCTGGCAATTTATGCTCTACTGAAAATATATTTTGGATACCATATAGCATAACCTGTATAGTACTTCCCATCTGAACAGAATCTGGACCCGTCAACAAACACAGGTTCATCAGATTCACTTGCCTCCTTTCTGAAAAGAGAGAGAAAATTCTCTTCAACTTCTGCTAAACATTCATGGGGTTTACCCTCATATTGCATTAGTTGTGGAAGTACATACTTTGCCTTATGTTCTACTTTAATTTGCTTTGGTGATAGAGCTATTAACCATTGTGAAAATCTCTGATGTGACACACCTGGAATTCCTTTTTCAAGAAGTAATTTCAAAGGTGTTTGTGGTGTTTGCAGAATTATGTCCTTGAATCCCACTATGTGTTCAGTTGCCATTACCGCAAAATGTACTCCTACCAAATGTCTGGCACAAATTTCTAGCCCTCTTTCCACTGGGGAAAGAATTTTAGAAAAATATCCCACTATTCTCCATATCTCTTGCTGCAATTGTAATAGTACTGCGGAGACAGCCGTCTCTGAAGTATGTACTTGAATTGCAAAAGATGCAGTTGGATGTATTGTTGCTAAAGCAGGTGCAACCTGTAAGTCTCTTTTAAGTACCTCAAATGCATTCTGATGTTCATCTGTCCATGGTCCAAATGAAGATTCACTATTTTTCAAGAGATCATATAAAGGTTTGGCTTTTTCAGCGAACCCTTCAATGAATTCTCTGGAAAAATTCATTAATCCTAGGAACTGGCGTAAGGCCTTGTGTGAAGTCGGTACAGGAAGAGAAGAAATTGTTTTGATTCTTTCCTGCACTGGCTTCTTGTGTCCTGGACCAATTTGTACACCCAAGTATTGTACTTCTGGTTGCATCAGTGTTACTTTGCGTGTATTCAGTTTTAAACCAGAATCCTGCAAAAGGAAAAATAATTCATTTAACAGAATCAGGTGTTCTTCCTCAGTTTCAGTCTGCAAAAGCATATCATCAACATATTGTAACAAGCATTCTGGCCTAGAAAACTTAGACAAAACTTTTGCTAATGCCTGATGAAAATATGTTGGAGAACTGTGAAAACCCTGGGGTAACACAGTAAACACATATTGCTGATTTTGAAATGTAAAAGCAAATTTATACTGACAACTATGCTATAGTGGTACAGAGAAAAACCCATTACTTACATCTAGTACTGAGTATACCTTAGCCGTTGACGTCAATCGTGACATTATATCTGGGGTTTCTGCCACCACATGTGTAGAAGGTGGTGTGTATTTATTTAATGTACGTAAATCAATTGTTAATCTCCAGCAATTCGATTCTTTTTTCAAAATTGGCCACAAATTATGATTGCATGGACTATTTGCTTTTCTAATTATTCCTCTCTGTTCCAAATCATTAATGACACTTGCAATAGAATCAATTGAATCTGGGGGTAATCTATACTGCCTCTGTGGGAGTGGATCAGGACCTTGAATGTCAATCAGCACATTTTTAAATCTTCCACATTCATTTTTACTTTGTGCCCATAAATCTGGATAACTCTGTACAATCTCTTTAAGTTCAAGGTTATCCCTAGTATTAGGCCATTGCATTTCTGTAGACACTACATCTACTGGACAAACAATTCCTAGCTCCCCATATTCAGTAGGATCCAATAGCACTGGTTTCCTACCCTTAGCATCTTTCCAAATAGCTTTGTTTCCCAAATCTACAATCCAACCTCTTTTTTGCATAACATCTGTGCCTATGATATTATCAACATTTTTGCAGTACCAGATATCAATTTTTGTTTTTAAACACTGAGGTATTTCTAAAGTAACATTATTTACTAATGTTGCCATAGATCCTCCACTTCTGTCAAAACCTACAATTGTACATATAGGTGCACTTGGTGATAAAGGTAGTTGAAAACTAGTTATACTTAACTGAGCACCTGTATCAACAAGAAATTCCGTGTCATAACCTTTTAAAGAACATTTAATGTATGGTCTACCACATCCATCTAAATTTAATGGAGCTAAAAATTCAAGTGGACGTGGCCTGATTCCTTTAGATTGTCATTGTGAATTTAAAATTTGGTCAGTCTGATTAGACATGTTAGAAATCCCAACCTGTCTGTCTCCTGTGTTTGAGGAAGCTACAATTTCTCTCACTTGCCTTATCAGAGGAGTATATGGTGAATCTCTAGTGTTTTCTACATTAGGATTATTGTGAATAAATCCATTTGATTTGCCATAATCCCTTGATTGGAAATCATGAAAATAACTCCTGCAGTTTCTCTTTATATGACCTGGCTTGTTACAGTAGAAACAGACCAGAATATGTGTCGAGTTTCTTTCATAGTGGGAGTGGGGCATATTAAAACTTGGAGCTTCTCTCCTCTTTGTCTGAGTTCTAGCAGCTGCAGGAGGCGAGGGTGGGGGGGACTTCCTGTGTCTGGGTTTGTCCTCTCCCCTTTCTCTCCTAACTGCACAGACAGATTTTTTTATATTTTGTTGTCTGGATTCCCTTCTCACCCTATCTAGAAATGATGCAGCATCTTCAATATTTTGACACTGGAGAGCGCATGCAATTGATATTGGATCAAGATATTTAAATTTCTTTACAAATGCATTTATCATAGATTTTGGTGTCTGATCATCAGGAATACTCATTACCAATCTGTATGCACGCTCAAATTTTAAAAGGAAACTGAAGACATCTTCATTTATATTTGGTTTTAAATTTTCTAAAATCTCAATATCCACATGCTCATTTCCTGTTGTTAATCTTATTAATTGTGTCAATCTATCTCGCTCATTCCCATGGACTATTTCACCATCTTCATCATGAGGGGTACTTATGGGTGGGGTCAGTCTACGTGCAATGTATGTTGGCAGCCATATTTTAAACAATCTGTTCCTTTGTTCGTCATTCAAATTATGTTTCGATAAATTAGACTCAAATATGTCTGCATTACCAAAGGCATCCATTGATGGATTATATGGGGGAATATCTTTGGTAACTTTCATCAGCTGCTCTTGAATTTTTAATTTAAGTTTTGCAGCCTTATCTAACAATTTTCTATGTTGCAAATCAGCCTGGGATGATATTTCTGTGACATCAACTTGCTCTGGTATCAAATTATGATCACTCCTTGTAATCACACACAACTGTTTGGCTTCAGTTCTAAGTTTACAAATTAATTCAGATTTAAGATCCAGTTGTTCTCCCAAATCATAAATACTTGCCTGTAGTCTATCACAGTTAGTACATTTCATTTCTGTTACACATACAGATTTCTCTTTACTGTCTGTCTGTGTACTTTTTAAATCTTGCACTTTTACTTGTGCTGGTACTTGCAATTTTGTTGGAGCCACTCCTGTTCCAAGGATCATTGTGTCAAATGTTTCTACCAATTTTAAAACATTTCTAATTTTCTTTTTTGTTTTATTTAAACATAACAATTTATTATCAATAGCTGCATTTGCTTATTTACATTGTTCATACAAACTTGCCCACAATTGACTATCTGTATGGCATCTATCAAACACAAAATCAAGTTTACTTTTCTCTGCAATATCAGTAACAAAATCCATTATTACTCACCAGACAAGATGATCTTTAATGCACGACACCGTCTGCCTTTAGTCTTACAGCTGCGCAGTGTGGATTTGCTTCTGGAAACTTGCCAATCTCTGCCACGTGCTTGCTTCTAGATTTCACGTTGTATCTTGTGCTGCTTTCTTTATAACACGTGCTTTTGACTGTTGTAGAATATAATCTTGGAACAGTCTTTGTGATTTAAAAAAACCTTTGTCTTCTAATAAGCACACACAACTCTTAACACAGCTTTAAACACGTTCTTTTTTTCTGAGTTCTGCCTGCACACACTTCTATTCAACACAAAAAGTAATTCGATATCCGTGCTCTCTCTGCTCACCTCCCCCTCTGAATAGAAGTTTGTAACAGCAGAAAACAGTCTGGCTGGCTCGTCAATGTAATAACTGGCTGTGTTTTTCTATAGTTGAATAAGTCTTTTATGTATATATATATATAGATATTTCTTCTTATCTTCAGTTGATTGATATATATACGTCTTTTGTATATATAGTCTTGGGCCAAATGCTCGCCACAATAATATATGTCTATATTATTGAAAAGTACTAATACGCAATCTGACGTTCTTTATAAAAAATGAGTATTTATTCTACATTCAACAGGAAACAGTTATATATACTTAACAGATGGTAATTCTTAACGATGTTACAGAGAGTCATCTTGACATCAGAGAGGAGAGCAAACGGATCGTAGCAGGAAGAGACCGTAATCCTTTGTCCTTGACTCTATATACCCCAAATTACGTAATAATGTTTAGTTTAGACCCTGCCATATAAGGAAGTTCCCTATATAAAGACTGCCTCAAATCTCTTATACAGGAAATTCCAGAGACCTCATGTTACAGAATAGCAAACACCATCTGTTCTGTTTAACCCATTAGACAGCCACACCTTAATATGTATTTGAATAGGAACATACAGAATATGCAATATTCTACAGACCCCACTGGACCCTCACTAGGAAAAAGTAAATTTTAACTCCTGCCACCTCATCCTGTCAGTCATATCTGTCACCCTCACACTGTCACCTCACACTGTCACCCTCACACTGTCACCCCTGTAAACAATTCTGTCACTCCCTCCCACTCACCCTGTAAACACCCTGTCAACCCCCAATTCTGTCACCCCTTCACCCTGTCACTCCCTCTCACCCTGTCACTCCCCTCACCCTGCCACTTCTCACACTGCCACACCACCTGTCACCCTCACCCTGCCACCACACTGTCACCTATCGTCACTGTAATAATCATGTTTTTCTTTCAGTTGAATAAGTCTTTTATGTATATATATATATAGATATTTCTTCTTATCTTCAGTTGGTTGCTATATATATGTCTTTTGTATATATAGTCTTGGGCCACATGCTCGCCACAATAATATATGTCTATATTATTGAAAATTAGTAATACGCAATCTGACGTTCTTTATAAAAAATGAGTATTTATTCTACATTCAACAGGAAACAGTTATATATACTTAACAGATGGTAATTCTTAACGATGTTACAGAGAGTCGTCTTGACATCAGAGAGGAGAGCAAACGGATCGTAGCAGGAAGAGCCCCGTAATCCTTTGTCCTTGACTCTATATACCCCAAATTACGTCATAATGTTTAGTTTAGACCCTGCCATATAAGGAAGTTCCCTATATAAAGACCGCCTCAAATCTCTTATACAGCCGCCTCAAATCTCTTATACAGGAAATTCCAGAGACCTCATATTACAGAGTAGCAAACACCATCTGTTCTGTTTAACCCATTAGACAGCCACACCTTAATATGTATTTGAATAGGAACATACAGAATATGCAATATTCTACATTTCCCTCTGTTTATGGTTTATTTATAAACCATAATAATGTTATTTACCTGTCCATTCATACATCATTCGTATCACATTTCATATCACATTCGTTGGGTATAAGAAGAGATGTGTTCATAGCTACCCGGTATCTGAGATTCCTTGGAAGTATTGTGTATTACCCTGTTTACAGTTTCCTTTAGGGTATTCTCCTTTTGTTTTACCTTTTCATTTATGAGTATATACAGTTTTCTAATTCTACATTGCATAATTACTTGTAAAACAATACATATTATAGATACATATACAACAATAATAAATGGATGAAATAAAATATTTACAATTGCTGATCCTACAGATGATTTAGCAAGTGTGTTTGTACTTTTAATTATGTAATTCCACCAAGAGGAACTAGAAACAATTGACCATTCATGTTCTATCACCTTTAATTTACCCTGTTCATGTTCAAATTGAATTTCTGTTTCTTTCAACTGTTTTTGTAATGAATATAATAATATCTTGTCTTTCCTAATCTCATCTGCCCACTTTCTCCATGGAAACTCATTTGTTTGTGAAACATTTAATTGAATAGGCATAATATCTATCTCTTGTATAGGACTATTCGATATATTAACTTGAGTTCCTTGAATATGTATTATTAGTGGACCCCCATTGATACAATATAACCCTTTCTGTAATGTTTCTGAATGTGTACATTCTGAAAATGTAGCTCTTACTAACTCATTATTTGACATAACCTGTACACATACTTTGTCTTTTTCTATGGGAGTTACAATTTCATGAGGATTTTTAACTGTTTTAATTTTACCTGAACATGAACTTTGGTTATGAAAACATGAATGATAAATGGTTTCAACTTGGTTATTTAAACATATTATTTTGGATGGAAAATGTAGACAACTAGAAAGATCTACCTGCTCAAGTTCAGTAATGTTATTATAAAATACAAAATCAGGATATTGTAATTTATAAAATAATAATTGTGTGTTACTAATAGGAATTCCTAATACCGACATTGAAAATAGTGTGTTTTCAGTACCAGAAATTGGTATTAAAGAAGAACTTATACATATATCATTGTTACATCCCAACCATTTGTTAACCCATAAATCTGTATGATTTTTAGCGAACGCAAACTTCTCAGGTAAACTACGTTTGAGTTCTATAGGAGTAGTACCACCTTGTAATGCTTGTGCCATCACCTTAAAATCTGTAGAATATTCAACTTGTATCTCTAAACAAGCTTTGGCTACCTGGGATGAATCTGCATTTCTCATTAATGCCAAAGTAGCTTCCTGTAAATGTTGGACAGAGGGTGCAATAACAGAGGCTGTGTTCATAACCATATTTTTCAATATTTGATTTAAACCTCTTTGAATATGCAATCCTTTTCCCCCTATTAACCCTACAGTTCCCAAATCATTCTTTAATGTTTGAATATCCATAGAATTGGTGATACTTCCTATAGTACCAAATCCAGCCATAATTCCTTCTACTATATCTCTTTTTTTTCTGTAATACTTTACTTCCTCTAAACCAATGTTCTAAGCCTCGTTCCATATTTAATAAATGTTCCTTACATTGTGGAAATTTACTTGAGATTTTCCACTGTGAAACATTGAAATGCCAAACTATTGTTGCAAATTTCCCATCTAATAACAAAGGCTTTGATTGAAAATGATTCAATTGAAAGGGACTTGATAACTTAAAAACTTATTTTTGCATTCTACCATTCTGGGAGAGAATACATTTACCTTAACATCACCACATCTCTCATGATGATTTCTTAACATTAAACAACATTGATAGTTTCCACTATCACTGTAGGTAGGATTGTCTAAATAGAAAACAAACATTTCTTCCGACCAATCCACCTTTACTAGTACACCTCTGTGAATAACCTTTGGCGTTGTATAAAAAAACATTCCTTCCCTTTTCCATGTGATTACAGACTCAGGGGGTAAACTTATATGTGTACTACATGTTAATCTAAGTCTTTTCCTTTCCTTCCTGGATATCTACAAGACTAGGCTTCATTATAATATCTCGCATAACATAATCAGTTACCAGAAACATCATGTTAACTCTTACTGTCAATGATTCCCTAGATGCTTGTATTTCCCATATCCAAGGTATACCTGGAGTATTGTTTTTTAAGAGGAATTCTGGCTCTAAATGTATAAGCCAGTATTGTATTGTATAAAGTACCTCACCACCTCTTCCTCGCGTTGTTACTGAAGTTTGTGCAACGTTCACATACATATCACCTGACCAATTTACCATTTCCTCTCCATTAACTACAATCATGATATATGCATTTTGTAATATGTTAAGTTCCCATGATCCCGTTTTTACATTGTCTTGTACAAATGAACCTTTGGTCCAACTAAATAAATCATTAGGACCTATTGTAATGTTTAAATTAATAACAATTAATAACACTATCTCCTGTGAAATTAATTCGCACATTGCATACTTGTAGATAGCCATCTTTTGTCCCGAAACAAACATGACCTTTTAATACTTGTTCATTGTCTCTCTTTTCTAATATTTCCAAATAAGTCATTCTTTAATTCCTGATTGAAAGTCGTTTTGTTCATCTTAAAAATAACTATTACAAGAACTGTAGTCATCAATGTTAGCAGGATGCTGACGAACACCTTCTTTCTGCTACACGGTTGTCTTTGCGAACACATCGTCTGTCACCGGCCAACCTTCGTCTGTAGGTCTGCTTACAAATTATCTAAAATAAACTAAGAAAAACAAAGCAGTATCAATATATTACCAAATTATGTTGTAGGTTTATACAATTTGCACTGATCTGCATGAACCCAAAAACAATTTTGCCTCCGTTTATTCCGTGAACCATCAAGAGGTCTTTGCACTTGTACCATTGTTTGACCCATTGTATCTGCTATGTTATAAGGACCTTCCCAATTTGCCTCCCAAGGTCCAGTTTTCCTAAAAGTTTTTATCATGACCATACCCCTCTTTAAAAACTTTGAAAAATCAGGAGGTGCCATTTTGCACATTCGAGTAGCTGCATGTGGAAGAATTTGCTCCAAATTTTCCTGCAGCATTTGCAACCATTTATTTTTAGCAATTGCATCTTTCTGTGGGGTAGACAAATATGGTTCATTAGGAAAATTTAACTGCATTTTCCTACCTGTCATCAATTCAAATGGAGTATATTGTGTAGCTGAAGACATAGTGCCTCTAATACCCATAAGTACAGCAGGAAGTGCCTGTACCCATGTGTTGCCTTTCTCAAGTAACATTTTTGAAAGTCTAGATTTCAATGTTCGATTCATACGTTCCACAATCCCAGCAGATTGAGGATGATATGGAACATGAAATCTCTGCTCTATGCCTAGAATAGCACACAGTGCTTGCATGATTCTCCCTGTGAAATGGGTACCTCTGTCTGACTCTAGAAGTCTAGGAAATCCCCATCTTGAGAAAATGTGTGTCCATAATGCTTCAGCCGTTTTTTGTGAATCATCTTTAGTCAGAGGAATTACTTCTAACCATTTAGAGAATACATCCACAACTACTAACGCATATTTTAATCCATTCTTACCTGTTGGTAATGGCCCAATAAAATCAATTTGTAAAGTAGTCCAAGGACCATTTGCAGGTGCTATACGTTGTATAGGCGGTTTTTGTCCTTTAGGTCTGGGATTTATTTGTTCACATATCAAACATGATTGCACTACCTGTTGTACAGTCTTTTCCATGTTATCCCAATAAAACTTATCTCTGAGTACCTCTAACAATTTCTGCTGTCCAATGTGACCTAAACTTTCATGATTATATTGAGTAAATAACACTTTTAGATGTTCTGGCATGATCGGACACAGTTCTCCATTTTGGTCATGACACAAAACCCCGTTCTCATGAACAAATGGAGGTTTTGGATCAACCCGAGAAGCCGCAAGGGACGAATCCTTTGCCTGTTCTTCTGCAAAAGATGGAGGCTGTGTGTTAGTCTTTCTAACCACTGCTACTGACATAGGCTCTGTCTGCAATGCATTTTCACCAGTTAAAGCTGCTCTTTTTGCAAATTTATCAGCTATTTCATTTTCTTCACTAAGTAAATCTTTACCTTTTTGATGGGCAGGAACTTTAACTATAGCATGTAAACATGGCTCTTGAGACGCAATTCCAAATATGGTCTCTAGTGTCTCTTTGTGTGCTAACACTTTATTTGAGGCATCTACGAACCCTCTTCTTTTCCATATAGCTAAATGTTCTGTTAGTGATCTAACCACATATGAACTATCACTATATATCACTAGGGGACGCCCTTCTTTTTCCTCAAGTGTCAGTACTGTTTTTAATGCTTCTAGTTCTGCTTTCTGTGCTGACAAATGACCTGGCAATTTATGCTCTACTGAATATCCTCGTTTTGGATACCATATAGCATAACCTGTATAGTACTTCCCATCTGAACAGAATCTGGACCCGTCAACAAACACAGGTTCATCAGATTCACTTGCTTCCTTTCTGAAAAGAGAGAGAAAATTCTCTTCAACTTCTGCTAAACATTCATGGGGTTTACCCTCATATTGCATTAGTTGTGGAAGTACATACTTTGCCTTATGTTCTACCTTAATTTGCTTTGGTGATAGAGCTATTAACCATTGTGAAAATCTCTGATGTGACACACCTGGAATTCCTTTTTCAAGAAGTAATTTCAAAGGTGTGTGTGGTGTTTGCAAAATTATGTCCTTGAATCCCACTATGTGTTCAGTTGCCATTACCGCAAAATGTACTCCTACCAAATGTCTGGCACAAATTTCTAGCCCTCTTTCCACTGGGGAAAGAATTTTAGAAAAATATCCCACTATTCTCCATATCTCTTGCTGCAATTGTAATAGTACTGCGGAGACAGCCGTCTCTGAAGTATGTACTTGAATTGCAAAAGATGCAGTTGGATGTATTGTCGCTAAAGCAGGTGCAACCTGTAAGTCTCTTTTAAGTACCTCAAATGCATTCTGATGTTCATCTGTCCATGGTCCAAATGAAGATTCACTATTTTTCAAGAGATCATATAAAGGTTTGGCTTTTTCAGCAAACCCTTCAATGAATTCTCTGGAAAAATTCATTAATCCTAGGAACTGGCGTAAGGCCTTGTGTGAAGTCGGTACAGGAAGAGAAGAAATTGTTTTGATTCTTTCCTGCACTGGCTTCTTGTGTCCTGGACCAATTTGTACACCCAAGTATTGTACTTCTGGTTGCATCAGTGTTACTTTGCGTGTATTCAGTTTTAAACCAGAATCCTGCAAAAGGAAAAATAATTCATTTAACAGAATCAGGTGTTCTTCCTCAGTTTCAGTCTGCAAAAGCATATCATCAACATATTGTAACAAGCATTCTGGCCTAGAAAACTTAGACAAAACTTTTGCTAATGCCTGATGAAAATATGTTGGAGAACTGTGAAAACCCTGGGGTAACACAGTAAACACATATTGCTGATTTTGAAATGTAAAAGCAAATTTATACTGACAACTATGCTATAGTGGTACAGAGAAAAACCCATTACTTACATCTAGTACTGAGTATACCTTAGCCGTTGACGTCAATCGTGACATTATATCTGGGGTTTCTGCCACCACATGTGTAGAAGGTGGTGTGTATTTATTTAATGTACGTAAATCAATTGTTAATCTCCAGCAATTCGATTCTTTTTTCAAAATTGGCCACAAATTATGATTGCATGGACTATTTGCTTTTCTAATTATTCCTCTCTGTTCCAAATCATTAATGACACTTGCAATAGAATCAATTGAATCTGGGGGTAATCTATACTGCCTCTGTGGGAGTGGATCAGGACCTTGGATGTCAATCAGCACATTTTTAAATCTTCCACATTCATTTTTACTTTGTGCCCATAAATCTGGATAACTCTGTACAATCTCTTTAAGTTCAAGGTTATCCCTAGTATTAGGCCATTGCATTTCTGTAGACACTACATCTACTGGACAAACAATTCCTAGCTCCCCATATTCAGTAGGATCCAATAGCACTGGTTTCCTACCCTAGCATCTTTCCAAATAGCTTTGTTTCCCAAATCTACAATCCAACCTCTTTTTTGCATAACATCTGTGCCTATGATATTATCAACATTTTTGCAGTACCAGATATCAATTTTTGTTTTTAAACACTGAGGTATTTCTAAAGTAACATTATTTACTAATGTTGCCATAGATCCTCCACTTCTGTCAAAACCTACAATTGTACATATAGGTGCACTTGGTGATAAAGGTAGTTGTAAACTAGTTATACTTAACTGAGCACCTGTATCAACAAGAAATTCCGTGTCATAACCTTTTAAAGAACATTTAATGTATGGTCTACCACATCCATCTAAATTTAATGGAGCTAAAAATTCAAGTGGACGTGGCCTGATTCCTTTAGATTGTCATTGTGAATTTAAAATTTGGTCAGTCTGATTAGACATGTTAGAAATCCCAACCTGTCTGTCTCCTGTGTTTGAGGAAGCTACAATTTCTCTCACTTGCCTTATCAGAGGAGTATATGGTGAATCTCTAGTGTTTTCTACATTAGGATTATTGTGAATAAATCCATTTGATTTGCCATAATCCCTTGATTGGAAATCATGAAAATAACTCCTGCAGTTTCTCTTTATATGACCTGGCTTGTTACAGTAGAAACAGACCAGAATATGTGTCGAGTTTCTTTCATAGTGGGAGTGGGGCATATTAAAACTTGGAGCTTCTCTCCTCTTTGTCTGAGTTCTAGCAGCTGCAGGAGGCGAGGGTGGGGGGGACTTCCTGTGTCTGGGTTTGTCCTCTCCCCTTTCTCTCCTAACTGCACAGACAGATTTTTTTATATTTTGTTGTCTGGATTCCCTTCTCACCCTATCTAGAAATGATGCAGCATCTTCAATATTTTGACACTGGAGAGCGCATGCAATTGATATTGGATCAAGATATTTAAATTTCTTTACAAATGCATTTATCATAGATTTTGGTGTCTGATCATCAGGAATACTCATTACCAATCTGTATGCACGCTCAAATTTTAAAAGGAAACTGAAGACATCTTCATTTATATTTGGTTTTAAATTTTCTAAAATCTCAATATCCACATGCTCATTTCCTGTTGTTAATCTTATTAATTGTGTCAATCTATCTCGCTCATTCCCATGGACTATTTCACCATCTTCATCATGAGGGGTACTTATGGGTGGGGTCAGTCTACGTGCAATGTATGTTGGCAGCCATATTTTAAACAATCTGTTCCTTTGTTCGTCATTCAAATTATGTTTCGATAAATTAGACTCAAATATGTCTGCATTACCAAAGGCATCCATTGATGGATTATATGGGGGAATATCTTTGGTAACTTTCATCAGCTGCTCTTGAATTTTTAATTTAAGTTTTGCAGCCTTATCTAACAATTTTCTACGTTGCAAATCAGCCTGGGATGATATTTCTGTGACATCAACTTGCTCTGGTATCAAATTATGATCACTCCTTGTAATCACACACAACTGTTTAGCTTCAGTTCTAAGTTTACAAATTAATTCAGATTTAAGATCCAGTTGTTCTCCCAAATCATAAATACTTGCCTGTAGTCTATCACAGTTAGTACATTTCATTTCTGTTACACATACAGATTTCTCTTTACTGTCTGTCTGTGTACTTTTTAAATCTTGCACTTTTACTTGTGCTGGTACTTGCAATTTTGTTGGAGCCACTCCTGTTCCAAGGATCATTGTGTCAAATGTTTCTACCAATTTTAAAACATTTCTAATTTTCTTTTTTGTTTTATTTAAACATAACAATTTATTATCAATAGCTGCATTTGCTTGTTTACATTGTTCATACAAACTTGCCCACAATTGACTATCTGTATGGCATCTATCAAACACAAAATCAAGTTTACTTTTCTCTGCAATATCAGTAACAAAATCCATTATTACTCACCAGACAAGATGATCTTTAATGCACGACACCGTCTGCCTTTAGTCTTACAGCTGCGCAGTGTGGATTTGCTTCTGGAAACTTGCCAATCTCTGCCACGTGCTTGCTTCTAGATTTCACGTTGTATCTTGTGCTGCTTTCTTTATAACACGTGCTTTTGACTGTTGTAGAATATAATCTTGGAACAGTCTTTGTGATTTAAAAAAACCTTTGTCTTCTAATAAGCACACACAACTCTTAACACAGCTTTAAACACGTTCTTTTTTTCTGAGTTCTGCCTGCACACACTTCTATTCAACACAAAAAGTAATTCGATATCCGTGCTCTCTCTGCTCACCTCCCCCTCTGAATAGAAGTTTGTAACAGCAGAAAACAGTCTGGCTGGCTCGTCAATGTAATAACTGGCTGTGTTTTTCTATAGTTGAATAAGTCTTTTATGTATATATATATATAGATATTTCTTCTTATCTTCAGTTGATTGATATATATACGTCTTTTGTATATATAGTCTTGGGCCAAATGCTCGCCACAATAATATATGTCTATATTATTGAAAATTAGTAATACGCAATCTGACGTTCTTTATAAAAAATGAGTATTTATTCTACATTCAACAGGAAACAGTTATATATACTTAACAGATGGTAATTCTTAACGATGTTACAGAGAGTCGTCTTGACATCAGAGAGGAGAGCAAACGGATCGTCGTAATCCTTTGTCCTTGACTCTATATACCCCAAATTACGTCATAATGTTTAGTTTAGACCCTGCCATATAAGGAAGTTCCCTATATAAAGACCGCCTCAAATCTCTTATACAGCACATTCCAGAGACCTCATATTACAGAGTAGCAAACACCATCTGTTCTGTTTAACCCATTAGACAGCCACACCTTAATATGTATTTGAATAGGAACATACAGAATATGCAATATTCTACAGACCCCACTGGACCACCAGGGAAAAAAGTAAATTTTAACCCCCACTCACCCTGCCACCTCATCCTGTCAGCCCATCTGTCACCCCCCTCACACTGTCACCCCCCTCACACTGTCACCCCCCTCACACTGTCACCCCCTGTAAACACCCTGTCACCCCCCTCCCACTGTCACCCCTGTAAACACCCTGTCAACCCCCTCACCCTGTCACCCCCTCTCACCCTGTCACCCCCTCTCACCCTGTCACTCCCCCTCACCCTGCCACCTCACACTGCCACACCACCTGTCACCCCCCTCACCCTGCCACCTCACACTGTCACCCCATCTGTCACTGTAATAACTGGCTGTGTTTTTCTTTAGTTGACTAAGTCTTTTATGTATATATATATAGATATTTCTTCTTATCTTCAGTTGATTGATATATATACGTCTTTTGTATATATAGTCTTGGGCCAAATGCTCGCCACAATAATATATGTCTATATTATTGAAAATTAGTAATACACAATCTGACGTTCTTTATAAATAATGAGTATTTATTCTACATTCAACAGGAAACAGTTATATATACTTAACAGATGGTAATTCTTAACGATGTTACAGAGAGTCGTCTTGACATCAGAGAGGAGAGCAAACGGATCGTAGCAGGAAGAGAGAGCGTAATCCTTTGTCCTTGACTCTATATACCCCAAATTACGTCATAATGTTTAGTTTAGACCCTGCCATATAAGGAAGTTCCCTATATAAAGACCGCCTCAAATCTCTTATACAGCACATTCCAGAGACCTCATATTACAGAGTAGCAAACACCATCTGTTCTGTTTAACCCATTAGACAGCCACACCTTAATATGTATTTGAATAGGAACATACAGAATATGCAATATTCTACAGACCCCACTGGACCACCAGGGAAAAAAGTAAATTTTAACCCCCACTCACCCTGCCACCTCATCCTGTCAGCCCATCTGTCACCCCCCTCACACTGTCACCCCCCTCACACTGTCACCCCCCTCACACTGTCACCCCCTGTAAACACCCTGTCACCCCCCTCCCACTGTCACCCCTGTAAACACCCTGTCAACCCCCTCACCCTGTCACCCCCTCTCACCCTGTCACCCCCTCTCACCCTGTCACTCCCCCTCACCCTGCCACCTCACACTGCCACACCACCTGTCACCCCCCTCACCCTGCCACCTCACACTGTCACCCCATCTGTCACTGTAATAACTGGCTGTGTTTTTCTTTAGTTGACTAAGTCTTTTATGTATATATATATAGATATTTCTTCTTATCTTCAGTTGATTGATATATATACGTCTTTTGTATATATAGTCTTGGGCCAAATGCTCGCCACAATAATATATGTCTATATTATTGAAAATTAGTAATACACAATCTGACGTTCTTTATAAATAATGAGTATTTATTCTACATTCAACAGGAAACAGTTATATATACTTAACAGATGGTAATTCTTAACGATGTTACAGAGAGTCGTCTTGACATCAGAGAGGAGAGCAAACGGATCGTAGCAGGAAGAGAGCCCGTAATCCTTTGTCCTTGACTCTATATACCCTAAATTACGTCATAATGTTTAGTTTAGACCCTGCCATATAAGGAAGTTCCCTATATAAAGACCGCCTCAAATCTCTTATACAGGAAATTCCAGAGACCTCATATTACAGAGTAGCAAACACCATCTGTTCTGTTTAACCCATTAGACAGCCACACTTTAATATGTATTTGAATAGGAACATACAGAATATGCAATATTCTACATTTCCCTCTGTTTATGGTTTATTTATAAACCATAATAATGTTATTTACCTGTCCATTCATACATCATTCGTATCACATTTCATATCACATTCGTTGGGTATAAGAAGAGATGTGTTCATAGCTACCCGGTATCTGAGATTCCTTGGAAGTATTGTGTATTACCCTGTTTACAGTTTCCTTTAGGGTATTCTCCTTTTGTTTTACCTTTTCATTTATGAGTATATACAGTTTTCTAATTCTACATTGCATAATTACTTGTAAAACAATACATATTATAGATACATATACAACAATAATAAATGGATGAAATAAAATATTTACAATTGCTGATCCTACAGATGATTTAGCAAGTGTGTTTGTACTTTTAATTATGTAATTCCACCAAGAGGAACTAGAAACAATTGACCATTCATGTTCTATCACCTTTAATTTACCCTGTTCATGTTCAAATTGAATTTCTGTTTCTTTCAACTGTTTTTGTAATGAATATAATAATATCTTGTCTTTCCTAATCTCATCTGCCCACTTTCTCCATGGAAACTCATTTGTTTGTGAAACATTTAATTGAATAGGCATAATATCTATCTCTTGTATAGGACTATTCGATATGTTAACTTGAGTTCCTTGAATATGCATTATTAGTGGACCCCCATTGATACAATATAACCCTTTCTGTAATGTTTCTGAATGTGTACATTCTGAAAATGTAGCTCTTACTAACTCATTATTTGACATAACCTGTACACATACTTTGTCTTTTTCTATGGGAGTTACAATTTCATGAGGATTTTTAACTGTTTTAATTTTACCAGAACATGAACTTTGGTTATGAAAACATGAATGATAAATGGTTTCAACTTGGTTATTTAAACATATTATTTTGGATGGAAAATGTAGACAACTAGAAAGATCTACCTGCTCAAGTTCAGTAATGTTATTATAAAATACAAAATCAGGATATTGTAATTTATAAAATAATAATTGTGTGTTACTAATAGGAATTCCTAATACCGACATTGAAAATAGTGTGTTTTCAGTACCAGAAATTGGTATTAAAGAAGAACTTATACATATATCATTGTTACATCCCAACCATTTGTTAACCCATAAATCTGTATGATTTTTAGCGAACGCAAACTCCTCAGGTAAACTACGTTTGAGTTCTATAGGAGTAGTACCACCTTGTAATGCTTGTGCCATCACCTTAAAATCTGTAGAATATTCAACTTGTGTCTCTAAACAAGCTTTGGCTACCTGGGATGAATCTGCATTTCTCATTAATGCCAAAGTAGCTTCCTGTAAATGTTGGACAGAGGGTGCAATAACAGAGGCTGTGTTCATAACCATATTTTTCAATATTTGATTTAAACCTCTTTGAATATGCAATCCTTTTCCCCCTATTAACCCTACAGTTCCCAAATCATTCTTTAATGTTTGAATATCCATAGAATTGGTGATACTTCCTATAGAACCAAATCCAGCCATAATTCCTTCTACTATATCTCTTTTTTTTCTGTTTGATACTTTACTTCCTCCAAACCAATGTTCTAAGCCTCGTTCCATATTTAATAAATGTTCCTTACATTGTGGAAATTTACTTGAGATTTTCCACTGTGAAACATTGAAATGCCAAACTATTGTTGCAAATTTCCCATCTAATAACAAAGGCTTTGATTGAAAATGATTCAATTGAAAGGGACTTGATAACTTAAAAACTTATTTTTGCATTCTACCATTCTGGGAGAGAATACATTTACCTTAACATCACCACATCTCTCATGATGATTTCTTAACATTAAACAACATTGATAGTTTCCACTATCACTGTAGGTAGGATTGTCTAAATAGAAAACAAACATTTCTTCCGACCAATCCACCTTTACTAGTACACCTCTGTGAATAACCTTTGGCGTTGTATAAAAAAACATTCCTTCCCTTTTCCATGTGATTACAGACTCAGGGGGTAAACTTATATGTGTACTACATGTTAATCTAAGTCTTTTCCTTTCCTCCCTGGATATCTACAAGACTAGGCTTCATTATAATATCTCGCATAACATAATCAGTTACCAGAAACATCATGTTAACTCTTACTGTCAATGATTCCCTAGATGCTCGTATTTCCCATATCCAAGGTATACCTGGAGTATTGTTTTTTAAGAGGAATTCTGGCTCTAAATGTATAAGCCAGTATTGTATTGTATAAAGTACCTCACCACCTCTTCCTCGCGTTGTTACTGAAGTTTGTGCAACGTTCACATACATATCACCTGACCAATTTACCATTTCCTCTCCATTAACTACAATCATGATATATGCAT
>OW240914.1:245399835-245416566 GCA_933207985.1 Pelobates cultripes
ACACCCACTTTAAGGACACTGACTGCTATTCAATCTATAACAGTGAAAAAAGTTTTTTGTTTTTAAATGCAAGCTATTGTGACACCAGTGAGTGAGTGGTGGCACTGGGCACAGTATCCACTGTGAGCCTGACACACCCGCTTTAAGTACACTGACTGCTATTCACTCTATTCACTTCACAGCAGAGATCAGATGAGTCCTTTAGGACTGTAGTGGACACTGTATACCCTAACCTAGCTATGCATTTCCCTATCTAATCAACAGCAGCTACACTTTCCCTCCTCTCACTAAGCATGCAGCTTGAGAATGAATCTAAAATGGATGCTGTCCAGTAGGTGGGAGGATCTGCTAGGGAGGGTGTGCTGCTAATTGGCTGGAATGTGTCTGCTGACTGTGAGGTACAGGGTCAAAGTTTACTCAATGATGATGAATAGGGGGCGGATCGAACCGCGCATGTGTTCGCCATCCGCGGCGGAAGCGAACACGCTATGTTCGCTGGGAACTGTTCGCCAGTGAACCGTTCGGTGCATCACTATTCACCGCACTCGGTGTCCCCGTATCTCCCACCAAAATGGGCCAGACACAGTCATCAATTTTCTAGGTATTCTACTGGATTCAGCAACAATGATGGCCAGCCTACCTAGAACAAAGATTGATAACATCCTTCACGACATTAGCCACTACATGCATAGGGGGTCTTGCAACCGTAAAGAACTACAATCGCTTTTGGGTTCACTAAATTTCGCTATGCGCATAATCCCCCAGGGCAGGGCTTTCATTTCCAGGCTTCTCGCCCTGTTCCCCACCTTCACCAACGACTATGCCCGCATATCCTTGGACTGCCCTGCGACTGCTGACCTCCATATGTGGTTCAAATTTCTCTCGGACTGGAACGGTAGGAGCATGTTTCTTCCACAGTTGGATTCTCGGTCACCTGTCATTTGGACAGACGCAGCATCATCCGCGGGATATGCGGCCATTTTCGGCACAGATTGGCTCTGGGGGACTTGGCCAACAGAAACACAGGGCATCGAGGGGTTTTACACTAACTCAGCCCTCTTTGAGGTATACCCAATAGTTGCTGCAGCTGTCACTTGGTGTAGGTTATGGGAAGGTCAGTCCGTACGCTGTTTCTCTGATAACCTGGCAATATGCCACATTATCAACAAAGGTCGCTCTTCCTCCTTGACAATTATGAACTTCCTTAGGAAACTGACATGGCTGGCAGCTACCCATCACTTCCACATTGTATGCTCTCATGTTCCCGGCATATACAATACGGCAGCTGACCAGCTATCTCGCTTTCAATTTCAGGCTTTCAGACGGTCCCTACCCTCGGCATCTCGTATGGCAACCCCAGCTCCAACCTTCCAAGACCTTGTCATGGAGTAGATGAACTACTTCAGCACAGCCACTCTCTCACAAAATTAGCGTTATCCACTAGCACTCAACACGCATATCACAGAGCTTTTCACCTATACAAACGATTCATGTCTGACCATCACCTAACCAACTGGTTTGAAGTATCGTCACTAATGGCTTTTGCATCTTTTTGCCACCTTAAATTTAAATTCTCACATAACACTATTAAGCTTTACCTCACGGGGATACAAGACCACATGTATTACTCCTTCCCTAACCACAAAGGTTTCTTAACCTCGTACCCCATCCGCACACTACTGAAGGGCATAGCAAAAGCAGACGGCCCAGCGACACTCAAAAGATTGGCTATTGACATGGAAATGTTCAAGTCATTGTCCAACCTACTCGTCCAGGCACCATTTGAACCCAATACAAACACGGTTATTAAAGCAGCCATGTATCTAGCTTTTTATGGTTTTCTTAGGCCACGAGAGTTCACCATTAGTGGCCAACAACATAACAAAGGGTGCCTCCTCATGTCATATCTCACGAAACACACAGACTACTACGTCCTGACCCTACCTAAGACTAAGACAAGTCAGATGGGGGAACCAGTTCACATAAACTACTACCCCACTGGTAACAATTGGTGCCCTGTAAAAGCGCTGGACGCTTTATTAGCCACGAAACCTACACACCCCTCAAGACCCCTACTGTTGTTACACGATACCATTCTCACCACAGCAAAATTCATGCTTTACGTCAGGATGTTTATCACCAGACTTGGTCTAAACCCTGGTAGCTACTCGGGGCACTCCTTCAGAATTGGAGCCGCCTCCACAGCCTCTAGCCAAGACATACCAGCTCATGTTATTAAAACACTGGGTCGCTGGAAGTCCTCAGCTTACGCCACCTACATCCCGCACCCAGTCCAAGAGATTAGGAGGGCGTTCATTAAGATGTCTACTTAATAATATGTACTTATGTTTACTGAATAAATGATTACCTTGCTTTTCTCTTTTTCCCACTTTATTTACCGGCCTACAGCATACATCGGTTTCGGCACACCTCAACCGACTATTTCCTTTTATTGTATTTCTCTCCACCAGAGTATTCCATATCATATGAGAACACAAATAAATAAATATATATATATATATATATATATACCTCCCCCCCGACAAAAAAAAAGTGAGCTTAGTTTACTAAGTTCAAAAAGGCAAAGAAAAAAAGCCCAAATCTTCTCACAATATAGTGAAAGCGAGGCCCCCTGGATATAAAACACAGTATCCTACTTAAGAAAATGGTAGATGGCTACAATAAACATTTTTTTACAAATGGCTACAATTTAAATGAATTGTGAACAGCGTAGATATGATATATATATATATATATATATATATATATTTAAACCTCAAAGATATTCTGGACCCAAGCTACCTTACAACTTCTCCCATGCTGGCTTAAGTCTCCTCACGCTGGTACCTACCAATGTAGGAGATGTAAAGCCTGCCAATACATATGCAAAAAATCCAAACAGTTCTCGAACTCTATGAACACAGAACTGTTTACTACTGATACATTTTTTAATTGTCATACCGCGGGTATTGTATACCTCCTGATATGCAGTTGCTAAACACAATACGTGGGGAAGACTTGTCGCACATTCAAGAAATGCATACGTGAACATGTTAACTCAGTTAACCTCTCTAGTCACATTAATCTCTAGACACCTCAAACTATACCATGAGTGTTCCTCAGAGGGTGTAAGGTTCAGCGGCATTGAGAAAGTAGCTTTGGGACCCAGAAAAGACAACATTGACAAGAGGCTATTACAAAGAGAGAGCTTCTGAATATATAAATTAAAAATTCTGTCCCCATTCGGTCTAAATTAAAGCTTCTCTTAGGCTCCGTTTATTTATGGATAAGATATCTACCTTGGTTACTATATCTATAGCACTGTAAATATATATCTCACATCAGTATCTGTCAAATGATAGGCTTTCACATTAAGCCATAATTGTAACATTATCCAAGAAACTTTGAAATAATTTTTCCAATCATATATAATCTTTTTTTAACCATTGGATATTTGTTCCCACTATAACTACTTCCCACTTGTCTCTTAACTTGGAACCCATTACAGAAACCCAGAAAAATAATATAGCATCATTTGTAACTCTGGAAGAATGAGAATATAGCTCACAAGAGAATGAATGATTGAGTAATGCACTCTGATAATTTGTGCTGACATACACATAACTATTTGTATTCATAATAGCATATGCTCTAAAGGAAGTCCCTGCAAGATATTATCATTATACACTTTTCACGTTAAGGATTCAACCCTGTAATAAAAAGTGTGACATTTAGATCACATTTATCTTATTGGATGCCTTTTACTACCATTTTTTTAATATTGCCTCACATTATATTGGGGATTATCCTTGCTTTGACACATTATGAGATCGCCCAATACGCCTCATATGCATACAGTAGATTCCTGTGGCGAAAAAACCCTCGCCACTGGGTTTTGGAGAGGACTAATGGCCAGCCTTTTGCCCAAAGACTATGGGCCCTGCAAAAAAACTTGCTAAAAAGTCTATTTAGACTTATTGGAGTCTAAAACACTTTGTCTGCCCCTTTAAATCCATGGGAAAATGTGCCTCTTCCCCTCCCCCTTTTTCCTGTCCTATTGTTCTCCAGCAGGGTGTTGCCCTAGGGACACTGCCAGACCAGTTGAAACTGACTGCTTTGCCCCTCCTCAATCTCCCATCAATGTTTAACCCCATGGCATTGTTTATTTAACTACATGGCAATCCAACTGTATTCGTGAGATCTGAGCGCTTTTCAGACATATTGAGTGCTCAGATCCAAGTTATCTGGGGATATGTTGGACATATAGGTTAAACATTGTATTATGAGTTATGTATTTTTATGTGGTTTTTGTAACAGTTTTTGACTTAGAGATATTTCCTATAAATGTAGATAATTAAGTTCCCACAGCCACTTAAGCAAATTATCTCCAGTATAGAGGAGAAGATAGACCAGCCGCACAGCCTAAATCTATAGAACTATTTTGGGCATGAAAGCCATGCTTGCGGTCGGTCAAAAGAGACTTCCAGAAAACTTTTGAACCCCTGTGGGGTTGTGGGGATATGTGGTGTTTTGGGGTGTTTTCTCCCCTGGCTATAATCACCTATAAAAAGAGGTGTTCCTGGTTCACATAAGTAAATATGGACATCTATATACCTGGGGTAAACCAATGAGTACGTAGCTAAATAAAAGTAAAAATAAAAAATAAAAATAATGGCAAAGGGATATATGGGGAGTAATAGCAGAAAACCCAGATTTGAATATATATAGCAAACGGGAAGCTGACAATATGGTGCAAGAATGCTCTATGCACTTATTCCAATTACAATGTCCCAATACAGTAGTGTTGTGGATGTAAAATAGTGTTAGTAAAATGCCTATTTACTGTGCAAACCTGTATTCAATATTTACTCAAAATGGCTGCTAGAGCAACCCCTCCCATCGACTAACTACCTCGTGTAACAAAATGGCGCCTGAGTCCTGAGTAAAATCCCGGGAAGAAGGTGACATCATGCCTTGTAGGATGTGCAATAGACAAGACCCTTAACACCTATCCAATTAAAGATGTATTCTTACTGTTATCTACATTTTTGCATATGATGTATTTCTGTCTTTATAAGGGGCTTGCCGCCCCCCCAAGTAAACATTCTGAAGTTTTTCATCAACTTGAAACCTGTGTCTCCATGTGATTTACTTCCCAGCCGCCCCACAATTTCGGGGGAGGCACCTTAAGAGCGCTTTTATTCGTCTCTATCTAGTGAGTGCATTCCTGTTTGGCGCACAATTTTGTGTACTTAACTGTATTACACTATATTTTATTTTATGTCCCTTTGTAGATTTATTCAGCCGTATCCCGAATAGTTGTTCTCTGTTTTATTCCATATGTTGTAAAGGTCGTCTTTTGGGTAACGATCTTGGGGTGCTGTCTTTGTTATTTCAAGCTAAGTATTATTATATATACTTTCATTTTTTCTTTCTCACTTTTTGGTGTTATATTGGATCTGTTTGTTATCTGATTTACTTCAAGCGTGCACACTTTCTATTTTGAACATTTTGGACCTGGGGCAGATATTCGAATAAACAAACACTTGGTTTGATCCACAACATTTGGTGCCCAACGTGGGGCTCCGTGGCTGTGAACTGACGGACAGCCATCCTTGAGGGCACCGGAGAGCAGACCTCCAGAGATGGGATGGAGATTGATCACCTCTGAATATATACGGTAATGACTGCATCAGCACCTTGCCTATATCTCCTGTCCCTGTGATTGGCTTGGCTCTGTGCCTGCGCCGGCTGCTGGAGGGCACCAAAGACAGGTAAATAGCTTGCCCGGAGTCCTTTTGTAAAGAACCTGTATGTGGACTATCTGCCTCCTGGGTGTGACTGTATTTTGTATAAGGGGAAGTAATTTTGCATTTTATTTTTGTTAGCTTTATTGTCCAGGCGAGACAGGGACCGCAGTTTTTATTGTTATTGGCTTTACTGTCCAGGCGAGACAGGGACCGCAGTTTTTATTGTTAATTGCTTTACTGTCCAGGTGAGACAGGGACCGCAGTTTTTATTGTTATTGGCTTTACTATCCAGACGAGACAGGGACCACAGTTTTTATTGTTATTGGCTTTACTGTCCAGACGAGACAGGGGCCGCAGTTTTTATGGTTATTGGCTTTACTGCCAGGCGAGACAGGGACCGCAGTTTTTATTGTTATTGGTTTTACTGTCCAGGCGAGACAGGGGCCGCAGTTTTTATTGTTATTGGCTTTACTGTCCGGCGAGACAGGGACCACAGTTTTTATTGTTATTGGCTTTACTGTCCAGAGGAGACAGGGGCCGCAGTTTTTATTGTTATTGGCTTTACTGTCCAGACGAGACAGGGACCGCAGTTTTTATTGTTATTGGCTTTACTGTCCAGACGAGACAGGGGCCGCAGTTTTTATTGTTATTGGCTTTACTGCCAGGCGAGACAGGGGCCGCAGTTTTTATTGTTATTGGCTTTACTGCCAGGCGAGACAGGGACCGCAGTTTTTATTGTTATTGGCTTTACTGTCCAGGCGAGACAGGGGCCGCAGTTTTTATTGTTATTGGCTTTACTGTCCAGGCGAGACAGAGACCCCAGTTTTTATTGTTATTGGCTTTACTGTCCGGCGAGACAGGGACCGCAGTTTTTATTGTTATTAGCTTTACTGTCCGGAGAGACAGGGAATGCAGTTTTTTATATTGTTGGCTTTACTGTCTGGAGAGACAGGGACAGCAGCGTTTTTTTTGTCAGCTGTGTGTGTGTGTGGTTTGGTCTCCCCTTGATTCGTGTGTTTCTTTATTTGTAATAAGTGAAGGATTGAGCTCATTGGCTTTCTCTTTTTCCTCTCTCTCTCTCTCTGTCCAGAGAAGTGTTAGTCATGCACTACTCGCCTCGCTCCAATCCGTGGCCACCCCAGGTGGGCGGACCCAGTGACTAGTCTACATTTTTTGGAAGATACACAAAATTTTGTGGCAGTTGAGCACTGTAGACATTCCTCCTTCTGTTTATCTCTATCTAGTGACGACTTGTGTAGAGAGAAATGGGGCAGGAGCATGCAAAGCCATCTAAGGGCTGGGTAGCTTTTGATATTGTGAAAGAAAGGGCGGGTGAGGAAGCAGTGAGTAAGGTGAAGAAGATCGCTAAGATATGTGTTATTTCTATGTCTTCCAGCGGACGGCTACAGCAGGAGAGCTGGCGTAAATTGCTAAAAGATAAGAAGGGATTATTGCAGGTCAATAACCTACCTAAGGCAGCTGAGGCTTGGTATCGAGTAGCCAGGGTGATTCAGCAAAAGGGGTGGATAGAGGAAGAATTGGATCTTGGAGGGCAGAGAGTTTATGTATATCATGAAAATGTTGGTACCATGTCTCCCCTTCCTGTCCCCGTCATGTCTGCCCCTGCTCCACCCGCCTTTTTCTCACCTGATTCCATTACTTCCACCCTTACTTTACCCTCACTTCTGGCTCCCGCCATTCCCACTCCTACTTCGCCTCCACTTCCTGCCCCCGTCATTTCCACCCTTACTCCACTTCCGCCCTCTCCTCCCGTCAGTTCCACTTTTGTTCCACCCCCTCTTCTTGCTCCCGTCACCTCCGCCCTTACCCTAGCTTCATTTCCTGCCTCTGCCCCGTCTGCCCCTGTCATGGTCGTCACTTCCCCTCCTACCGTCCCCATGACCGTTTCCTCTCTCATCCTTGTCCCCACTTCCGTCTCCGCCCCTATCATGGCTGCCCCCAGTGTGTCCATCCCCGCCATAATTGGCGTTGCTAGTGACCCCGTAGTGTCCCTATTAGATCCACCCGCACACACTTCCCAAGGAGTCCAGCGACTACCACCCCAGCCCCGACACACCCTCTCCATGTACGGTACAAGCAGAGCTGCACAAGCCCCTGATTCCTTTGACAACGCCAGCTCCCATGGCTACCAGATCCCTCCTGATGATGGTAGCTTATTCGGGGCTAACCCCCCTCAACCCCGTAATGTGCACCACGTTAGTTCACACGATGAGCACCCTAGGGTCCCCTTCCATTCAGACGGAGCCCCCTTAATGTATGTCTCATTTAACTCATCCCAAGCTGCGACCCTGGTGGCTTCTCTCCCAGACCCAGAGAAGCAGCCTATGCCCTTCTATCGAAAGATAGCTCAAATCCAAAAAATCCTATTCTGCCGCATGGCGTGATTTGTTTAGTCTCTGGGAAATTAAAGCAGGGGATGCCTATTGGCCTATTATGGAAAGGAGCTTCTCTAGCGCCCGATTCACGAGTGAGTCTGATTTCCCCTCAGGTATTGAATTTTGTGACCAACCCTGTCCCGCCCTGAGTACAGGATAATTCCTTTAGATACCCTACTCCTGGTTGCTAAGGGCCTGGAGTCTTCTCAGTTACCCCCACCTAGAAAGACCACCCCTCTCATGTTTTCACTTCGTAACCCTTCAATCCGCCCTGCTCCGGCCCACGCATATGTACCCCCACCTCCGGGCCCACTTTTGGGTCAACCTCCTGGGCCACAAATGAGATTCTGTTTTAATTGTAATCAGCCCGGTCACTTCAGGAAGGACTGTACCACCCATAGGGTCCCTAGACAGTATCTCCAGGCTGTCAGGCCACTCTACCCCATGGCTGACCATCCCCTGCCTTTAGCCCCCAGTTACCCTGTGGCTAATGATTACGCTGCCAGCTATGACATGGCTGGCCATCCACCTGCTAATCACCCTGCATCCAGTCACCAACACCCCATACAGCGTGCTCAACAACCTAGTCACCCTGCAGCACCCAGCCGCTCCTACACTGGCCCTGACCAGGCTCACCTAGATCTTGCAATAGGTAACTGGCAAACCTGTGTCATCTACCCCTGTCATGGCAGTGTCTACAGGGGATAAACGGGGGGGCCCTAGCTATGGTGGTCCTATCTGTAGAAGGCCACCCAACCACCTTCTTAGTTGACACAGGCGCAGCCCAGAGCGTCCTTAGAGAACAAGACCTGCCTGACTCCTTTCCTGTCTAAGATTGATATTTGTTGTGTAGGTGTAGATGGCACTCCCCGCAGCAGTCTACTAACCAAGCTCTTATGAGTGGGCACTTTCCCTGACCTTCTAACCTGGTTTGTGGTCTCCGCTACCTGCCCTATTAACCTGCTAGGAGCAGATGTCCTCTCCCGCATACAGGCCTCTATCTCTTTTACCCCAGATGGCCAGGTACAGTTGTCTTCCCCCCTGTCCACTACTGATATGTCAGCCCTCTACTCCTTGCCCCTCCTGCTCCATATAGAGTCACCCAAAAGGGAAGCAAGGGTCCTAGATGACATCACCAGTGCCTTCGACAGGGTTCCCGCTAAGTTATGGTCCACTGGCCCTCTTGACATTGGATGTCTCCAAGTTCCCCCCGTTCATGTGAAGCTACTCCAAGGTGCCAACCCACCCCAGAAACCACAGTACCCTCTGAGGCCTGCCCAAGCCCTTGCTATCTCCAAACAAGTTGAAAGCCTGCTGGCAAAAGGTGCCCTGGTCAAGTGTGAATCCCCCTGCAATACCCCCTTGTTTCCCGTGAAGAAAAAGACTGAAAAGGGTGAGCCAGAAAAGTACAGGATGGTCCAAGACCTTAGAGCTATTAATCATGTAACCATTCTGGATACCCCTATTGTCCCTAATCCTCATACTCTTCTGTCAGGAGTTCAACCTACAGCACAGTTCTTCACAGTGATTGATTTAGCTAATGCCTTCTTCAGTGTGCCTCTGGAGCCTTCATGTCAATATCTGTTTGCATTCACTCATGAACGTCAGGAGTACACATGGACTGTCATGCCTCAAGGGGTACAGAATTCACCAAGTCAATTTGCAAAGGCTATGGCTTCTGTTCTGGACCCATGGCAAAAGACCCAACTGATGCAGTTCTACTCCAATACGTGGATGACCTTCTCCTCTGTGCTGATGAACGCCCAACTGCTGAGCGTACCTCAGAAGATTTACTCTGTTACCTTGCTGAACAAGGCTGCAAGGCCTCCAGGAAGAAGCTGCAATGGTGCCGGCCCTCTGTGGTCTTCTTGGGACATTGTCTTTCCCATGGCACCCGTCACCTCACCCGGGACCGAGTGAGAGCCATCACAGCTATTTGTCCTCCTACAGCTCACAAACCCCTTCATGCCTTTTTGGGTCTTATTTCCTACTGCAGGGCCTGGATACCTGAGGCCTCCACTCTCATGCAACCTCTCTATGATGTCTTAAAGACTGAACCTTTCTCCCTGTCTCCCGAAGCCTTTTCCAGTTTCTGTGCTTTACAACGTGCTATCTCCTCTGCCCCTGGGCATTCCCAACTATCAAAAACCTGTTAAGCTGTTTGTCTCTGAAAGACTGGGTCATGCTTCTGTAGTCCTCACACAATCCCATGGTTCTCGCCAACGTCCTATTGGCTATTACTCCTGTCAGCTGGACCCTATGGCAAGAGGAGGTCCCTCCTGTCTTCGTGCTGTTTTTGCAGCCCATGCTCTCCTTGTCAAGACAAATGATTTGATCCTTGGCCACAAACTCATAATTTTTGCACCCCATAACATTACTGCCATCCTCAACCAAGTTCAGCCCAAACACCTCTCATCTGCTCGTCACCTCCGTCTACAGTCCTCTCTTCTACTTCTGGATAATGTCACCCTACAGAGATGCTACTCCCTCAATCCGGTCACTCTTCTGCCATTTCCCAGGGGAGGAATTCCTCCACTACTGGTACAGCGTTGACATAGACCCTGACTCCATCATTTTCCTGAATGTGCAAGAACCTACTGTCCCAAATAATACTCAGCCTTTTCCTCATTGCACCTTGTGGTTCAGGAACACACCAGGGACTAATGAAAGTATTTAGAAAATTGGGCAGACTAGATGGGCTGAATTGTTCTTATCTGCCGTCACATTCTATGTTTCTATGTTTCTATGAATATCCTATGATCACCAAGCCTCCCGAAGGTGTTATTGTATACCCAGGAAACTACACCTGCTATAAGATTCACGATGGAATAGGCCGATTTTTGGGTAATTTCACTTGTGGATATTGTGCCACGTATAGAACTGTTCCACTTCCTCTGTTACAGAAACATATGAGATCCCTAGGGGACATATATTGGTTGTGTGGTGATATGCACCTCAGGTCTAGACTGGAAGACCTATGGTGGGGGGAATGTGCCCTGGCCAAAGTTATTATGCCCATACACATAATATCTGACAACCACCAAGGTACTCCTGACACCCTATTATGACACTTTATTATGCCCATACACATAATATCTGACAATCACCAAGGTACTCCTGACACCCCATGTACATATTTCAGAACAAAGAGGAGCACCATTGTAAAAGGCAGCTTTGTAGCAGGGGAGGTAGTGGACAAGCCACTGCTTGTCATATGCGCAGCATCAAAAGAGTTCGAGACCTGTAAGACAGATGTGCGGCAGCCTATTAGGGACAGTTTTAGTTTTTTAGACTTTGTCTTTGTAGTTGTTAGTAAATAGTAATTTTAAGGGGGGACTGTTGTGGACGTAAAATAGTGTCAGTAAAATGCCTATGTACTGTGAAAACCTGTATTTAATATTTACTCAAAATGGCTGCTAGAGCAACCCCTCCCATCGACTAACTACCTTGTGTAAAAAGATGGCGCCTGAGTCCGGAGTAGAAGAAGGTGACATCACGCCTAGTAGGAACTACAATAGATAAGACACTTAACACCTAACCAATTAAAGATGTATTCTTACTGTTATCTACATTTTTGAATATTATGTATTTCTGTCTTTATAAGGGGCTTGCCGCCCCCCCAAGTAAACATTCTGAAGTTTTTCATCAACCTGAAACCTGTGTCTCAGTGTGATTTACTTCAAGCATGCACACTTTCTATTTTGAACAATTTGGAAAGGGGGCACATATATTCGAATAAACAAACACTTGGTTTGATCCACAACAGTAGTAAATTAGACCTAATACATTTGTGTGAGGCAAGCTGTAAGTCTGGCTTGCTAGAATAGTGCTAGTCACTATTGACGTCATGGACCTAAGGGGCGTGCCTTATTGGATTTAAAAAGCGGCACATGAATTCCCACAGTCAGCTCTTGACAAAGGAGCATCAGGTAGCCGAAAAGGCGCGTCGTGCTAGTTTCCCCGTCACTGTGGATTCGTTCTACTTAGGCTAACTGCTTTTTTATTTTAGTCTCCCCTTACCTCTAGGGGAGATCCACTGGGGGAAGAGGGGGAGGTGGTTGCCTTATTGAGCACTTGTTATAGCCTACATTGGTGATTTTGAGCCAGAATAGGGCACACCTAATCCCCAAATCTCCTCTAGACAATAATATTGAGGATTTTTTCGTTAGGATGCCTGACTATTTGAACCTGGTGCAGGGATGTCCCTGCACACATTGACATGTCTATTTTTGCTATTTGTTACCAACGGCTGCAACATTCAGCATCTAAGACCAGTGTGGGAAGGGATTTCTACTCGGGTTACTTATACTGTTATTCCAGGACACTGATATCACTAACCAAGACTCCTGATATACTAAGTATACCATACCTACTCTCCCTTCTAGCAAGCCAGACTTACAGCTTGCCTCACACATGTATTAGGTCTATTTTACTACTGTATTGGGACATTGTAATTGGGATAAGTGCATAGAGCATTCTTGCACCATATTGCTAGCTTCCCGTATTCAAATCTGGGTTTAGCAGCTATTACTCCCCAAATATCCCTTTACCATTATTTTTATTTTTTATTTTTACTTTTATTTATCTACATACTCATTGGTTTACCCCCAGGTATATAGATGTCCATATTTATTTATGTGACCAGGAACACCTCAGTTCGGGTTCGTACCGAATATTACAATTTTTTGACCCTGAACCCCAGCCCGGACATTTCAGTAACAGTTCGGGTTCAAGTTCGTTGATTTAATGATTTAAACCGTGCTCCCCTTGCGAGCCCCCACTCATGACGTGCAAGTGGAGGCTTTTAATCTAAAGGGGGGACTTATTGCCCCGAGCAGTGGGTGGGGGCCCTAAAGTAAAATAATGGGGGGGACCTATTGTAAAATAATGGGGGAGGACCTATTGTCCTCCCCCCTGTCCCCCACCCCTGAGCGGTGGGTGGGGGCCCTAAATAACAATTAGGGGGGAACCTAATGTCCTCCACCCCTGAGTGGTGGGTGGGGGCCCTCAATAAAAATTGGGGGGACCTAATTTCCACCCACCTGGCCCCCACCCCTGAGCGGTGGGTGAGGGGCCTAAATTAGAATAAGGGGGGGGGACCTAATGTCCTCCCCCTGGCCCCACCCCTGAGCGGTGGGTGGGGCCCTAAATAAAAATATGGGGGGACCTAATGTCCTCCCCCCTGGCCCCCACCCCTGAGCGGTGGGTGGGTGGGGGCCCTAAATACCAATTGGGGGGGACCTGATGTCCTCCCCCCTGGCCCCTAACCCTGAGCGGTGGGTGGGGGCCCTAAATTAGAATAAGGGGGGGACCTAATGTCCTCCCCCCTGAGCAGTGGGTGGGGGCCCTAAATAACAATTAGGGGGGGAACCTAATGTCCCCCACCCCGAGTGGTGGGTGGGGCCCTAAATAAAAATATGGGGGGACCTAATGTATTCCCCCCTGGCCCCCACCCCTGAGCGGTGGGTGGGTGGGGGCCCTAAATACCAATTAGGGGGGGACCTGATGTCCTCCCCCCTGGCCCCTCACCCTGAGCGGTGGGTGGGGGCCCTAAATTAGAATAAGGGGGGGACCTAATGTCCTCCCCCCTGAGTGGTGGGTGGGGGCCCTAAATAAAAATTAAAACCCGCCGCTCAGGGATGGGGCCAGGGGGAGGACATTAGGTCCCCCCCTTATTCTAATTTAGGCCCCTCACCCACTGCTCAGGGGTGGGGGCCAGGTGTGAGGAAATTAGGTCCCCCCCAATTTTTATTTAGGGGGGGAGGACATTCTAATTTAGGGCCCCCACTTGCCGCTCAGGGGTGGGGGCCAGGGGGAGGACAATAGGTCCCCCCCTTATTCTAATTTAGGGCCTCCACCTGCCGCTCAGGGGTGTGGGCTGGGGGGGAGGACTATATGTCCCCCCTTATTGGTATTTAGGGCCCCCACCCGCCGCTCAGGGGTGGGGGCCGGAGGGGAGGACAATAGGTCCCCCCCATTATTTTACTTTAGGACCCTACCAGCCCCTTATTTTACTTTAGTGCCCCCATCTGCCATTCAGGGGTGGGGGCTCAAGAGGGGGGAACTTTTTTTTTTTTTTTGAACAGTGAGCATAGACATGCCCCTACTCGTGGTACAGCGAGTATGGGCATAATTTACTAATACTAAGTGATCATTACTTATTAGTAAATTTGTCTGAAAGACCAATTCAGGTCTTTCAGCCTTTTAGTAGATAGCTCTCTAATACCGTGGGAATTAGGGAGTTATCTACTTATTCATTCCTGTCATTACATTGACTGGCCAAGTAACTTCCATTTTATATGAATGTGTGTTACTTGATTGTTGTAAGTGTTGCAAATGCTTACAGCTGAATCCTGGCTATGTTTGTATACTTTTTATTTAAAATTGTATACAGTGTAACATTCTTCTTCTTCCACTGGGTAAGTATATTAGTACTTAGGCAATACATTTTACTTCCTTTTGCAGCCTTCTAGCCCTTTCCAGGACTTTTTTAGAGCCATTTTAGTGCCCAAAAGTTTGAGTCCCTATTGACTTCGATGGGGTTCTGGTTCGGGTCAAGTTCGAGTCCCAAATTCTAACTTTTTGCTGAAGTTCAGCCGAACCCAGCGAACCTGAACATCCAGGTGTCTACTCATAACCTTTCAGTAAGGGTGATCTCTACTACTTCCATTTGGACAAATATACCTATTTGTTTGTATAGTGTATAGTGTCAGGCACAGATGAAATAGTTGTTGCAATTGAAACGGATACTTTGCAACATTATATTGAGTACACTAATCTCTGTCTGTACCTAACTATTATGGATATTAACCTAAGTAGTTAGTCCTATTTTAATCACAACCTTTATTGTTTTTTCCTCTCTACACTCTATTCACACTATCCACTAAAAACCTTTTGTTGTTTCTCCTCTCATTAGGGATCTAATAAAATTATAGTTCTTTTTTTCTTTGCTCTGAAAAATAGGCATTACTAGCCGATCACTGAGAGCAGCGCTTTTGAGGATACCAAGTCTGTAATTGGGTTTGCTTGTCTAACCTATCCTCTCCAGTCTTTCCTTTTCTAGTTAATTTTGGGTTATGCCCTCAGTATCCTACAACCACTCCAACTCAAGAGAAAGGGGCACATGGTCCGGCCATGTGATTGGGCCGTAGGAGAATGACTGGACAAGATGAAGAAACCTATGTGGGAGGAGGAACAAATCTATCCTGGAATAGGTGCCACTGGCAGGAAAGTAGAATGAGTAGTCTCTCATATTTGGATGGGTTACGCGCCAACATTCAAAGTGTCAGGATCGGTCCAGTATATGATGTATCCTCTGTCATGTGGATGTCTGATAGGTATGTGTTCTTGATGTGTAATCAAGTGTAGAGTCTAGAGAGATATTTAGGTCACCCCCTCATAATTAAGATGCCTTCAGTGAAATGATCAATAGACTGTATGCAGCGTCTCAAGGATTGACATTGCCGTCGGTTTGGTAAGTACATATTTATAAAGGTCACCATATTATGGCCTATGAGTTCCTTAACCATCACCAATCTACCATTGTTGAAACTTTCATGTTTTACATATGTGAACCTGGACCTGTGCAGAGATTAAAATGGCCACTCCCGGTGTTTTGGCCTCAGTGAAGTTACTGAAATATGCATTGGGGAATTTACGGTTAGTGAGCTTGAGAGCTGAATTTTTGTGGCAATGGGTTTCTTGTATAAAGGCAATATCTGCTTTGAGTTTATGGAGTTCTGCAAGGGTTAGGGAGCATTTTTCAGGAGAATTTAAACATCTGACATTCAGAGAGACCAGTCAGAGTGTAGCCATTGTAGATTCAACAGGCCATTGTCCCTCAGGTCCCCAGGCAGCAGCTAAGAAACTAAAATACAATAAACTATGTACATAAAAACAAACAGAACAGTGCGGAGTAGCTCAGTAAATATAACATGTGTACAATCCCTGTACATGAAAATCGTCGGTGTCTGTACCTGTTCCTGTGTGAAGTTGGGTGGCCAACAGCGATCCTTCTTGGTACCGCTAGGTTATGCATGCCGGGTGGTGTACAACAGCTCTTAAGCAATACTTAGCATTAACTAAGAGTGTTTAAGTGAAGACCAAATTAATTATTTCTAATTTGGAGGGGGGTAGGAAGAGGATTGGTGTCCAGAGCTCAGGGGTATGGAATATAACATTAAGGTCATAGGATCACAACCCAGGTATCAAGTTTAGATTTGTAGTGGGCTATGGATGATGGTCCAGTGTTTAGGGCCAATAATGGATTTGAGAGAATTGGGTACACTGATTGGTTTCCAGATCTGGTTGGATGACGCTGGGCCTGTTCAACCTTGGTAGGTTGAAAAATGAGGCTACTATACATGAAGTATAAATATAACATATAGTCGGTATATCTATTTAGGTAATAATAGTAGCGTATAAGAGGGAAGGGGAGGGGGAGCAGGATCCGCTATGGGTGGGGGGTCAGGATTTTAAATGTAGAACAGCTGGTGCCACCACAGTAGCGGTGTGCCAAACAATTTTTCCCTGGCATTGCTCAAAAAAGGGGAACCAGCAGTATAGTCCCTAGGGACTATTATGTG
>OW240914.1:245423827-245446036 GCA_933207985.1 Pelobates cultripes
GTAGGTGTTCCGTGTTACATGGTGGGATACCCCCGGTCCCTCGCAAATACTATAACCCATAGCAGAACAGTCAAAACATGTATAGACATAAAGTGATAAATAGGTAGATGCAAACACTGAGGAAGAGGCAGGTGAGAATAAAGCAAGAAAGAAAGAGATTTTCATTTTAGTGTAATTTTTTTTTTTTTTTCTTTTGTATTTTTTTTTGGAGGATAAGTTAGTCATTGCTGACGAAGGGAAGGGAAGATAGGAGACTGAGTGAAGAGAAGAAACAGGAGAGGGAGGGAGGAAAAGAAGAGGCAAGCAGTGGACAGTGTAAGTATGCAAGACTGAGTTCAATGAATCTTTCGGCATAGGTATCACACTTGAAGTTTGCACCGGTATGGTGGTGATCGGGTGCTGGACAGGGAGGTAAAGTCTGAGTTCAGTTAATAGGAAAGGAATGAGTATGAATGGTCCAAGATAATAATCTGCTGTGTCAGACCTTCATCCCAGGTGCTTGGTATGTGGGCTGCAGTATTAGCGTGGATGAGTAGTGGTGATTAGTGGTGCACTGCTTTTATTGATGCTGATGCACCGTGTTCATTTCTCCTTTTCATTGGAACCTGTTGCCAGCATTGTCATTGTGGAAGGTGAAATATCGGTGGCGTAAGAACTGGTCCGTACCAACCAGGAATTTAAACTGTCAATAAGTCTAAGGCTTGCAAGAATGCAGGAACATCTTTCACTGAGTGAATGGAGTGTAGCGATCCCCTGTGCATTACACTTAGAGCAAAGGGAAAGCCCCATCTAAAGCGGAGGTTTGTGGCTCTGAGATTGTTGGTGACAGGCTTTAGTGCATGTCTGGCCTGTAGGGTCAGCCAGGACAGGTCCGGGTATATGGAGATGGGTGTTTTATGGTATAGGAGAGGTTGGGATGATTGGCGAAGGGCCTTCAGGATGTCCTCCTAGCACGTCTAATAATGGAGGCGACAAATAACATCCCTTGGCTTGTCGTTTGGGGCCCCATTGGGTTTAAGAGCTCTATGTGCCCTATCCATCAGTATTGGTGTGTCGGGGGGGGTCTCTCTAGTATCAGGTTAAACAGATTTTGTAATGTACCTGAGAGATATTACTGCTCGCTTTCCAGGAGCCCCTTGATCCTGAGGTTATTACATTGGCCTCTGTTGTCCAGATCATCGATGGATTTCTGCACCACTGAAAGGTGAGTTGTGTGCGCCTCTAATGTGTCCTGTACATGCTGGATTTGGGTGTAGATAGTGTCCCTATCATCTTCCAGCATAGTTACTCTGTCTCCCATGTGGTGTAAATCTGTGCCGATGGCATCTAATTTCCCTAGCATCTTGGCTAGGTCTTGTTTGGATGGCAAATTTTTCAATACATCCCTGATGTCCTGATCGTTCTGCGATCGGGATTGTTCTGAGTCCCCCGGTCAGGATGGCGGCGATGTAATGCAATATTGGGGCCTACTATGGAGGGGTGAGTGTTCATTTAGTCGTGGAAATATTTGGTAAAGGCACCCAATTTACCGGCCGGGTTATTGCCGAATGCTTGCTGGGATGATGCAGCTCACTTGGGGTGACCCATTTCTATTTGTTATGCCTGATGGTTGCGGATTGTGTCCTCGTAAGCTCGGAGCTCCGTTAGAATGTGGCCATACAGGTCAATGGTTGGCTCCGTCCCCGAGCTGCTATCTTTTTGTATTGAGGTAGACTAAATAAAGTGCTGGTACTAGATCAGAGGATATAGAAGGTGGGAACAGCTGGGGAGAGCATGGGAGCTTCCTAGAAAAGCTCTTAAACACAAGGCTGGAAAGATGAAGGGTGCATCTGGATTTCAGCGACAGCCAGTTTAGTTCTGTTAGCATGTCACAATGGTGAGTCCTGTAATAACATTGCAGCACAAATTGGCAGAACGAGTTATACACTGTATTAAGTTTATTAAGGTGGGTTTGTATACTACATCCCCATTAACAATGATTAGCATCAGCATTTGCTATACAATCTTTTCCTTTACTGCAATGCTTAGGCAGGATTTGTTTCTGTACAGGGCACTTAGTTTTGCATAAAGTTTAGAAGCAAGTTTTTCTATGTGGAGGCCAAAATATAAATTGGGGTTTAACAATATACCCAAGTATTTGAAAGAGTGGACTGCGGTCAGTGTGCTGTTTGAGTTTGTTTTATTTTTTGAAGGGGATTTTGAAAATTTGTGTAATTTAGGTACTGTTCCAACGATCATTGGGACAGTTTTGTCAGTGTTTAAGAGGAGTTTATTTTTTCCGATCCACTTTTCTACCTCTGTGAACTGGTCTTGGAGCACAGCCTCAAGCTGCGGTAGATCGGATTTGCTTGCATAGATTACTATGTTGTCTGCATACATGTGTACATTTGAGGATTTTCAGACATTAGGCAGATCATTTATAAATAATGTGAATAGTAGGGGGCAGAGAATGGAAAATTGGGGAACACCACTCGTGACTGGGAGAGGAAGGGAGTTGCTGTCAGAAATGGACACATATTGTGATCAATTCAATACATATGATCGAAACCAGGTTAGCGGACGATGACCAATACCGGAGATTTTTTAGTTTCTGCAGTAGAAAATCAAGGAAAATAGCTCCAGTTAGGTCTCCTTGTTGCATGCAAGTTTGGCTGTCATTGCAAACTTTTAAGAGTGCAGTTACATAGTTACATAGCTGAAAAGAGACTTGCGTCCATCAAATTCAGCCTTCCCCACATATGTTTTTGCTGTTGATCCAAAAGAAGGCAAAAAAACCTAGTCTGAAGCGCTTCCAATTATGCAACAAACTAGGAAATAATTCCTTCTTGACCCCAAAATAGTAGTCAGATGTCTCCTTGGACCAAGCAGCTATTACCCCACTAATTAGAAATTATATCCCTGTATGTTATGTTTTTGCAAGTATTTATCCAATTGCAGTTTAAACATCTGTATGGATTCTGATAAAACCACCTCTTCAGGCAGAGAATTCCATATCCTTATTGCTCTTACTGTAAAAAAAAAAAAAAAAACTTTTATTTGCCTTAGATTAAATCTCATTTCTTCCAGCCTAAATGTATGTATAGCCCTGTTTATGAATAGATTTTCAGATTATAGTATGTACTGGCCGAAAATATATTTGTATAATGTTATCATGTCCCCTCTGAGGCGCCGTTTTTCCAAACTAAAGAGATTTAAATGTTTTAACCTTTCTTCGTAAATAAAATGCACCATTCCTTTTATCAATTTTGTAGCTTGTCTCTGCACTTTTTCTAGTGCCATGATATCCTTCTTTAGAACAGGTGCCCAAAATTGCACATTATATTCAAAGTGTGGTCTTACAAGCGATTTATAAAGAGGCAAAATTATATTTTCATCCCGAGAATTTATGCCCCTATTTATACATGACAAAACCTTACTGGCCTTAGCAACTGCAGATTGACATTGCATAGACATTGTATAGGCATTTTTGTCCATAACAATTCCCAAATCCTTCTCGTGTGTAGTTATACCTAATTGACTACCATTTAGGGTGTAAGTTGCTTGTGCATTCTTGACCCCGGAGTGCATAACTTTGCATTTCTCCACGTTAAATTTAATCTGCCATTTTAGTGCCCAGTCTCCCAATCTATCCAAATCCCTCTGAAGCAAAGCAATATCCTGCTCACATTTTATTACTTTACCTTTTGTGTGTCATCTGCAAACACTGAAACATAGAAACATAGAACATAGAATGTGGCAGCAGATAAGAACAATTCGACCCATCTAGTCTGCCCAATTTTTTTAATACTTTCATTGGTCCTTGACCTTATCTTATAATTAGGATAGCCTTATGCATATCCCACGCATGCTTAAACTCCTTTACTATGTTAACCTCTACCACTTCAGCTGGATGGCTATTCCATGCATCCACTACCCTCTCAGTAAAGTAATACTTCCTGATATTATTTAATACCTTATTGACCCTCTAAAGACTATGTCCTATTGTTGAGGTAGTTTTTCTTCTTTTAAATATAGTCTCCTCCTTTACTGTTTTGATTCCCTGTATGTATTTAAATGTTTCTATCATATCCACCCTGTCTCGTCTTTCCTCCAAGCTATAAATGTTGAGTTGGGTTAGGACTCTAACTTCTGTACTCTGCCCTTGGGTTTTTACATCCAAGATGCATTGTCTTGCACGTATCCACATTAAATGTCAGTTGCCACAACTCTGACCATGTTCCTAGTTTACATAAATCAATTGCCATTTGGTTTATCCCTCCTGGAACATTAACCCTGTTACATATCTTAGTATCATCAGCAAAAAGACATACCTTACCATCAAGACCTTCTGCAATATCACTAATAAAAATATTAAAGAGAATGGGTCCAAGTACAGATCCCTGAGGTACCCCACTAGTGACAGACCCATGCTTTGAATATACTCCATTGACTACAACCCTATGTTGCCTGTCCCCAGCCACTGCCTTACTCATTCAACAATATTGGAATACAAACTTAAAGATTGCAGTTTATTCATAAGCCTGTACAACAGTGTCAAAAGCCTTACTGAAATCTAGGTAAGCAATGTCTACTGCACCACCCTGATCTATTATTTTAGTTACCCAATCAAAAAAATCAATAAGATTAGTTTGGCATGCTCTCCCTGAAGTAAACCCATGTTGTCTCTGATCTTGAAATCCATGTGTTTTTAGATGTTCAACAATCTTATCCTTTAACATGGTTTCCATTACTTTTGCCACTACTGAAGTAAGGCTTACTGGCCTATAGTTGCCCGACTCCTCCCTATTACCTTTCTTGTAAATGGGCACAACATTCGCTAACTTCCAATCTTCTGGGACTACTCCTGTTAACAATGATTGGTTAAATAAATCTGTTAATGGTTTTGCTAGTACACCACTAAGCTATTTTAATAACTTTGGGTGTATGCCATCAGGTCCCAATGAGTTATTTGTCTTTACTTTTTACAGCTGAAATAGAACCTCTTCCTCTGTAAACTCTCATGTAACAAATGACTCATTTGTCCTTTTTCCTAACTTTTCATCTGTAAATACTGAATAAAAATATTCATTGAGGCAGTCAGCTAGACCTTTATCCTCTTCTATATACCTCCCTTCTTTTGTTTTTAATCTAACTAATCCTTGTTTTTCTTTCCTTTTCTCATTTATGTATCTAAAAAAATGTTTTGTCCCCTTTTTATACTGTCTATACTATTTTCTCTTCTGTGTGCGATTTCGAAGCTCTTAGAACTTGCTTAGCCTCTTTCTACCTAATCTTATAGATAATTCTGTCTTCCTCGCTCTGTTTTTTTATAATTACTAAATGCAAACTTTTAGTTTTTTACTATTTTGGCTACATCTGCAGAGTACCACAGTGGTTTCTTGAATTGTTTGCTTTTACTGACAAGCCTAATGCAATTTTCTGTTGCCTTCAGCAGTGCAACTCTTGGACTCCATTTAATTAGTCCAGTCTGATAACGACTCCTTTATAGAGTTGAGCGAAGCCGAACTGAAAAGTTCGAGTTCGTACCGAACATTAGGTTTTTTGGACCCCGGGCCCGAACACGGACATAGCACTGTATGTTCGGGTTGGAGTTCAGAGTTCGGCGATATAATGACACATTTTGAAAGGCCGCAGGGCATCCAATCAACAAGCATTTGACTCGAGCCTGTGGCTGCTCACTGTTAAAAAAAAACCAAACATTCCCCCTTCCTGAGCCACACCCGTGACGCGCGAGTGAGGGCTTTTAAACTAAAGGGGGGCCTACTGCCCCCCAGTCCCCACACCTGAGCAGCGGGTGGGGGGCCTAAATACCAATAAGGGGGGGACCTATTGTCCCCCCCTGGCCACCACCCCTGAGCAGTGGGTGGGGGCCCTAAATACCAATAAGGGGGACCTATTCTTCCCCCCTGCCACCACCCCTGCGCGGCAGGTGGGGGTCCTAAATAACAATAAGGGGGGGACCTATTGTCCTCCCCCCGGCGCACCCCCCTGAGCGGTGGGTGGGTCCCATAAATAAAAATTGGGGGTACCTAATGTTCTCCCCCCCAGCCCACACCCCTGCGTGGTGTGTGGGGGCCCTAAATTAAATAAATAAAAATTGGGGGGTACCTAATGTTCTCCCTCCAGCCCACACCACGCAGGGGTGGGGGCCCTAAATAACAATAATAAGGGGGGGGACCTAATGTCCTCCCCCCCGGTCCCACCCCTGAGCGGTGGGTGGGGGCCATAAATAAAAATCCCCCCCCTGGTGACTAGGGGTTCCCAAACCCCCAGTCACCCTCCTCCCCCCAAAAAAATTACCCCTACCTACCCCCCTCATCCTAAAAATAATGAGGGGGGACTCTTGTCTAAATAACTAAAAAAAAAATAAACTACCATTTGATTTCTTCTTTCTCCCAAAAACTTTTTTCAGCCCCCAAAAAGGCCAAATAAAAAGCCAGAATAACCGACGCACTTTAAAAAGAAAAAAAAGAACGAGCGCAAAAAATAAATAATCCTTCTTCACCCATGGAGGGCTCTGCAGGGCGAGGGAAGGCTTATAAAGCCTTGCCCAACCCTGCAATTAGGCTCAGAGCGCTCTGATTGGTGGGTTTAAGCCATCCAATCAGAGTGCTCTGGCAGGTAAATGAAGAGACTGACAGGTAAGTCTCTACATGTACCTGTCACAGCTGTCATTTTACACAGCTTGGGAAAGTTCTTAGGATGAGGGGGGTAGGTAGGGGTAATTTTTTTTGGGGGAGGAGGGGGTGACTAGGGGTTTGGGGGCATTAGGTCCCCCCAATTTTTATTTATGGCCCCCACCCACCGTGCAGGGGTGGGGGCCAGGAGGGAGGACAGTATGCCCCCCCTCCACATTCTTATTTAGGGCCCTCACCATCGCACAGGGGTGGGGGCAATAGGTTTTGTTTTGTTTTTTACTAGAATTTACTAATACTAAGTAATCTTTACTTAGTATTAGTAAATGTGGCTGAAATACCAATTTAGGTGACCAATTTAGGTCTTTCAGCCTTTTGGTAGATCGCTCCTTAATACCGTGTGAATTAGGGAGTTATCTACTAAGCGGCTGCTTATTTTATGTTATTTTTAAGTGATTTCCCTATCCACATTTGTTTGCAGGGCACTTGTCCTACTCTTAACCCCATTGTACTCCCTTTTGCAGCCTTCTAGCCCTTTCCAGGAGTTTTTTAGAGGCATTTTTGTGGCCAAAAGTTCGGGTCCCCATTGACTTCAATAGGGTTTAGGTTTGGGGTCAAGTTTGGGGTCAAGTTCGAGCCCGAACCCGGACTTTTTTTCAAGTCTAAAACTTTTTTTTGGTCTGGTGTTATTTAGTCACTGTTCTACATATTAAAACACACTGACTGATGATCACTGGATCCTAAACTTTCACCTACAGTAATATATGATACCAAATCTCCATTTGTTAACACTAAATCTAGTATGGCTTCTTTACGAGTTGGCTCCTCAACGACTTGTTTTAGAGGCAATCCCAGTAGGGAGTTTAGAATATGTGTGCTCCTGTTTTAGAATATGTGTGCTCCTGTTTTCCAATTCACATCAGGAAGATTAAAGTCACCCATGATGATAACTTCTCCCTTCATTGTCACTTTAGCTATTTCCTCAACTAGTAGATTATTTAACTCTTCTATTTGTCCTGGGGGCCTATAAATCACTCCTACATGAGTTACTGTGTGATTACCAAATTCTAACGTAACCCAAAAGGACTATATTCGCCTCACTAACTTATTTGTCTAGATTTTATGCTATCCTTCACATACAGGGCCACCCCTCCCCCTTTCTTGCCTTCCCTGTATTTTCTATATAAAGAGTACCCTGGTATTGCTATGACCCATTTTTTTTTCTCATTATACCATATCTCAGTAACAGCGACTAAATCTACATGATCAGTTGCCATTATTGCCACTGAGAGTATTTGTAGACATGACTCTAAGCTTATTATTTTTTAACACACTTGCTACTCATGGCTTTCAATGTTAATTTCAAGATCATTTATAAATATGTTAAATAGAAGTGGTCCCAAAACAGAACCCTGAGGGATACCACTTAACACTTTTGTCCAGCATGAAAATTTACCATTAATGACAACTTGTTGTACTCTATCCTTAAACCAATGTTCTACCCTAGAACAAGAATAATCATCTAGACCAATGTCTTTTAGTTTGAAGACTAATCATATCAAGGAATCATATCAAATGCCTTGGCAAAATCCAAGTAGATCACATCCACTGCAACACCCTGATCTATACTTACTTCTCACTTCTTCGTAGAATGCAATTAGGTTAATTGTACATGACCTTTGTTTCATAAAACCATGCTGATTATTGCTAATAAAGTTCTTCCCAATGAATTCCTGAATAGTATCCCTTAATAGCCCTTCAAATATTTTCCCAGTCACAGAAGTTAAGCTCACAGGTCTAATTTCCAGGCAAAGGATTTTGAACCCTTTTTAAATATAGGAACAACATCTGCCTTCCTCCAATTCTCCGGTACAATAACTGAAACAAAAGAATCTTACACTTAGCTCCTTAAGTACTCGTGGGTGAATACCGTCAGGCCCCAAAGCTTTATTTACATTAATTTTCTTTAGCATCTGTAGCACGTTGTCTTGATTTATCCAATCATAAGTTATCTGCAAGTTTTTTGCAGCAATTATTTGCATATATCTTGCCATAGGATCATCATTAATATATATTGAAGACAAATTGTTATTTAAAATTTCTGCCTTTTCCTGGTCTTCATTTTCTGTTTCCAGTGTATCTACATTTACATTTTTTTTTTTTTTTTTAATTGATGTACTTGAAAAAAAAAAAGTTTTGGGGGTTGTTTTTGCCTTCTTTGGCTATCAGTTTCTCATTTTATAGCTTAGCCACTTTAATTGCCTTTTTGCAAGCATTATTAGCTTCCTTATATCTTATAGCATGCCTCTGATTTGTCAGTTTTAAATGCTTTAAATACCCTTTTCTTATTTTTAATCTCTTGTTTTACTTATCTACTACTGTTTAAATGTGTTTCTTTTATATTTATTACCCAATATTCCATACTGAGAATAGAGTTGAGCGGACACCTGGATGTTCGGGTCTGGCAGATTCGGCCAAACTTTGAAAAAAAATCTGGGTTCGGGCTCGAACTTGACTCAAATTGAAGTCAATGGGGACCCAAACTTTTGGCTACAAAAAAATGTCTCTAAAAAACTCCTAGAAAAGGCTAGAGGGCTGCAAAAGGAAGTAAAATGTGGGTAAGAGTAGGACAAGTACCCTGCAAACAAATGTGGATAGGGAAATCACTTAAAATAACATAAAAATTAAAAATACAGCTGAGCCATAAAATAGCACTAGATGGAATCTTTTATTTTAGCTTTGGAAGAACATAAATCAAAATCTAAAGAATGGCAATCAGGAGGATCACCAGAATTATCTGAGAGAGGGTTGGAGTGCAGGGTATTCTCTTTCATTGTTCAAACTAAGCTCAACTCCTGATGCATGGAGAAAAGGCCTTCACAAGCCTCTGCTATTGTGTACATAGTTTATACTAAATGACCCATAGGTTGAGGAGGCGGTGACCGTGGTGGTGTAGGTGGAAGCAGCGGTGGAGGAGGAGGATGAGGTAGCCAACACTGTTTTTTATTTATTTATTTTTTCTTTGTTTTTTTAATTGGGGTAGCCCCCAAAATATTAGGACATATAAAAAAAAGAAACATTTGCGGCCTGCGGTGCATTTTTATGCAGTCCTGATGCATGGAGAAATGCTCAACTCCTGATGCATGGAGAAAAGGCCTTCACAAGCCTCTGCTATTGTGTACATAGTTTATACTAAGTGACCCAAAGGTTGAGGAGACGGTGACCATGGTGGTGTAGGTGGAAGCGGCGGTGGAGGAGGATGAGGTAGCCAACACTGTTTTTTATTTTTTTATTGGGGTAGCCCCCAAAATATTGGGACATATAAAAAAAGAAAACAAAGAATAAGTGCACTTGAGTATAACAATGGTTGGGTGAGGCCGGTATCAATGTCTATTCTGCACAAGGTACAGACAAGTCTGGTGGGATCCATGCCTGGTTCATTTTAATAAACGTGAGCTTGTCCACGTTGGCTGTGGACAGGCGGGTGTGCTTGTCTGTGATAACGCCTACTGCCGTGCTAAACACACGTTCAGACAATACACTGGCTGCAGGGCAGGCCAGCACCTCCAAGGCATAAAGGGCAAGCTTAGGCCATATGCACTATTTGGAGACCCAGAAGTTGAATGGGGCAGACCCATCAGTCAGTACGTGTAGGCATGTGCACACGCACTGTTCCACCATGTTGCTGAAATGCTGCCTCCTGATAAGACGTTCCATATCAGCTGGTGGTGCTGGTTGTTGTGGCGTGCTGACAAAGCTTTTCCACATTTCGGCCATGCTAGCCCTGCCTTCTGAGGTGCTGGAGGTGCCCCAGCTGCGTTGGACACTCTTTCTCCTCCTCTGCCTTTGCCTTGTGCTTCCACTGAGCCCCGGTGTCAGTTTGGAATGCCCTCAGCAGCGCGTCTACCAGCGTGTGCGTGTAGTCGCGCTTCTTCCTATCACACTAAAGTGAGGGAATTAAGGACGGCATGCTGTCCTTGTAACGGGGATCCAGCAGGGTGGCCACTCAGTAATCAGCACAAGTTAGAATGTGGGCAACTCGGCAGCATGTAGTCGCTCATGTGTGTCAGGCTGCCCAGAGGCAAGGACAAGCTGTCCTCTGTGGGAGGTGTATCGCCTGTGTCCTCTGTATCCCCCCAGCTACGTTACAGTGATGCCCACGAGCTGCGATGGGTGCCACCCTGCTGTGAACACGGTTCTTCCTCCTCCTCCTCCTCATCCTCATCATCCTCCTCCTCCTCATCCTCCAGAACTGTGCCCTGGCTGGACAATTGTGTACCTGGCCTATGCTGGTGCAGGAACCCACCCTCCAAGCCTCTTATGAATGACTGGCCTGATAATCGTGGAAATTACCCCTCTTCCTCCTCCTCTTCCATCATCGCCCAAAGCGTTTTTTCAAAGAGACATAGAAGCGGGATAGTAAGGCTGAGAATGGCGTCATCTGCACTGGCCATGTTGGTGGAGTACTTGCAACAGTGCAAAATGGCACACAGGTCTCGCATGGAGGCCCACTCATTGGTGGTGAAGTGGTGCTGTTCCGCAGAGCGACTGAGCCATACGTGCTGCATCTGAAACTCCACTACCGCCTGCTGCTGCTCACACAGTCTTTCCAGCATGTGCAAGGTGGAGTTCCACCTTGTGGGCACGTCGCATTTGAGGCGGTGAGCTGGAAGGCCGAAGTTACGCTGCAGTGGGGTGAGAACGCCGAAAGCGCGCACAGACGACTCACACTTTCTGCAGCAGCTCTGATATATCTGGGTAGTTTTTCAGGAATTTCTGCACCAACAAATTCAGCACATGCACCAGGCAAGGGATGTGCGGCAAACCGGCTTGGCCCAGAGCTGCTACGAGATTTCGCCCATTATCACACACCACCAGGCCAGGCTTGAGGCTCGGTGGAAACAACCACTCATCGGTCTGTTGTTCCATGCCCATCCACAGCTTCTGCACGGTGTGGGTTTTTTCCCCCAAACATATGAGTTTTAAAACAGCCTGCTGTCCTTTCCCCCTGGCTATGCTGAAGTTGGTGGTGAAGGTGTTACGCTGCCCGGATGAGGTGGTGGTAGAGGAGGAGGAAGTGGAGTAGGAGGAGGAGGAGGAGGCAACAGGAGGCAAAGAGAAATGCCCTGCAATCCTCGGTGGCTGAAGGACATGCGCCAAACTGCTATCCGCCTCAGGCTCAGCCGCAACTACATTTGACCAGTGTGCAGTTAGGGAGATATAGCGTCCCTGCCCGTGCTTACTGGTCCACGTATCTGTGGTTATGTGGACCTTGCCACTGATGGAGTTGCACAGTGCACACCTGATTTTGTCCGCCAATTGGTTGTGCAGGGAAGGGATGGCTCACCTGGAAAAGTAGTAGCGGCTGGGAAGCACATACTGTGGGACAACCACTGCCATAAGGTTTTTAAAACTGTCTGTCTCCACTAGACGGAAAGACAGTATTTCAAAGGCCATACATTTTGAAATTCTAGCATTCAGGGCCAGGGATCACTGGTGGCTAGGGGGTTACCTCCTCTTTCTCTCCAGTGTTTGGGAGATGGACAGCTGAACGCTTCCATGGGACAGTGTGGAGATGCTTGGGGACGGTGGCGGATGTGGTGGCTGCCACATACTCTGTTTGCAGGGTGGCAGGTACCACTGTGACTCCAGAGGTGGAGGAAGAGGCCGAGACAGCAGCAGAAGAGGAAGCAGGAGGAGCCTGAGACCTTTCTTTGTTTTTGAGGTGCTTACTCCACTGCAGCTCGTGCTTTGTATGTAGATGCCTGGTGATGCAGGTTGTGCTCAGGTTTAGCACGTTTATGCCTCGCTTCAGGCTCTGATTGCACAGCGTGCAAACCACTCGTGTCTTATCGTCAGAACAGTGTCTGAAGAACTGCCACGCCAGGGAACTCATTGGAGCTGGCTTTGGTGTGCTCGGTCCTTGGGTGCGGTGGGCAGTAGAAGGCATACCGTCTAGGGGACGGCCGCTCCGCTTTTGCACCCTGTTCCTTCTTATGCTGTGCTGGTGTCTCTGTGCGACCACCGCCTCTTCCTCCAAAATGGACACGTCACTTGCATGACCTTCATTCCATGTGGGGTCAACCCTGCCCTCCTTGCTGGTCTGCACACTGCTGAAAGCCACAGCAGCTGGCGTCACGGCAAGGGTGTATAATTTATTATGACACTATGGAATATCATCTTTTAATGTGATTTCTTGTAGTAAATGGCACAAATTACAGAGATGCTATTGCTGAGGTCAACTGGGGTTACATCTTTTGAAGCTGGGACCCCCACAGAGGGCAGATGACAGAAGGGGTAGTGTGAATGGAATAGGAATGTGAAAAGGATTTTACTGTATGGATGTGAAGTCTGCAAGGTGTGAGGTTCTACACTTGGAAAAAGTCTGAATGTCTCTTCATCCATTTGGCCTATACCTTGTAAGTGATGAGTAAATCTCTTTGATATGTAAATGCCATTAGTTTTGTTCTAGTATCATATCCAAAGGAAGGACAAAAACATTCATATTTACCCCCACAGAATAATAATTAAGCCTCATTTTTGTTATATTTGGAATGTGACAAGCGCCATCTTCTAACCAAGTCCAAACATGAGTGGCCTAACTTGACCCTAGGGAAAGGAATTGTGATGTCCGTCCTATTGGATCGTGGGTGGGACGTGCAACATGTCTATGGAATGGGAAAATAATAACAAATTTGTAGATGCAATTATTATTTCTGTGGCAGGTACAAAAAAGAAGATAGAGTCAAATGTTTCCATTTGGATTGACAGTGGTCTGGAACAAAGGAGGTGGTCAGTTATTATTTCTGTAGGTACGCCTTAACTCCACCCCTGGGCAAGACTTGATAAACCACAGGGTATATATCTAATGATCCTGAAGGGTGTTGGTGTACTTGCTTGGGGCCAAGATCTAATTTTGGGTGAGTCACCATCTTTCCTTGCCAGAGACCCCCTGGACAGAAGTTGTACTTTGAAAACCTAAGTGAGTAATTAGGACTTCTGTATTTTATCCTTTTTGTTTTTATCTGTTGTTGGTGTAAATAATTTGTTTATCATATATTTTTATATGCACTGTGACTATCTTTTGCTCATAATAAACATTCATTTATTAAGTTTTGCCTTTGTCTGGTTAAGAATCACGTTACCTGAAGAGACTAGTTAGTATTTTTATAATTCCTTAAATATTGTACTAAGTAATATTTGGTGGGTTTTATTATTGATTTACCTGGGGGACCAAGGCACCCCATTTATAAATTGTCTTGGTGGTGGCAGCGTTAAAGTAGTAATAGTTATATTATTATGTTTAAGTGTGGGTGGTGTTAAAGGGGGATTTTGTCATTATTTCCGGTCTAGTGCAGACAAATAGTGTACTTTAACCCTTTCACCACCACAACTACGTCACACACACTCTTGGAGTAGGGTGCGTTCGTGACAAATTGGTGGCATAGCGGTGGGATAACTAAAAAGATTTTTCATCTTTTTGTACCAGATTTTAGTGTTGCTGGATTTGTTGGTTAATCCAGGCACTAAAAGAAATTGTGTCTCAATTTCCAAAGGCTGAACTCAGTGCATATATAATATATTTACACCTCAACAGTCCCCCCCCTTCTCTGTTTTTTCTTTTCTATCTTTTATTTACTAAATGGAGTACCAGGCGCAATCCAAGGCAGCGCTAGACCAGCTTTGCCGGGAGAGATCTATTCCCTGTCGGGGAAAAACAAAAGAGGAACTATTGCAAGCACTGGTGGACTATGATATGCAACAAGCAGTGCAAAATGACGCCTCAAACACTGCAGGGGAGATACCTGCAGCTTTTGTCCGTGATGTACCGAGTTCTGGAGATCCTTTGGATTGTTACTTACAAACTGTGTTGAAATATGTGGACTCAGTAGACGCAAACCAAAGACTACAGCTTATCCTTCAATATCAGGAGGCTGAGAGAGAGCGCCAAGCTGAGAGAGAGCACCAAGCTGAGAGAGAGCGCCAAGCTGAGAGGGAGGCTGTTGAGCGCCAAGCTGAGAGGGAGAGAGAGGCCGCGGAGCGCCAAGCTGAGAGGGAGAGAGAGGCCGCAGAGCGCCAATCTGCCAGAGAGCATGAACTAAAAATGGCTGAGTTGGAGAGGTTGACTGCCTCCCCTGTAAGTGTTAATTCCAGAGACTCTTCTGCACCCAAACCACGTGCAGAGAACTTTCCAACTTTGGACAAGGATGGTGATTTGGATGTTTTCCTGCGCAGTTTTGAAAAAGTTTGCAGGCAGTACCAGCTACCAAAGGACCAATGGGCAAAATACCTCACCCCTGGTCTCCGAGGTCCTGAACTGGAAGCATTTGCTGCGCTTCCAGCAGAGTTTGACCAGGACTATGATGCAATTAAGGCTGCCTTGCAAAAACGGTACAACCTTACTCCTGAGGTGTACCGAAAGAAATTCAGGACTTTGCAAAAGCATCCCACAGAAAGTTATGCAGCAGTTGTGGGGCACCTGGCGACAGCATTCCGACAGTGGACTACAGGGCTGGAGATTACCACTTTGGAAAGTTTGCAGGACCTGTTAATAAAAGAACAGTTTTTGCAGCTCTGCCCAGCCGATGTACAGGAATGGTTGCTGGACCGGAACCCCAAAACAGCATTGGAGGCGGGTGAGCTGGCAGATTTCCACACTGCCAATCGAGCAACAGTGGACCGGAGCAGAGGTTTTGCCAAGGGAACATCCAGCTGGAGGACCACACCACCACGACTCCCCATCGCCAGGCCTAGCGGGCCATCTTTTGTTTCAGCCCCTACCTCAGGGAGAGGGGGAGCTAGTGCCATATCTGCGCAAGGAGATAGTCGCAGATGTTTTATTTGCAACCAAGTGGGGCACATTAGTGTTGCTTGCCCTGTGAAACGGCAGCCAGCATCATCAGCTGGGGAGGGACGCTCCTCAGAACCAACGTCCTCTGTGTTGTTTGTAACCAGATCAGAGGGCAGCAACAATGTGAATCTGCAACCTGTGACAGTTGGAAGAGAGGTAACTGTGGGACTCAGGGACACTGGGGCAGATGTGACTCTTGTGCGTCCAGAGCTAGTGCGCTCTGAGGAGTTAATTCCTGGCAGGACTCTAGCAGTTAAAGGAATTGGGGGGGTACGACTTGTAGTGCCAATGGCACAAGTTTATTTGGATTGGGGAGTGGGGAAGGGTTTCAGAAATGTGGGGGTAGATGAGAATATCCCTGCAAATGTATTACTTGGTACTGACTTAGGTAGATTGTTATCACAGTATGTGCCAGAAAGTAATGTATGTTATAAACCCAAGCCTCATAGGGGCCCTACTGTGCAGAGGGCAGTATGTGAAAATGTATGCAGACAATTGTGCTGGGAGGGAGGGCAGAATAAGCATGTGTGCTGGTCTGTGCCTGAACCAGAGGTGTCTGCAATATCATGTGAGAGTGTGCCAAGACAAAGTTGCTGGGAGGGAGGGCAGAATGAGCATGCATGCCAGGCTGGGCCAAAACCAGAATTGTCTGTGGTATCAGGTGAAAGTTTGCCAGGGCAACTTCGCTGGGAGGGAGGGCAGAATGTGTGTCAATCTGTGCCTGAACCAGGGGTGTCTGTGGAAACAAGCGAAGGTGTATGCCGGCAATTGTGCTGGGAGCGAGGGCAAGCACTAGGGGTGCCTGTAATACCATGTGTGAGTGGGCAAAAACAGCTGCACAGCGAGGCGGGGCTGGATGAGCGTGTGTGCCTATCTGTGTCAGTGCCAGGGTTGTTTAAGATGCCAGGTGAAAACACAAGTGGATCAAACCATTGGGAACCAGGGCAGGATGAGTTGATGTGTTCACCTGTATCTCAGTCAGGAGTATGTCAGGTGCCAGAACAAGGACAAAGTGAGTGGCTATGTGAGATTATGGAAGGATGGCCTGGCTGGGAGAGGAAATTACGTGAGTGTGTTTCACATCCAGTGCCTGACCAAGGGGTGCTAAAGGTGTTATGTGACAATGTGCAGGAAGAGAATTCTAGGGAGAGAGGGTTGAATGAATATGTGTGCCAAAATCTGCCTGACGCCAATGTATTGGCTGGGCTGTGTGAAAGTGTGGAGGGAGAGCATGGCTTTGAGGGAGGGCAGAGTGTGTGTGAGCCTTACTCTGCACAAGACTCAGCCAGTTCCCAAGGTGCTGTGTGTGTGAGGACATGGAGTGGAGGTGAGGGAGAGACAGAGGTTCCATCAGTAGATAGGGGGACCCGTCCACGATCTGCCCAAAGTGAGGGGCATGGACAGTCTCAACCTGTGGGTCCAGGGAAAATGGCCGCAGGGGAACATACTGATGGGGGAACCACCATCCTTGTCAGCATATCACAATCACACCTCCAACATACACCCAAGCCAGCTCAGGAGAAGGCGTCTGTCTCTAAGCAACTTTTTGATTCTGAAATAAAGGTTCAGAGTAAAAAGGTGCAACGAGCCCAGCAGACAGACCACAAAATAAAACAGATAAGGAGTGTGGATACAGTGCAGGTACCCTGGGAGTGTCCTCTGTCTCATCTTGTGTGTGCTTACAGGGGAGTACTGCAGAAATCGGTTGGTTTCTTCCCCTTAGAGCTACTACACGGGCGCAGTGGGTGTGGCCTGAGAGATGTGATCAGAGCGCAGTGGGAGATGGAAACAGGCAAATCAGGCATGCGTGTTGTGGATATGGCTGTGATATGGCTTAGGGACAAAGGGCAAGCCTTTTTGGGGGAGGTGTGTGAACACGTGAGGGTTACCCCATTCATGTAGAACCAGAGTTCTGAAAAAGATGAGTATATGAGGTGGAGGCAAAAAGGAACAAGTGTTGATACACAAGGTAGAGGCATGTGAGCCTTCTCCCATTGCGTCTCTTATTTGGGGGAGGTGTCACGGCAAGGGTGTATAATTTATTATTACACTATGGAATATCATCTTTTAATGTAATTTGTGTAGTAAATGGCACAAATTACAGAGATGCTATTGCTGAGGTCAACAGGGGTTACATCTTTTGAAGCTGGGACCCCCACAGAGGGCAGATGACAGAAGGGGTAGTGTGAATGGCATAGGAATGTGAAAAGGATTTTACTGTATGGATGTGAAGTCTGCAAGGTGTGAGGTTCTACACTTGGAAAAAGTCTGAATGTCTCTTCATCCATTTGGCCTGTACCTTGTAAGTGATGAGTAAATCTCTTTGATATGTAAATGCCATTAGCTTTGTTCTAGTATCATATCCAAAGGAAGGACAAAAACATTCATATTTACCCCCACAGAATAATAATTAAGCCTCATTTTTGTTATATTTGGAATGTGACAAGCGCCATCTTCTAACCAAGTCCAAACATGAGTGGCCTAACTTGACCCTAGGGAAAGGAATTGTGATGTCCGTCCTATTGGATCGTGGGTGGGACGTGCAACATGTCTATGGAATGGGAAAATAATAACAAATTTGTAGATGCAATTATTATTTCTGTGGCAGGTACAAAAAAGAAGATAGAGTCAAATGTTTCCATTTGGATTGACAGTGGTCTGGAACAAAGGAGGTGGTCAGTTATTATTTCTGTAGGTACGCCTTAACTCCACCCCTGGGCAAGACTTGATAAACCACAGGGTATATATCTAATGATCCTGAAGGGTGTTGGTGTACTTGCTTGGGGCCAAGATCTAATTTTGGGTGAGTCACCATCTTTCCTTGCCAGAGACCCCCTGGACAGAAGTTGTACTTTGAAAACCTAAGTGAGTAATTAGGACTTCTGTATTTTATCCTTTTTGTTTTTATCTGTTGTTGGTGTAAATAATTTGTTTATCATATATTTTTATATGCACTGTGACTATCTTTTGCTTATAATAAACATTCATTTATTAAGTTTTGCCTTTGTCTGGTTAAGAATCACGTTACCTGAAGAGACTAGTTAGTATTTTTATAATTCCTTAAATATTGTACTAAGTAATATTTGGTGGGTTTTATTATTGATTTAGCTGGGGGACCAAGGCACCCCATTTATAAATTGTCTTGGTGGTGGCAGCGTTAAAGTAGTAATAGTTATATTATTATGTTTAAGTGTGGGTGGTGTTAAAGGGGGATTTTGTCATTATTTCCGGTCTAGTGCAGACAAATAGTGTACTTTAACCCTTTCACCACCACAACTACGTCACACACACTCTTGGAGTAGGGTGCGTTCGTGACAGCTGGCACCTGTGTTTCGTCATCAGAGACGTGCTGCTGTGATCTTTGCATGTCCACATCCTCACACATAAGTGGTTGTGCATCAGTGCACTCAATCCCTTCCACTTCTGGGGCAGGGCTAGGTGGATGACCCATGGAAACCCCACCAGCAGAGTCATCAAAAAGCATAAGAGACTGCTGCATGACTTGTGGCTCAGACTGCTTGGGTGATTTGCAAGGGGGTGAGGTGATAGACAGATGGCCATGGGCTGCAGGTGCCAACTCTAAGCTTTCAGCAGGGTATCAGGTGGGAAACAATGTGCAGGAACTGGAGGCACTATCAGCCATCCAATATACTATCGTTCTGGTCTCACCATTCGTAGAGCGGTATTCGGGCCTACCAAATAACGATGAAGGTTCTGTCGCATACTCGCACATGAGGAAGGTGTTTCACTTGTGCGTGTAGCTGGCACAGATCAACCACGTCCTCTCCTTGCAACAGGGATTCCACCAACACCAGAAGCGTCATGACCAGGGCCACATCCCTTATTTGATGCTCTCCTCATTCTTTGTGTTCACCCACCAAACTAACAGATGTTTTATGTCAGGCGACAGTGTAAGCGCCAACAGTCAACAATTTTTTTTTTTGTGTGTGTTTATTTTACTGCAAGAAATTCACCGCAGGCAGCAAATGTACTATTTAGCACCCAAAAAATTATAATTTTTGAAAGTGCGATGTAAACACACTATTAGACGCTTCGATTTGACTCTCAGATCTGAAGAGCAGGACCCAAAATGTACTATTTATCAGATTAGCAGCAAAATAATTAGAATGTTAACAACTGCGCTGTAAGCGCACAATTTTACGTTTCTATTTCACTCGCAAATATGAAGAGCACGCCCCAAATTTACTATTTAGCAGTTTAGCACCAAAACAATTGGAATTTTAACAATTGCTCTGTAAATGCACAATTTTGACGCTTCTATTTCACTCGCAGATATGAAGAGCACACCCCAAATTTACTATTTAGCAGTTTAGCACCAAAACAATTAGAATGTTTACAACTGCGCTGTAAACACACTATTAGATGCTTCTATTTGACTCTCAGGTATGAAGGGCACACCCCAAATATACTATATAGCACCAAAAAAAAAAAAACTTTTTAAAACTCCAATGTAAGCAGCAGCAGAATAGGAGCAAAACAATTAGAATGTTTACAACTGCGCTGTAAGCGCACTATTTGATGCTTCTATTTGAATCTCAGATATGAAGTGCACCGCAGGCCGCAAATGTACTATTTAGCAGATTAGCAGTAAAACAAATAGAATGTTTACCACTGCGCTGTAAGCACACTATTAGACGCTTCGATTTGACTCTCAGATATGAAGAGCAGGCCCCAAAATCTACTATTTAGCAGATTAGCACCCAGAAAATTAGAATTTTTACAACTGCGCTGTAAGCACACTATTAGACGCTTCTATTTGACTCTCAGATATGAAGTGCACCGCAGGCCGCAAATGTACTATTTAGCAGATTAGCAGCAAAATAATTAGAATGTTTACCACTGTGCTGTAAGCACACTATTAGCTGCTTCTATTTGACTCTCTGGTATGAAGTACACACCCCAAATATACTATATAGCACCAAAAAAAACAAAAAAACTTTTTAAAACTCCAATGTAAGCAGCAGCAAATTAGCAGAAAAACAATTAGAATGTTTACAACTGCGTTGTAAGCGCACTATTTGACGCTTCTATTTGACTCTCAGATATTAAGTGCACCGTAGGCCGCAAATATACTATTTAGCAGATTAGCAGCAAAACAATTATAATGTTTACCACTGCGCTGTAAGCACACTATTAGTAGCTTCTATTTGACTCTCAGATATGAAGAGCAGGCCCCAAAATTTACTACTTAGCAGATTAGCAGCAAAACAATTAGAATGTTTACAACTGCGCTGTAAGCGCACTATTTGACGCTTCTATTTGACTCTCAGATATGAAGTGCAGTCCGCAAATGTACTATTTAGCAGATTAGTACCCGGAAAATAAGAATTTTTACAACTGCACTTTAAGCGCACAATTTGACGCGTCTGTTTCACACTCAAATATGAAGAGCACGCCCCAAATTTACTATTTAGCAGTTTAGCACCAAAACAATTAGAATTTTTACAATTTGCGCTGTAAGCGCACAATTTGACGATTCTATTTAACTTGCAGATTTGAAGAGAACGCCCCAAATTTCCTATTTAGCAGTTTAGCACCAAAACAATTAGAATGTTTACAAATGCGCTGTAAACACACTATTTGATGCTTCCATTTGACTCTCAGATATGAAGTGCACCGCAGGCCGCAAATGTACTATTTAGCAGATTAGCAGTAAAACAAATAGAATGTTTACAACTGCGCTGTAAGTGCACTATTTGACGCTTCTATTTGACTCTCAGATATTAAGTGCACCGCAGGCCGCAAATGTACTATCTTGCAGATTAGCAGCAAAACAATTAGAATGTTTACCACTGCGCTGTAAGCACACTATTAGATGCTTCTATTTGACTCTCAGGTATGAAGTGCACACCCCAAATATACTATATAGCACCAAAAAAAAAAAAAATTAAAACTCCAATGTAAGCAGCATCAAATTAGCAGAAAAACAATTAGAATGTTTACAACTGCGCTGTAAGCGCACTATTTGACGCTTCTATTTGACTCTCAGATATTAAGTGCACCGCAGGCCGCAAATATACTATTTAGCAGATTAGCAGCAAAACAATTATGTTTACCACTGCGCTGTAAGCACACTATTAGTCGCTTCTATTTGACTCTCAGATATGAAGAGCAGTCCGCAAATGTACTATTTAGCAGATTAGCACCCAGAACATAAGAATTTTTACAACTGCACTATAAGCGCACAATTTGACACGTTTATTTCACACGCAAATATGAAGAGCATGCCCCAAATTTACTATTTAGCAGTTTAGCACCAAAACAATTGGAATTTTTACAACTGCGCTGTAAACGCACTATTCGATGCTTCTATTTGACTCTCAGGTATGAAGTGCACACCCCAAATATACTATATAGCACACAAAAAAAAAAAAAAAAAACTTTTTAAAACTCCAATGTAAGCAGCAGCAGATTAGGAGCAAAACAATTAGAATGTTTACAACTGCGTTGTAAGCGCACTATTTGATGCTTCTATTTGACTCTCAGATATGAAGTGAACCACAGGCCGCAAATGTACTATTTAGCAGTTTAGCAGTAAAACAAATAGAATGTTTACAACCAATGGCGGCTCTAGACTTGGCGAGGCCTTAGGCGAAACTCATACATGAGGCCCCCACTAACACCATTATTGGAAAAAAACTGCAGTTGACTTGTGTGTGTATAAGAAGCTGTAGATATATTGAAGGGCGGGCTTGCAGTACT
>OW240914.1:245460579-245473518 GCA_933207985.1 Pelobates cultripes
TGGGCATGCCACGATATTGCAATAAATCTGCTGTACAAGGATACTTGTAAAAATTTTGAAAGACATACAAAGTTAACATTTTTTGTTTGGTAGGGCTCGTGCAATTAACTTGTCTTGTCCAGGGCGCAAAATAGTCTTGCACCAGCGCTGATATGCATGTGGTTGCATATCCATAATTTGGTTCTACATGTTAGCTGTTCCATTGAAATTGGGCAGGCTAAAATCTGGACTATTTTCACTCTAATTTGGAGACTGTATTGCAAAATCTAAACCCTGACAAATTTCAGTTTGATGTCTTCTGATTTGAATAAATAATATAGATTATAATCTTGACCTGGGGCATTTATAGTTTTATGAATAACCCTGTATGAATTAAGTGCACTTTTAAGAATTCATATAAATAAGTACATCAATGTATTATTGAAAGTCTGTAAACCAAACAATCATTGTGTTTTAGGAATTACAACTGTTCTGACTATGACCACCATCAACACTCACCTTCGAGAAACACTTCCAAAAATACCTTATGTGAAAGCTATTGATATGTACCTCATGGGGTGCTTCGTTTTCGTTTTCATGGCTTTGTTGGAATATGCGCTGGTCAACTACATATTTTTTGGTAGGGGTCCACAACGGCAAAAGAAAGCAGCAGAAAGGGCCGCAAGTGCTAACAACGAACAAATGAGAATGGAAGTCAATAAGGTATGCCTTTTACAAATAAAATGTAGTCATTCGAATTTGAGGTCATTTAATGTAGCGAATTACAGAAAGCATTATTTAAATCATTAGTATTTAACACCATTTTATATACAGAAAATGAAACATATTACAAAAAGACATTTTCAACACCTGTACAGCATTGTGGGTGTCTGTGAATATTAGCTATGCATTATTTTCTATGATACATGCTTTGATGGATTGAATGATACCATGCATTGTGGGCTCCTAATCTCAGGATAGCACCAAAATACATATTCCCCAGCCTGCCTAAGATGTGTTTGATTTACATTATGAGTAAAGGAGCTGTATTAATGACAGCATAATTAACAACAGAAACTGCTGCCTAGGAGTGTTACTCCAACTAATCAGCCTTCTGGTCAATGCCTATAGAGGTTGGCCATACAGAGAACACTGCTGAAGTACTTGCATGATCCTACTGCCCTCATAACAATGAGAGTGCACTGTGCTGGCTGGATACAGTTTCCTTATGCCTCTGTATGTCCAAAGCCCTAATAAAAAATATATATAATATAAAAGCAGGAATGAAGGATACATGCCACATATTGCACTCATTAACTGTCACATGGCCAAAGCACAACCTCAACAATAAACCTAGATATATGGACCAGGCACTCATTGGGTGCTTTATAGTACCTTTATTCCTCTTGTATTCACCCTTTATTAATTTGTCATTTCAAAACTAGAATGTCATTGTTTTCATTTAAGAATAAGTGTATTGCTGTGGTCAGTTTATTAATATGTTAATAGGCTTGAGCAAGACTCTAAAGAGCCAAATAGTAGGTTTGTGGTGATTGTTAAGTATACCCTAGCTAACACATCTACTGAATGCCTGGTCTTTGTAGGACATTTTCTATGCAATTTGAAAGAGGAAATATATTACAAGGATAACTGCTTAAATATGATATTCCTCAGAACCTGTGAAAAATATCTATTTTTCCTTACCTTAATCACTGATATGTTAAATATGGTCCCTTCTCTTTGGCAATATTTGGTGACCCCACCAGACCTTGCCTCCAACCAAACACTGTCTGACATCTGCCACATATTGAAGGACTTGTTCACAAACCTTATTGATATTGAACCGTGACATAGAGACATTAGCAATTGGGATAGACTGTGTTGACCTAATCAAGACACTAATGAATAGAATTGTGCACTTGCTATTTAGCAGAATTTTAAGGCAATCGTCTGAATAATAAATTACTGAATGGCAAGCCATTTTGTTTGTTTCACTTTAATACTTGCTCACCGTCAGCACTAGCACTAGTTGGGGCCAGTCGCATTGAAACCTGCCAGGCGATGGAAACAAGGCGCATTTTTACTGTGGCACAGGTGTAATTTTTTTTTTACTTTTTGTGTTTTGCTTTTTACATTCTTAAAACTAGTGCCAGAATGTAGTGGTTTTTGTGGGATTGAGAGTTTTTTTAGTGATTAAGATTTAGAAGAAAGAAAACTACTGAAGGTAAGTATGAGACCAACTGGTTGAGGAGACACTATTCACTAAAGTGAGATTTCAAAGTAAATTGTAGATTTAAGGCCAGACTAGCTGAATTGAAAGTATAGCTGATTTAGAGAATTTTCACAGTTTGTTTATGTTGACCTTAAATTTTAAATTCACTATGAATTCACTTTAGTGAATGCCCCCCAATTCATTATCTTAATAGCACGCACACATGTGTAGGTGTTGGTACTAGCACTATGTCCCCCCATGTATTCATTAATAATTGCTGTTGCTCGGTGGGGGATGGGAGGGACTCATTTAGTATTCAATAGCACTCACCCACCATTCATGGTTGAGGCAGAGGGTAACATATAATGTCCTCTGTAGCGGAGATGCAGTATTCCCCAGGTTATCTCCGCTTATAATCCAAGAGAGGCTCAGGAACAAGTAAATAGTAAATCCACAGGCAAGGTTTCCATCAGGTAAAATAACAGCAATATCCCAACAGCAATCCCAATAACTGGACGACACACAGTTTCAGGAGCAGAACTGAAATATTTTAATCCACAGTGTCCTTTTAAAGCATGCTCCCATGCAAGGGAGGGATTTACAATCATTAGTACAGTAGCCAATCCTGTCCTGGTAACCTCCCACACATCTCCTCCCCTCAGCCAGCATCATAATCCCCTTATCCAGTCTAGCAATTCCCCCCTACATCCCCTGATAGCCCTGATCTGGGTGAACAACATATCCAAAAATCACCCAGATCAGACCAGGGGTTCGGGAAATGTATGGAGGGAATAAAATGACCGACTGCACTGACTGAAATAGCCGAATGCGGTTCCATGCGAATGGGCCCTGCGGTCGGTCCTGGAATAAGGGAACAAACTGCACGAAAGCCTCTAGCTATAGAGCTAGGGAGGGTTCGCCTGAATCCCCTCGTTCGGTTCTTTCTATCTACCGAACGAGGGGCCGTTCGGTAGTTAGGAACCGAACGGACCGGGCTTGTGGAGGTTTCAGCGGTGTTCGCCTAGTCGAGTGTCCGATTTGAGTTCCAGACACTCGACGGCAAAACACCGCTGTTCGGGAGTTTTAAAATGGCCGCCACCACGTGTTCGTTTGTCGAATGGCGGCCACCCCCGAGAACAAAGGACGGCTACTTAACTTGTCAATTGTAGATTATGCTAGCTTTAGTGTACCTATAATCTTAATTTTATTAATGACAGGAGGCGAGTATTTGCTTTAGTCTCTCTCCACAGCAGCACAGAAAAACAACCAATCAGAAAAAAGTTAGGTACTATAAAACCCCCTTCCCATTGCATCATTTCCTCTTTCAAGCTGTGACAAAACAGAACAAAGGCAGAAAAAATAATGGGAAGCAACGAAGTCCAGATACGATGAATACAGCATTGTCCAACGTCTGAGAAGAACTGTCAACCGGATAGCGTTGATGGACTGAAAATAAGTCAATGCCCACCATCCACGAAGAAGCGCCACACCAGATAGTGCTGAAGGACTGGAAACTGAAACGAGAGAAAAAACAGAATCGAACAGGATGATTATCCCAGGAAATGTATTTTGAATAAACTTGTAGATACCCAATGAGCCAAAACAAAATTACCTTAATATGTAGATATCCCAACCCTACTTATAAAAAACAGACATAAGGACAGGTGACAGGTAGCAGAAACAACAAGCAGAGTTGTATACATACCTGATAAATCCAAACTATAAAATTAAACAAGGGAGGGATAAGAATGGGTGGGAAATACTCGCCTCCTGTCATTAATAAAATTAAGATTATAGGTACACTAAAGCTGCATAATCTACAATTTTATAACATGACAGGAGGCTTCGTATTTGCTGTTTTAACGCTCAGCCAACAAATCCAACGCTGCTTGTTTCACTGGTACCCATTCCGAGAATATTAGAGCAATCCTAAATCGACCTTCCAACTGCGAGAAATGACCTCCGTTGATAGATCCATTGTACGTGGGGTTACGACCTGTTCCCTAGCAGTCGGTCCATGGGCTGCCAAGTTGACCTATTAGCCATATTCCTGTAGGTGTAAAGTGCCGAGGGGTCGCGAGAAGAGACTTCCACCGTGTCTCGACTCTTAATGTGAGAGGTGATTCCTCCGATCGTGTCAGGTTCACCAGGCGATGTGGCCTTCCAGACAAACTCCAACCTCAGGCCTGCGCCTAAGTCCACCGTCAATACTCGAATAGAACCGAATAGTGTCCATTCGTTCCTTTATGACCTACCTGGTGAATTGTCTCCTCCGAAATAAAGTTATATACAGATAATAGTGTGGACAATACTAGCTGTATCCTAAGAGACTCCAGTCTACTAACTGGACTGTGTAATCCACGGCTGCGGTCTAGAAAAGACATCCAAAGGGCGTCCAATCAAGGTCTCAAACTGAACTTGTGTGGTAAACGGTGGTCAACTATTCTGGGAATTGTGGATCCTGGAAAGCTCAAAATGATGGGACCGGAAACCGGGGTTGAGATTTCCATCCAAATACATCATCCTCTAAGAGTGCTAAGATGGCCAGATCCAATAGAGTTTAGGACCGTATAACACAGAAGAGCCCTTACGTGTTGCAGTGAGTGTGTTCCATGCCCGACCTGTCAATATTCGTGTAGGGGTTCCTGGCCTACACGCCACCTACAAGATAGGGAATAATATAGTGAGACCCCTAGGTTCCTGTCTCATAGACTGTCCAAGCATGTATCTCCCAGTGTAGGTTTCCTTGATGGTAGTTGAATAGGAAGGCTAGTGAGAACCCAAATCAAGATGGTTTCCGTGATGGATATAGAGTCTGAACATTGTTCTCAAGGTGTGTTCAGAGTTGTAGGAGCAGTCCTGCCAACTTTTCTCAAGATTGTAAGGACCAGGGAAGCCAAGTCCTGAGAATTTCGGTTTCTCCATGCGATCCATGCATACGGTGCACCTGAAGACCGTTTATGTGAATTTTCCAGTCTTGTTACTCAAGCAAAGCAGTGCCTGTTTGCCCTATGCAGGTCTCAGAATCTCATGTCACCCTGACACGGGAGAATAGTCTGCACAGTTTGTACACAATGAATATCTGAAACAGAGTGCAAAGTCTGTTATATATAGCACAGGTTATACCAAAACCTGTACTCTTGTAAGAACTGAGTCTCCTTCTTAGCCGTACTGTCTCCCGGAATGTGTGTACATAAGTGGGAAACCTCCCCCACTAATACCTCTGAGGGCATTTCTCATGTGGATTACAAGATGGATCCAGACAAACTATGTATACCTAGCCCGATCAGGTAGCCCTCTAGAACGAAATCAGTTTCCCAAGAAGCCTGATAAGATAGAATAGTATCGGCATAGACAGGACTGACATCTACCGTCAGTGAAACTCACAGCAATCCGTGATATCTATAGCACTAAGACTCACAGCAAGCCGTGCTATATACACTGACATAGAACTCACAGAAATCTGTGATTTATGTGTACACTGTCCTATAACTCACAGAATCCGTGAAATAAGTATATATACTGCCCAAGGACTCACAGAAATCTGCGATATATATATATATATATATATATATATATATATACACACATAGAAACTCACAGTAATCCGAGAAATCTGTGATATATCTAGGTGGAAACTCACCGTAGTCTGTGACATATCTATGTGGAAATTCACAGTAATATGTGATATATAGACCTGGACACTCACAGTAATTTGTGGAATATATACTCATGGAAACTCACAGTAGTCTGTGATATATAGAGCTGGAAATTCACAGCAATCTGTGATATATCTACATATGGAAACTCACAGTAATCTGTGATATATCTACATATGGAAACTCACAGAAATCTGTGACTAAAACACATGGCAAGCTACCAGAAATCTGTATTAATAAAACACATGGCAAAACTACCAGTAATCTGTATAAATAAACACATGGAAAAACTATCAGTAATCTGTGTAAATAAACACATGGAAAAACTATCAGTAATCTGTGTAAATAAACACATGGAAAAAACTATCAGTAATCTGTGTAAATAAACACATGGAAAAAACTATCAGTAATCTGTGTAAATAAACACATGGAAAAAACTATCAGTAATGTAAAGGAAACATTCCCCAAAGAAAAGAAAAGAGCCAGAAAGGCACATAAATCTCACAAGCAAGCATAATTAATAACAATCATAAATAAATAACACTAAATCCCAAAGCCACCCAGTATAAGCAGGAGGCAGTGTGTGGCGGAACCAACCTCGCCACTATGCATTGGAGAAGCCTGGTTGCCAGCCTCCTGCCATGTGACTATGGCCCCTGGGATGTATTGCCCTTTAAAGACATGATTTGGGCATAATGGATTTGTGTTGTGCTGCTGCTGGCCCTTTTAAGAACCATCTGGGGACATACTGTGGAGTTACTGGGTGGCCACCATTTCCTGTATAAGAAGCACATGGTGAGAACAATGGATGGCGGCCATTTTAACTCACAGACACTGTGTGGACTTTTCAACACGGTGCCATCTCGCCAGTATTTGTTGCACAGAGACATCGTGCGGTGGTTTTGGACTATACAGCAGGGGACACATTATACAGTGATTGTTTTTTATTTAGCCTGTATATGTTCTGCAGAATCTGCATTAAACTGTATTTTCCAAAGTACTGAACGGATCTGGGTGAATTTTGGATATGTGGTTCACCCAGATCCCCCAGTTCCAAGGATATACTTTTTATGGGGTTATTGCATGTTTTGGGGTCCCTGTGATGTGTTTTATGAAACTGTATTTCTCTGGCTGTGATAATTAGATTACCCATTGTGTTCAGTAATCATATCACAGCCAGAGGGGAGGATTTTGTGTGGGAGTGTCTGGGTGTATTGTATGGATTGATTGGCTGTTTTGTAACGCCCTGTGGGCTGTACTATGTTTGTGGATTGGGAATAAAAGAGACTGTATGTGACAGTACAGGGAGTTCCTGTGTTTAACCCCCTTTAGACCGTAGGGCGTACTATTACGCCTCTATTATAGCGGTTCTAAACGCCACCGGGCGTAATAGTACGCCCGTCTTCTTTCCTTATTCGTGCCGCCATCCCACGCCGCTTATTATGTGGGGACTTGGCCCCCGCGGCACGTCTGTCCTCCACGAAGCCCCCGGCCGTGTGAGAGTGGGGTCCTTGCGAGGACCCCACAATCACATGGCCGGGGATAGCTGGCTTCTGTATTGCCAGCAGGGGGGCTGCCTGTAATGACAGGTGGTCCCCCTGCTGGCTGAAAATAAAATTAAAATGAGTTAAAAGTGTAAAAAAAATAATAATATATACTTAGATCATATATATATATTATATATATATGATCTAAGTATATATATACACATATACATACACACATGTACACCGTCTAGGTGTATTTTACTATTATATATATATATATAATTATATATATATATTAATATCAAATTACACGTAGACTGATACTGATTAAATATATATATATAATTATTGTTTTTATATATATATATATATTTATATATAATATAAAAAAAATAAAAATGTAAATACGTTAAAAAATAAAATTAAAAAAATAATTAAAAATAAATAATTAAAAAATATTTAGAGTGTGTTATTTCGTTCTAACTGTATTGTGAAATTAATATATATATATATATATATATATATATCAAAATACACGTAGAACGAAATAATATATATATCTATATACATAAATATATACGTATATATCACTATATATATACTATATATAAATAAAAATATTTAAAAAAAATTATATAGATATATACATATATATACACATACGTATATATATACATATATTAATTCTAAATATATATTTATGTAATATTTTTACATAATTAGGTATCTTAATTAATTACAATTAGCGGGACCTGCCTGACAACCCATGCCGAAAGTAAAGGGAATTTAATTTGCTAGCACTATATTTAACCCTATAACTTTCCAAGACACCATAAAACCTGTACATGGGGGGTACTGTTCTACTCGGGAGACTTCGCTGAACACAAATATTAGTGTTTCAAAACAGTAAAATGTATTACAACGATGATATCGCCAGTAAAAGTGACGTTTTTGCATTTTTCACGCACAAACAGCATTACACGGACAATATTATTGCTGTGATACTTTTTACTGTTTTGAAACACAAATATTTGTGTTCAGCGAAGTCTCCCGAGTACAACAGTACCCCTCATGTACAGGTTTTATGGTGTTTTCAAAAGTTACAGCGTCAAATATAAGGCTTGCGTTTCATTTTTTTCACATTAAAATTCGCCAGATTGGTTACGTTGCCTTTGAGACCCTATGGTAGCCCAAGAATGAAAATTACCCCTATGATGGCATACCATTTGCAATAGTAGACAACCCAAGGTATTGCAAACGGGGTATGTCCAGTCTTTTTTAGTAGCCACTTAGTCACAAACACTGGCCAAAATTGGCATTTTTTGCATTTTTCACACACAAACAAATACTAACGCTAACTTTGGCCAGTGTTTGTGACCAAATGGCTACTAAAAAAGACTGGACATACCCCATTTGCAATACCTTGGGTTGTCTACTATTGCAAATGGTATGCCATTATGGGTGTAAATTTCATTCCTGGGCTACTATACAGTCTCAAAGGCAACGTAACCAATCTGGCAATTTCAATTTCAAATGTAATGTGCTATATTTGACCCTGTAACTTCCCAAAACGCCATAAAACCTGTACATAGGGGGTACTGTCTTACACGTGAGACTTACTAAATACAAATATGTGTATTTTATTGCAGTAAAAGCAAACAGTATTATGACACTGACCTTTAAAATGTCATTTAGAACTAAAAAAATTTAAAAAAATCGTATTTTCTCCCATTTTTTTCATATTAAATTATGTTTCATAGCTAAATATTTGATATTCAATGAAAGACCTGTTTCCCCTGAATAAAATGATATGTAATAAGGGTGGGTGCATTTACTATGAAAGAGGTGAATTACGGTTGGACAGACATGTAGCGCAAATGCCAGGTTTTGTTTACATTTTGTTTTGTTCACAACGTGTACATTTGGCTCCGTCCTTAAGGGGTTAACCCTCAAAGTGAAGTGTCGTCTCATTATTGGGGGAAGGATTTATTGTATGCTATTCCAGTTTGACTGCTAGGAGAGTAAACCTATTCGTATGGTTCCTATTCAACTGTCTACAGCATTCAAATGCTTGAGAGAAGGTATACGCTTCTCTGGTTCGGTGATTGTGGCGTCTGCTGCAGTGCTTGGAGTCCTCAGGAAGCGCTTGGAGCATCTTTCAATGGAGGTACCCAGTCAGGGTGCCAGGCGATCCGTTACACAGTGGTACTCTGACCTGTACTGACTGCGGAGCAGCAAAGAAAGAGGAAATGATGCAATGGGAAGGGGGTTTTATAGTACCTAACTTTTTTCTGATTGGTTGTTTTTCTGTGCTGCTGTGGAGTTCTAGTAAAGAGAGACTAAAGCAAATACGAAGCCTCCTGTCATGTTATAAAATTACCCGTTCGCAACAATGTTGCAACGGGTAATTGAGGACACACTTAACACAGGGGAGGTCTGATTGTTCAGTAGTTTCATTCCCTTAGTTTATTCGAATGATTCTACCGAACAATCAGAGGAATACAATTCTTTTACACACATATAAAATCAGCAGATCACACGAATGCAGTTATTCACAAAACATTTGCAGGACAGCCCAGTGCCATCCGCTACATCCTCCTCAACCTATTTTTATTTAATAGTGACAGTTGTTACGCTACAGCAACAGTCCAGGTTTTGTCAGCATCTCCATTGCAATAGAAAGAAAAAGTACACGAATCCTAGACTGTTGTTAGGCCATGAGGACTGGTTTGGAAATGTTGGAATGTCACTTGGTGACCACTCCATTTAATGGTTTGCACAAACTTGTAAATGTAATACTCTGTATTATAATTATCCTAAATTTGCAATCAAACTTCATAATATTTCTCTTTCCATTTAATGTGGAAAATTCAACTTGAAAATTAAGTCTGATCATTGGAAACTGAGGATTTTTTAATTTAATTTCTCTTGACTGAGTCAATGTTGGCTGCTCGTGAAACCCTATAACTAACAACCTGATGCTTTATAACTTTTTTCCATGATAACCAAGTCTAGTATTGTAATCTAATTTTAGGACAGTCCTGATACCCATGGTTATACTTGTGACAATACGCTGTTGTGACAGATCCCTCTGTCTTGGAACTGTGCTTATAACCCGCTGGGTTCATCTGTTTTTCAGTTAATTGCCTGTCCGTACCCCCCATTCGTTTATTTCCTAAACTCACAAACAAATTGCTAAACGGCCGACCACCCAGCCTGGAAGTGTGCTGCTGGTTAACCTCTTGGCCTCATTAGAACATTGTAGTTAACCGCAGACACCTCCTAATTATCAATGGTATGTCGTTCGTATGCCGACCATGAGGCGGCGGCCATCTTGGACGTACAAATGATCAGCGGTGTTCGTCGATGATTTCCTGGAACAGAAAAACGGACACTATTTCTCCTGAACACCGCTGAAACCGCCGACCTCCCTTCTCTGCCTTCCAGCATACGAATGCCGGTCCGTTCGGTAATTTTCTGCACGAAAGGACTTAACCCAGATAGCCATCCCATGGAGCCCCTTCCTATAATCTGGAAGACAATGTGAAATACTTTGGCTCCATTCGGTAATAATGTGCCCTCAGATCTAAGCTATCTGGGGATACGTTAAATGTGGTTATTCTATTCGTGTAATGTAGAGTTATGTATTTTTATGTATTTTTATTATTATGTACAAAATGGAGTGTAGCCTCTATTCGTGGAGATAATTGGATTACTTCCCAATTATCTCCAGGATAGAGAGGAGGGTTGTTCTCAGCTAAAGTGGAGTGTTTATGCTTGTGCCAATGTGATTGGCTACTGTATCCATATTGTCCCAGTCTTCCATCTGGTCCCCTAGGAGAGTGTCCACCAGGTGGGAGATCTGCATAAATACCGAGCAGTTAGCCCTCAATAAATCAGATCTCTGCCTAACCCTCAATACTGAGCTTGGTCTCGTACTTGGGGGTATTGGATTCGTATAGTTTACTAGTTCGGCTATTTGATACGTGAAGGATTTCGTATGGTTCCTGTTCGGCTGATTGGAGCTTTCGTTAGCTGTCTCTCCATTCAGAAGGTGAACGTCCTCAGTGATATTCACCCCTTTTATACCTGGGTGTACCATAACAGCTGTATTTTTTTATCCTAGTTAATTCCCCTGTGTTTGGTAGATGGATCTACTGAACACCGACCACCCCCGGCTCATTGAACTTCAAAGAAACCACAAACTCAAGTGCTCTCTCTGTGGCCACTGTTCATATAACCAAACAACACGTGCGCTGGAAAATGGCGGCGATCTTGTCTCCCGAAAGCAGGCAGTGGTACCTGGTCGTCGAGTACCTGGAACTCTAGAGCGGACACTTGAACCCACGACCACTGGTGATTTGGTACAAATACCTGCTTCTTCCCACAACAAGCCAGGAGAGTGCTGTTCGGTAGAATTGTTTGCACAAACAAGGCAAACAAGCGCTATCTTTGAGCCAGGGGAACCGTTCAACATTTTGTTCATTTTGGAACTCCCGAAAGTGACCGACCACTACCACTGATTGTTTGGAACTGATTTGGGCAAACTGTGGTCAGTCAAACCTTATCCCGGTTGCGATTCGGCTGTGTTGGTGCGATCTGAGCGCTATTGGAATATGTTGGGTGCTCAGATCCAGGCTATCTGGGGATATAATATTTGTGGAGATTCCTATATATGTTATATGTATGTTGGGGTATTTTATGTTTTATATTTTGTACCTCTAGTGCCTGGGAGATTATTAGTTTAAGCAAAGTACACTAAATTCTACCAGACACAGAGACTCCTGGGCGTGTTTTGGGCGTGTTGTATATATTAGTGGGCCATCTGGCCATAATAAAAACATTCCTGTTGTGCCCTACATCAAGTCTCGACTGATGTTTGGGTATGCAGATGACGAAACAATATATTTGTTCTCACAACCTGCTTGAATTTCTGGAGAGGACGAACTAGTGCACCATGCGAACGGGCTATACTCTCTAGCATTTTGGGAGTGTGCAAATGAACGTACTTCACTTAGTACATGAGGTTCGTTACAATTGGTGGCAGAAGTGGGATCTAACATTCAAATGGACCTCCCAAACAAGGAAAAGCAGTGAATGGCACAGCAGTATGAAAGCCTCAAGCGAACAATGCTGAAATATCTGCTGGGAGCTTGGGGTCAGTTGGCAAGTAACAAAAAGCATTCAGCAATCATAGCCGAACTGATGGAGGTCGACCAAGCCAGCAATGCAGCGGTAATAAGCAGAGAAGAGTCAAAGTTCCAGAGAGATGTGAGATGGTGGCTCAGTATGGTGGGACCAAATCCCCCACAGGAGATGGTTGTCCAAATTATGGAGCAGGTTACAGCGACACAGGCAGCACAGCAGTCCAGAATGGACATATACCCAGGAGATGCAGCATCACTACCGGGATCCAGTAATGGAGGCAGTGGCGGAACTACTGCGGTTGCATGGGTCGCAGTTGCGACCGGACCCATCACTGCAGGGGCCGACTGACTGTGACTGAGATGTAACTGCCAGGACCGCATTGAAGGGGCCCATCGTGTGGCCCATGCTGTTAGGGCCATTTGATGCTGTGTATTTCCTGGGGGCCTAGTCAGCG
>OW240914.1:245476063-245493977 GCA_933207985.1 Pelobates cultripes
TATAGCTGAGGTACAGTATCTCGGCCATAGAGTAGGTTCTGGGCAGCAGCAGGCCGAACCCACCAAAGTAGAGGCTATTGCCAACTGACTCAAACCCTGTACTAAGACACAGGTGCTAGCTTTTGTCCTTGAGTATAGCTCCCTTGCCAAGTCCCTCACTGACCTGACCAAAAAGTCCCTTCCCAGACAAGTAGTGTGGTCCCCGGAGTGCGAGGTTGCCTTCCAGAGTCAGCACTAAGCAAGGCACCTGTGTTGGCCACCCCATACAGTAATAACTTTTTACAGTAATAACTAAAAAGTTTATTTTCTACACAGATGCCTCCATGTTTGGGCTGGGACCCATGTTAAGCCGACGAAATAGAGCACCAGGTGGCATATCTCAGCCGGAGACTTTTGTGACAGACCCTCTGTGCCTGATTTTTATACTTAAAAAATTCTATTTGTGCCTATTGTATTTTGGAGCACTGTTTCTGTCACGATTCGGGGAACCTAACACGCTGACACACACACACACAGAAAAGGTGCCATACCGGACCTTAGAGTGGCCGGGCTAAGCACGCTAAGAATAGTCAGGAGACAAGCCAGGTAAAGGGAGCCAGAAAACGGCTAGCCCTCCTAGCCGCCCGCTGATCCCTGACAGTTTCTGCCCCATTAAATTGTACTGGTATAGTTCTGCACTTTGGAAGTAGTCGAAGTGGCCGCCATGCAACATACGAATACGTAGCAGCGGCCATTTTAATTCAGTTGAACGCGTTCAGCGGTGTTTGGTCGACGAGTTCATGGAACTCAAATCGGATACGCGACAGCACGAACACCACTAAACTTTACTTTCTCCAGACGTCGATAATTCGACTGGAGATGAACACTGTTCGACAATTCGAATGGCACTTTAACATCGACGGTTTGCATGAACGGTTGCCGTTCGTCTATTTGAACTAAATTTAACATGGAAAATAGACCGGCCGCACAGCCTAATTCTCTGGAACTGTTTTGGGCATGAAAATGTGCGTGCGGTCTGTCAAATGTAACTTCCATCTATATCCCGAACCCCTGAACCGATTTGCATGATTATTTTAATATGTTGTTTCCATAATTATGCCCGTTCAGAAAATATAAGTTTTATGGGAATTGGATGCTTAACCCCTTAAGGACAGAGCTTCAAAATCTTGTCTTTCACTTAATGACAACGGCATTTTTTTCATTTTTTGCTGTTTGCGTTCAACTGCAATTTGCATTTTACTTACATATTATACATCATACTACATATTATACATCATTTTTTAAAGGATAGAAAGGGCTTTAATTTGATGTAACACACACATATATATATATATATAAATGCTTATTTATTATAAAAAAAATACAGAAAAATGTAAAAAAAATGAAATTTTTTTGTTTTTTTTTACAGTTTTTGCAATAATAATGTGTGCATAATTAGTGCAGGTTAAGAAAAGTAATTAAAAATAAATTAATTTAGTTGTTCTGATTTACAGAATATACAATGTGTCTGGGATTTAAAGTTTTTTTTGGTAGTTACAGGTCACAAAGCACAAGGAGTAAAATAGACTTTTAATGTGGAGCGATTTTAGAATTTGGTATGTTTGTCTTGTAAGCCTAATAGCCATAAAAGAAAACAAAATTGCCACACAAAAGTATATATTTATATAAAGTAGACATCACGGGCTATTTACCTAAGGTTGTTTTGACACTTTCTATGTAGCCATTTCACCGCCAACCTCTGCTAAATATTGGAGTAAAATTGTGTTTTTTTTTGGTTTTTGGCACACAAACTTATAACAAAGAAATTCTCGTGTATATTTTGTAAAGTTGGTGTGTGCTATTCCTGTACAAAGTTTTATTTTGTGTTCAATTACATCTGCTGAGTAAAACGACACCCCCATTGTATGTCTTTGCCACTATTTTGTGAAGTTACAGTGCCACACAGGATACCTGTTCTTTTCAGTATTCACAGTAGAATTTTGAGAGATGGATTTAATGAGCCTTAGCTTCCATTTGGGGTATTATGACAGTTTGACTGTTCAAAAAACCCCCACAAAGGCCTACCATTTGTAAAAGCAGACACTCCAGGGTATCTCATAAGGTGCATATTGTGCCTTAACATGCCCCCATTTTTTCACCAATATATGCCAATGTATGTGGTAAAAAATAATTTTGTGCATTTTTTACATACGGATTGCATTTTTGCTGGGCGTTTTGTATATTTCATATGTGCCACTAAGTTCAAACCCCCCAAATCAGCTAAGTCTTCTGAGTAAAATGACACCCCATATGAATGTCTTTGGCACTATTTCGTGAAGCTACAGTGCCATATAGGAGACCTGTCCTTTACAGTATTCACAGTAGAATTTTGAGAGATGGATTTAATGAGCCTTAGCTTCCATTTGGGGTATTATAACTGTGGCAAACCTAGCCACTCGGACTATAACTGGACACTATGCCTTTAAGGGTTGCCTATAGGTCTGGAGAGATATGCGTTTTAACCTGTATGTGTCTGCTTCATGTATTCCCTGCATTACCTGTACTTATCTGTTCCGCCGAATGCAAATGGCGGTTTGTATGGGGATTCCCGCTCGTTTCACGAACGGCACTTTGGAGGGCCGTTCGTGAACCGAACGCGATACCCCCTAATAGCCCACACACTTAGAGGCGTGTGGCGCTAGTTAACTGATTGCAACATTGTTGAAATCGGTTATTAGAGGCTCTCCTGGGTGGCCGTCGTTCGACTACCGACCATGCGGCGGTCGGCCATCTTGGATCCTTTGTTCCCTCAGCGGGGTTATGTCTTCGAGCGCCTGGTACTAAAAACGGCTACTCGACGGCATGAGCCCCGCTGAGCCTCCAGGGCGTTCGGGAGTTTCGGGACATTCGGTATTTTCTTCCCTAAAAGCAATCGGTTCTTTTTGTATGTTTTATACGAATTGTGTTGTTCGTGCGGCGTTCGGTTATTTTAGCTGGGATCTGAGCGGTAATCTCACGAATGATACCCTCAGACCCCAGCTATCTACCGAACGTCCATTCGTGTAAATCCACTGTATATTCCCCAAGTTATGGATTTTTATGTGAATTGTCGGTTCTGCTGCACGAGGGGATAATCCACTTAACGGTGCATTCTGGGAAGATGATCCCTCTCGTGCAGCGGTGCCTGATGGGAGAAATATGCTGTAATGTAAGTCCCCCATGTAGTCCCCTCTGGGAGTGCCCCTGGGGAGGGACTCAGGAAACCCCTTGCATGGGGACTTGTATAAATTGTCCTGCTGATTAAAAGGTTGTCAGTTGACTCCCAGCCTATGTGTCGTCTAGTTCTTGGGAAGGAAGGGTTACTACAGTGTTGTCTGGATTATTGTATGCTGATTCCCTGGATTATTTTATGTTGTTCCTGTTACCCAGCGGAGATATCGTGGATTATACTGCCTCTCCGCTACAATTGGTGGCAAGCGACGGGATTGAATTTACACAGCAAAGCAACGTTCAGCAGATTTTTAAACGAATCAAGGAACAGGCATTCGGGAATTAGCGCATTCGAATAAACCTCACGAACAGCAGGTGAATGGGAACAAATTACGCCCTGCTAAAACGGAGCACATTAAAGGAGCTGCTGGAAGCAAGAGGAGCAATCGCCAGTAACAAGGCAAAGGCTGTCCTAATTACAGAGCTCATGGAAGGAGACAGAGCCGCAGCTGCTGCAGCATCTCAAATGGAGGGAGAAACCCACAAATTTACATCTGAATTCCGAGCATGAATGGCTTTTTTCCCTGAACCCCCATCTGCAGAGATGGTTAACAGGCTGTTCGGAGATGTACAGGAGTACATTATGGCTAGGAGACCGCAAGGGAACCAGCAAGCCGGGGAAAGAGCCGCAACGCCAGTACATATTCTCCCAGGGAAAGCCAAAATCCCATATCAAGCCTTCAAAAGCTATGTGGAGACAGAGGGTGGCGTTGACGACTATTTACAGGACTTCGAGAGACTGTGTTTGCTGCACGAAATTAACGATGCAGACAGAGTACCCCTACTAGCGGGGAGATTATCTGGGCGAGCCGCCGAAGCGTACCGGGCAGTACCAGACGAGGATAGTAGAGACTACGCTAAAGTAAAACGGGCCATTCTAGCCCGGTATGCCATCACATCAGAGGCATACCGAAAGACGTTTCGGGACATTAAAAAACCCACTAAAGACACCCATGTAGAATGGGCGCACCAGCTGCAACAAGCTGCCACGGGGTGGCTGGAGGCCGCCCAAGTTGATACATTGGAGGGTCTGTTCCAGCTAATGGTACTGGAGCAATTCTTCAATGGCGTCCCGATCTACCTACAAAACTGGATTCGGGACAGAAAGCCACACACCCTGCAGGAAGCGGCTAATATGGCAGACGAGTTCGAGGACAATCGGAGAGATCAACCCGTACCAACCCGAGCCGTCATCCCCCCTGCAACGACCAGCACTCCAGGGGGCCCCGCAACTCACCCGCGACCAGGGGTAAGCCAGAATTCCTACCCCCCCAGGTATTCAGCACGTCCACCAATCTGGTGCCATACCTGCAGCCAACAGGGGCACATCCAGAGAGACTGCCCACGGAACCGGCCTCGACCCAGCTGGAATAACGCAGCCCCAAGCAACCGTGCCGCAGTCCACTGTATACAGGCCGAATCCTACCAGAATCTGGAGCTGGGGACAACCCAGGAGGAACCCCTCGGCACCCTACACGAGGTGAACCCTATCCAGGCCACCTCCGATAACCGCCAAGGGCACCGCCAGGAAGTACACATGGAGGGGAGAAAAGTACAAGGACTTTGTGACTCTGGGGCCACCCTAACTCTAGTACGAAGTCATCTGGTACCAAAGCCCAAGCTCACGGGGGACTGTGTGGCTGTGCGGGTGGCTGGGGGAGCCATTTACAAAGTACCCACGGCCAAGGTGCACTTGAATTGGGGAGCGGGGCACGGTAATGTATATGTGGGGATGATGCAAGACTTGCCAGCGGATGTAATTTTGGGCAACGATTTGGGGGAGCTGACTTCAGCTTTTGTTCCACAGCCCACCATACAAGAAGCATACCCGGTTGTGACCCGGCAACAGGCCCGCACCACAGCACCATCCGAACACTCTGAGGCTCAGGTAAGCAATGACCCTCCCCTACCCCCTATCATGCCCTGGGCCAATTCCATAGAGTTTGGGGCCGAAGTAGCCCTAGATCCTTCGTTACAGGTATACAAAGACCGCATTGATAAAGATCAAGCCGGGTTAGAGGGGGAAAGATATATCTGGGACAAAGGACTACTATATCGGCACGCAGAGAACGTAGTGTCCGGGTCAATACCGTTGCCCATTAAACAGCTATTAGTGCCTCGAAAATATAGGTTAGAGCTGTTACGCATAGCCCATGATATCCCCCTGTCTGGACACCTAGGCATCAGTCGGACCAAGCACAGGCTGACCCAAAATTTCTTTTGGCCAGGTATTTCCCAGGATGTTAGGCGATATTGTCAGACCTGTGATACCTGCCAAAGGGTAGGCAAGAGAGGGGACAGATACAAAGCACGACTACGGTCTCTGCCCATTATTGAAGAACCATTCAGTAGGGTGGCAGTAGACATCATAGGTCCCCTCGCAAAGCCCAGCCCCTCCGGCAAGAAGTATGTCCTAACCGTGGTGGACTACGCCACCCGATACCCCGAGGCAGTGGCCCTAACTAACGTACACGCAGAAACGGTAGCCGAGGCCCTGATGAGGATATTCACCCGGGTAGGATTTCCTCTGGAGATTATCTCCGATAGAAGCACCCAGTTTACTGCTGAAGTGACCCATCAGCTCTGGAAAATATGTGGGATACAACAAATCCTGAACTCCCCATATCACCCCCAGTCCAATGGGCTCTGTGAACGGTTTAACGGAACCCTGAAACAAATGATCCGCACGTTCATGGACACCCAAAAAGACTGGGAGAGGTTTTTACCCCACCTACTGTTCGCGTATCGAGAAGTGCCGCAAGAATCCACCGGATTCTCTCCGTTCGAATTATTATTCGGGAGGAGAGTGAGGGGACCTCTTGACTTGATACGGGAACACTGGGAGGGAGACGAAACCATTAATGGCACCCCTATCTTACCATATGTGCTCGAGTTCAGGGAACGCCTGGAGAGGCTAACCCAGACCGTCCGAGACAATCTCCAGGTAGCGCAACAGCGACAGCGCAGATGGTATGATAAGGGAGCCAGGGACCGCAGCTTCCAGGTGGGGCAGAAAGTCCTAATCTTGTGACCCGTCCACAAAGATAAGCTGCAGGCTTCCTGGCAGGGCCCATACAAAGTGGTGGAACAGATCTGTGACACCACCTATGTGATCGGCCCGGTTACCGGCGTGGGAGGCAAACACATGCTACATGTGAACATGCTCAAGCCCTACCACGAACGTACTGAGGAAGTCACCGCAATCTGTGCCCCTGCCACGGAAGATTTTGATAACCTACCCCTACCCGATCTCCTAGACCAAGAGGGCCAGAGCGGAGATCTGGGAGAGGTACAGTTAGGAGAACGATTAAATGCCCAAGAGCGGGCCCAGGTACAAAGGTTGCTTCAGGAAAAGAAGGCCACGTTTTCCAATTTACCCGGCTATACCCCTTTGGCTACCCATAAGGTAGAAACTTTAGATCAGACCCCCTTGCGCCAACCCCCATATCGCACTCCAGAAGCAGTCAAAGAAAGTATGCGCAAGGAAATTGAGGAGATGATTCAGTTAGGAGTAATAGAGCACTCGGACAGCCCCTGGGCCTCCCCGGTAGTACTGGTGCCAAAACGGGACGGGACGACCCGTTTCTGCGTAGACTACCGACGGCTCAACGATAAAACGACCTCTGACGCATATCCCATGCCCCGAATAGACGAACTCCTCGACAAGATGGCCAGGGGTCAATACCTAACCACTATAGACCTGTGCAAAGGGTACTGGCAGATTCCATTAGCGGAAGACGCCATCCCTAAGTCGGCCTTTGTCACCCCGTTTGGCCTGTATCAGTTTAAGGTCATGCCATTCGGGATGAAAAACGCTCCAGCTACCTTTCAGAGAATGGTGGACAGATTATTAGATGGGTGCCAGGAGTATGCCTGCGCGTATCTAGATGATATCGCCATATTCAGCCACTCCTGGCACGAACATCTGGTTCACATAGGAGCCATTCTAGACCGAATCCAAGAGGCCGGACTGACCCTAAAACCCAGCAAATGCCATATCTGTATGGCGGAAGTCCAATACCTAGGGCACCGGGTAGGGAGTGGGCAGCAGAAACCCGAACCTGCTAAAATAGAGGCAGTCGCCCAATGGCCTACCCCTCGCACCAAGACCCAAGTGCTCGCCTTTTTAGGGACCGCCGGGTACTACCGGAAGTTTGTGGCCAACTATAGCGCCCTTGCCAAACCCCTCACAGACCTGACCCGCAAGAACCTCCCTAAGTTAGTAGTCTGGGCCCCAGAGTGTGAGCAGGCGTTCCAACAGCTCAAGACGGCGCTTGTTAACTCTCCTGTACTTTCTGCTCCTGATCCAACTAAACGCTTTCTCGTCCACACAGACGCTTCTATGTTTGGATTGGGAGCAATACTGAGCCAAGTTGGACCCGATGGCGGCGAGCACCCCGTAGCTTACCTAAGCCGAAAACTTTTACCCAGGGAAGTAAGCTACGCCGCCATTGAAAAGGAGTGCCTGGCTGTGGTGTGGGCCCTCAAAAAGTTGCAACCCTACTTATACGGGCAACCCTTCACTTTACTCACGGATCACAACCCGTTGGTGTGGCTGAACAGGGTGTCCGGAGACAATGCCAGGCTGCTGCGCTGGAGTTTGGCACTGCAGCCTTTTGACTTTACTATCCACTACCGCCCTGGGAAGCAAAATGGCAACGCCGACGGGTTGTCTAGACAAACAGAATTGGAGCCGTGATTCGTGAGTACTCCTCCGGACATCCCCAAGCCGATCCGTTGGGATCAGACTGTGTATGCCGGCTTGGTTCTGGGGGAGCATTGTGGCAAACCTAGCCACTCGGACTATAACTGGACACTATGCCTTTAAGGGTTGTCTATAGGTCTGGAGAGATATGCGTTTTAACCTGTATGTGTCTGCTTCATGTATTCCCTGCATTACCTGTACTTATCTGTTCCGCCGAATGCAAATGGCGGTTTGTATGGGGATTCCCGTTCGTTTCACGAACGGCACTTTGGAGGGCCGTTCGTGAACCGAACGCGATACCCCCTAATAGCCCACACACTTAGAGGCGTGTGGCGCTAGTTAACTGATTGCAACATTGTTGCAATCGGTTATTAGAGGCTCTCCTGGGTGGCCGTCGTTCGACTACCGACCATGCGGCGGTCGGCCATCTTGGATCCTTTGTTCCCTCAGCGGGGTTATGTCGTCGAGCGCCTGGTACTAAAAACGGCTACTCGACGGCATGAGCCCCGCTGAGCCTCCAGGGCGTTCGGGAGTTTCGGGACATTCGGTATTTTGTTCCCTAAAAGCAATCGGTTCTTTTTGTATGTTTTATACGAATTGTGTTGTTCGTGCGGCGTTCGGTTATTTTAGCTGGGATCTGAGCGGTAATCTCACGAATGATACCCTCAGACCCCAGCTATCTACCGAACGTCCATTCGTGTAAATCCACTGTATATTCCCCAAGTTATGGATTTTTATGTGAATTGTCGGTTCTGCTGCACGAGGGGATAATCCACTTAACGGTGCATTCTGGGAAGATGATCCCTCTCGTGCAGCGGTGCCTGATGGGAGAAATATGCTGTAATGTAAGTCCCCCATGTAGTCCCCTCTGGGAGTGCCCCTGGGGAGGGACTCAGGAAACCCCTTGCATGGGGACTTGTATAAATTGTCCTGCTGATTAAAAGGTTGTCAGTTGACTCCCAGCCTATGTGTCGTCTAGTTCTTGGGAAGGAAGGGTTACTACAGTGTTGTCTGGATTATTGTATGCTGATTCCCTGGATTATATTATGTTGTTCCTGTTACCCAGCGGAGATATCGTGGATTATACTGCCTCTCCGCTACAATAACAGTTTGACTGTTCAAAAAAAACCCACAACGGCCTACCATTTGTAAAAGGAGATACTCCAGGGTATCTTATAAGGTGCATATTGTGCCTTAACATACCCCCATTTTTTCACCAATATATGCCAAAGTATGTGGTAAAAAATTATTTTGTGCATTTTTTACATACGGATTGCATTTTTGCTGGGCGTTTTGTATATTTCATATGTGCCACTAAGTTCAAACCTCCCAAATTATGCTCAGCTAAGTCTTCTGAGTAAAAAGACACCCCCAATGAATGTCTTTGGCACTATTTCGTAAGGCTACAGTGCCATATAGGAGACAAAGCCATATCCGTTTTTACCAAATTTTGAATTTTGACACTGGGCCTATGTGCAATTTCCAAGCATCTTCGCAGGTTTTAAATTCAAACTACCCCACAAAGGCCTACCATTTCTTAAAGTAGACACCCCAGGGTGTTTCAAAAAGGTATATTTTGAACCTTAGCGTGGGATCATTTTTCCGCTGGCTTGTACCAGATGTAGTGGTAATAAGCGTTTTTTCTGCCTTTTTGACATACAAAGTGAGTTTGCACAGTATATTTTGCAAACCTTATGTGTGCTACGACTGTATAATACTTCATATGTTGCTCAGCTATGTCGGCTGAGTACAGCAATACCCCCGTATGTACCTTTGCCAGGTATGTGTGGACATCGGAGGGGCACATTTGGGACACAGCCATTCCAGTTTTTTTCAAACTTTGAATTTTTATGCTGTGCCTATGTCCCATTTTAGAGTATTTTACCAGGCTATATAATCCAAATACCCCATAAAGCCATACCATTTCTTAAAGAAGACATCCCAGGGTATTTCAAAAGGCATATTTTGAACCTTAGCGTGGGATCATTTTTCCGCTAGCTTGTACCAAGTGTAGTAGTAATAAGCATTTTTTCTGCCTTTTTGACATACAAAGTGAGTTTGCGCAGCATATTTTGCAAACCTTATGTGTGCTATGACTGTATAATACTTCATATGTTGCTCAGCTATGTCAGCTGAGTACAGCAATACCCCTGTATGTACCTTTGCCAGGTATGTGTGGATGTTGAAGGGGCGCATTTGATATGCAGCCATTCAGTTTTTTTCTAACTTTGAAGTTTTACGCTGTGTCCATGTTCCAATTTGGAGTAGTTTAGACGGTTGGTTATTGAAACTTCCCCACAAACACATACTATTTATTAAAGAATACACCCTGGGGTGATTCAAAAGGCATATTTTGAACCTTGGCGTGGGATAATTTTTTCTCTAGTTTGTTCCAGGTGTAGTGGTAATGAGCGTTTTTAAAATGTATTTTTTTACTTTTTATAACTTTTTTACTTTTAAAAACTAGTTTTTAAACTTTTGTTTTGCGTATTAATTTTTTTTAAACTTTCCTAAACTTTCTTAAAACTTTTTTACAGATTTAACATTTTTCTAAGCTTTTTTTTTTACCGTTAACCCCTAACTAGCAGTACGCAGCACCAACAGTAAATTCCCCATTTTCCCATAACTCCCACCCACCCCAGCTAGCAAAATACATAGTTATAAAATATTTAAATTAATTAATTAAATAAATTGAACCCCTGAGGGTTAAAAAATAAATAAAAAGTTAATCCTCAGGGGTTAAAAAAAATTAGATCACAGTATAATACTGTGATCTCTATTTGATCGCTGTAGGCAGTGATCGACTGGCAGGGAAGGGGTTAATTTTTATTTGGACTAGGTAAAGGGTTTTTTTTTTTTTTTTTACTTAAACGTTATTAAAACATTTTTTGAAGCTTAATTTTTAACTTTTTAAAGTTTATTTTAAAACTTTTTTTAACGTTAACCCCTAGTTAGCCTAACGCCAAATCCCCCAATTCCCCACTAACTTCCACCCACCCCAGCTAGCTAAATATATAATTTTTAAATATTTTAATTAATTAATTAATTAAATAAATTTAACCCCTGAGGGTTAAAAAAAAAGAATTAATCCTCAGGGGTTAAAAAAAAAATCAGATCATAGTAAAATGTAATCCCTGCCAATTGATCACTGTAGTCAGTTAGTGCAGAGCAGGGATAATGGGAATGTTAGTTTTCAGTCAGTGCAGGGATAATGAGAATGGTAGTACTCAGTCAGTGTGGGGATAATGGCAATGGTAGTACTCAGTCAGTGCAGGGATAATGGGAATGGTAGTACTCAGTCAGTGCAGGGATAATGGGAATGGTAGTACTCAGTTAGTGCAGAGCAGGGATAATGGGAATGGCAGTACTCAGGGCAGGGATAATGGGAATGGTAGTACTCAGTCAGGGCATGGATAATGGGAATGGTAGTACTCAGTCAGTGCAGAGATAGTGGGAATGGTAGTACTCAGTGCAGGGATAATGAGAATGGTAGTACTCAGTGCAGAGCAGGGATAATGGGAATGGTAGTACTCAGTGCAGAGCAGGGATAATGGGAATGGCAGTATTCAGTTAGTGCAGGGATAATGAGAATGGTAGTACTCAGTCAGTGCAGGGATAATGGGAAGGGTAGTACTCAGTTAGTGCAGAGCAGGGATAATGGAAATGGTAGTACTCAGTCAGTGCAGAGATAATGGGAATGGTAGTACTCAGTTAGTGCAGGGATAATGGGAATGGTAGTACTCAGTCAGTGCAGGGATAATGGGAATGGTAGTACTCAGTGCAGAGCAGGGATAATGGGAATGGCAGTACTCAGTCAGTGCAGGGATAATGAGAATGGTAGTACTCAGTCAGTGCAGGGATAATGGGAATAGTAGTACTTAGTGCATGTGACAGATCCATCTGTATAGACTAAAATTGCTGGATTTGTCTGTTTTGCCCTTTCACGAAATTACCCGTTCGTATGCCCCTGTTATGTGAATTGACTTTTCCGCAGAACAAAACTACCGAACGGACGGCCACCCAGAAGAGAAGTGTGCTGCTGGTTAACCTATTGATCCCAATTAGAACGTTGCGGTTGACCACAGACACTTCTCAATTAAAACCGAATACAGGGTGGTCGTCGTTCGTATGTCGACCACGAGGCGGCGGCCATTTTAAACCATGCGAAAGACCAGCGGTGTTCGGCATTGATTTAATGGAACTGAAAACGGACACTCTTTCAGCCGAACACCGCTGAAGCCGCCCACCTCCCTTCTCAATCGACAGAAATGGGCGAACACCGGCCGTTCGGGAGGTTTAAATGCACAAATGGACTTACCCCAGATAGCCTTCCCATGGAGTCAATTGCATACCAAAGAACTGTAATAGACTTTGACTCCATGGCGATTGGACTATGCGTATGGGATCTGAGCGCTATTCGCCAATAATATGCACTCAGATCCAGGCTATCTGGGGATATGTGATACGAATGGGTAGCATTAGACAAATGTAAAGTTATATATTTGTATGTGTTTTCTGTGTTGAATTTAAAATGGTGATTTGCCTCTGTCCTGGAGATAATTGAATTACTTCTCAATTATCTCCAGGGAAGAGGGGAGGAATTACTAATGCATGCTGGGAATATTTTGTGTCTGTGGGTCCTGAACTGCCATATGTCTGTCTATTGTCACAGTCTCCCATTTGGTCCCCTAGGGGAGTGTCCACCAAGTGGGAGACCTGCATAAATACGGGCAGGTAGCCCACAGTAAACTCAGTTCGTGTTTTACCCTCAAAGCGGAGCTTGGTCTCGTTATTGGGGGGATTTATTACCAACGACTAGAGACTGCTGGATGGGATTATTAGCTGCTTGGGAGATATCTGCGTTCGGCTAATATTGGCGATTCGTGAGTTTGGAGCTCGTGGAGTGAAGTGCCCGTACGGATCCCGTTTATGAGTTTGCAGTGTTCCCTTGCTTGCGTTCACATGATTATACTGGATATGCATGCAGCCTGTGTTATTGCGAACGGGCAGCATTCACTAAACGGCGGTTTGTACATTTCATGCTGAGGGTACTGTAACAGTGCAGAGCAGGGATAATGGGAATGGTAGTACTCAGTCAGTGCAGGGATAATGGGAATGGTAGTACTCAGTTAGTGCAGAGCAGGGATAATGTGAATGGTAGTACTCAGTGCAGAGTAGGGATAATGGGAATGGAAGTATTCAGTTAGGGGGCCCAAAATAACAATGAGGGAGAGGGGGGACCTACTGTCCTCCTCCCGGCCCCCACCCCTGCATGGTGGGTGGAGACCCTACATAACAACGAGGAGAGGGGACCTACTGTCCTCCCCTGCCCCAGCCCCCCCCCCCCGAGCGGTGGGAACCTACTATCCTCCCCCCCGGCCCCCACCCCTGCGCAGTGGGTGGGGACCCTACATAACAATGAGGGGGGGACCTACTGTCCTCCCCCCTGGTTAAATTTTTATTTAGGGCCCCCACCTACCACCCAGGTATGGGGCCAGGGGGGAGGACAATAGGTCCCCCCTTATTCTAATTTAGGACCCCCACCCGCCACTCAGGGGTGGGAGCCAGGGGGAGGATGACATTAGGTCCCCCCCTAATTGGTATTTAGGGCCCCCATTCACCACGCAGGGGTGGGGGCTGGGGGGAAGGACAGTAGGTCCCCCCTCATTGTTATTTAGGGCCCCCACCCACCGCGCAGGGGTGGGGTCTGAGGTGGAGGACAGTAGGTCCCCCCTCATTGTTATTTAGAGCCCCCACCCACTGCGCAGGGCTGGGGGCTGGGGGAAGACAGTAGGTCCCTCCCTTCATTGTTATTTAGGGCCCCCATCCGCCACTCAGTGGTGGGGGCCGGGGGGAGGACAATAGGTCCCCCCCCCTTATTTTACTTTAGAGCCCCCACCCGCCATTCAGGGGTGGGGGCCAATAGTTTGCAGGGCACTTTTCCTACTCTTACCACCATTTTACTTCCTTTTGCAGCCCTATAGCCCTTTCCATGACTTTTTTAGAGGCATTTTAGTGCCCAAAAGTTCAGGTCCCAATTGACTTCAAAAAGTTCTTTTTGACGAAGTTCGGCCAAACTCTAGTTACGAGAAATGTGTAAAAGGTGTATTTTTTTCGCTTGGAGATAATTGATACAGTAATTAACTCAATTATCTCCCAAGCAGAGGGGAGGAATTTACAGTAATGAATGGGAGTGTTTAACTTTGTGACTGAATATTATTGGGTGGTAACCTTGTGGGAAAACTTGTATAAAAGAGACAATAAAGCCTCAGTTCATCCTGTTCTTACTTTACCCTCAATCTAGAGTCTTGTCTCTTATTGGGGGAAACAGCTATAACACTAGCTCTTTTAAGAGCTTCTCAACTTGGATGACTGCTGAATGCTGAGAATACCCCTCACCATCGGGAGAAGGACACCCTCTAGCAGTGGAAACCCTTCTACTCATCGGGGTAACCGCTACAACGTTTACCAAGGGAATGTCACTGTGGAAAAGAATGTTTGGCTCTCGTATGGGCCTTAAAGAAATTATAACCCTATCTCTATGGTCGTAACTTTAATGACTGATAACTATCCCCTCATCTGGCTGAACAGGGTCGCCGGGGATAACCCCTGCCTGCTGCGCTGGAGCCTGGCCCTGCAACCCCTGAAAACTAATAGATTATTATATTCATTAATAGTGATGTCCCGAACGGTTCGCTGGCGAATAGTTCCTGGCGAACATCGCTTGTTCGCCATGGATGGCGAACATATGCACTGTTCGGTCCGCCCCCTATTCGTCATCATTGAGTAAACTTTGACCCTGTACCTCACAGTCAGCAGACACATTCCAGCAAATCAGCAGCAGACCCTCCCTTCCAGACCCTCCCACCTCCTGGACAGCATCCATTTTACATTCATTGTGAAGCTGCATTCTTAGTGAGAGGAGGGACAGTGTAGCTGCTGCTGATTTGATAGGGAAATTGATAGCTAGGCTAGTGTATTCAGTGTCCACTACAGTCCTGAAGGACTCATCTGATCTCTGCTGTAAGGACAGCACCCCAAAAAGCCCTTTTTAGGGCTAGAACATCAGTCTGCTTTTTTTTTTTTTCTGTGTAATGTAATTGCAGTTGCCTGCCTGCCAGCATGTGTGTCAGGCTCACAGCATATACTGTGCCCACTTGCCCAGTGCCGCCACTCACTCACTGGTGTCCCAATAGCTTGCATTTAAAAAAAACTAAAACTTTTTGGACTGTAATATAATAGCAGTCAGTTTCCTTCACGCGTGTGCCTTTCAGGGCCTGCCAGGGCACAGTGTCACACCAGTGCAACTCATATCCGGTGTAACAGTAGTGTACATTTAAAAAAAATACAATTTCGACTGTAATAGATTGAATAGCAGTTAGTTGTCTGCAAGCGTGTCAGGCCTACAGCGTCTACTCTGCCAACTTGCCACTGCACAGTGCTACTTATATCTGTTGTCACAATAACTTGCACGCATAGTACCACTAATCGAAACAAAAATGACAGGCAGGGGCCGTCGTGGTCGTGGTGCTGTGATTCCCTTTTGCCCTAGAATAATGCCCAGTGTTCAGAGGCCACGTACCCTGAACTCGAAAAGTTGTTGACTGGCTAACACAGGACACCCAATCTTCTACAGCTTCCACTCGGAACCTTGACGCACCATCCTCCTCCAGCTTATCTTCGGGCACCTCTCAAGTTACCACTCGCCCGCCTGCCGCCACCACCAACACTAGCACCACAGCAGCTTCACTTGGTATGTTAGAGGAGTTATTTACACATCAGTTGGAAGAAATGAGTGATGCGCAACCATTATTGCCAGAGGATGTAGATAACAGGGATATGTCTCAGTCAGGCAGAAATTTGTTGGCAGCATTGCATTTGGGCAAGTTGACACATGTGCCGTGCATGGCACATGTGTGTAATCTGATCGTACAACGCTTTGTGCATAAGTACCCAGGCTTACAGGGCGTCCTGAGGCAGGCCAGGAAGGTGTGTGGCCATTTCAGGCGTTCCTACGCAGCCATGGCGCACTTTTCAGATTTCCAGTGGCGAAAAAACATGCCAGGTGAAAGTAATCCTCCTCCTCCCACGACCACGCCAGCAAGGACAGGACGCTTTACAGATGTGTTGTTGATGGAGGACATGCGGAGCTTTTTAAGTCCTACGCATCGCCACAGCCCTTCGGGGTCCACCCTCAGAGAACGACTCGACCGACAGGTAGCAGACTACCTCGCCTTAATTGCAGATATCGACACTCTGAGGAGCGATGAACCCCTTGACTACTGGGTGTGCAGGCTTGACCTGTGGCCTGAGCTATCCCAATTTGCGATAGAACTTCTGGCCTGCACCGCTTCAAGTGTCCTGTCAGAAAGGACCTTCAGTGCAGCAAGAGGTATTGTCACTGAGAAGAGAAGTTGCCTAGGTCAAAAAAGTCTAGATTACCTCACCTTTATTAAGATGAATGAGGGATGGATCCCGAAGGGACTGACAATGGGTGATACATTCGACTAAAAAAGGCCTGATGAGGGGGACGTAACAGGGTGTCGCGGCTGCCAGCCCGCCGCGTGATATTTAAATCCCTAGCTCACCCCAGTACCTTGCCCTGTCGTGGTTTCCTGTTCCTGGTTTCCTGAGAGTGCTCTATCATTGTGAATCTGATTTCCTGGTATCCTGATCTTGGCTTTTCCCTGGTTATTCTGAATTCTGGTTTCCCTGACTTGGCTTGTGTAAACGGTATTGTATTTTCTGGCTTCCTTGACCTTGGCTTTCCCTTTGACCATTCTCTGTCTCTAGTGTATTAGTCCGGCCATTCTAAGGTCCGGTTTACGCTCTGTCCATTTATTTTCCTTTTCTTGGTTATGTATATGTTTACGTAGTTTCTGCGTGCTGGACCACACTAGTAGTCGTGACATTGGGATTAAACTGATAAGAATAGTACTACTTAACACACCACTCCCATCTGGTGGCACATTAGATTGCACGTGCAGTGCCCCAAATTTGAAGTAGGAGGACCGTCCAAGCATCTTTTTCCATCTCCCGGTTCCTAAAAATTGATGCCATATACACGACCCCTGATAGAAGACGTAACAGGGATTAAACTGATAGGAATAGTACTACTTAACACACCTTATAATAACGCAGAGAGAGGCAATGCAGAGAGAGGAGTCTGAAGAAGAGGAGTCAGAGGAGGAAGGTGGCTTTGAGGAGGTGGAAGACCAAACACAGCAGGCGTCCCAGGGGGCTTGTTGTCACCTTTTGGGGACCCTTGGTGTTGTACGTGGCTGGGTGGAGGAAGAGACCTTCAATGACATCAGTGAGGACAAGGAACGGGACATGGCTAGCTTGGTATCCAACCTTGTGCAAATGGGGAGTTTGCGGTTGTGCAAATGGACTGTTTGCGGTTGTTTGCGGTGCGTTAAACGGGGAGTTTGGTCTGTCACTCTGAAGCGGGTGTAACCCTTACACTACCTGATCGATACAACATCATACCTGATGTTTTAAAGCACGTTATTCCAAACAATTTAGGAATGTTAGGTGATTTATGCCCTTTATGAATTAAAACCAGACTCTGCATCAACAATGTAATTTTCCATGGGAGTTTTGCCATGGATCCCACTCCGGCATGCCACAGTCCAGGTGTTAGTCCCCTTGAAACAACTTTTCCATCACTATTGTGGCCAGAAAGAGTCCCTGTGGGTTTTAAAATTCTCCTGTCTATTGAAGTCTATGGCGGTTCGCGAACCGAATATTTTATGTTCGCGACATCACTATTCATTAAACAACCTATGGCACATGTATGACGTGAGGTGCATCAGCATTGCATGCAAGGCTGGTTTGGGGGATTATAGTGATTGTGCGGGGCAGTGCTAGGTGGAAATGATGCAAGATCATTTCTTTCCAGTGCTTGTGAAGGTGATAAACATGGAAGGGAAGCAGCCTGCAACAGTCACATCCCTAGGC
>OW240914.1:245494077-245519832 GCA_933207985.1 Pelobates cultripes
ATGTTCCTGGACACTTTCATGCCCACTGGGTTCCAGGTGAGTCACCTTCCTGCCACTAAATGTAAGCAAAAAGGAGGAGGACTAAAATATCATTAATGTGTGTGTGTATAGTAGAGTGTGTAGAAGTTTGATGGTGTTTGCCTAGCAGTTTATGTCTAGTAGTGTGATTTTGCTAATGGGTGTAGCAGTGTGAATTTTTTAGCATTGAGTGTTTGTGTCTAGCATTGAGTGGGTGGCACTATGCAACAGAGTGTCTGCCTGGCAGTATATATTATAGGGGTAGCCTGGCAGTGTGAATTACAAGGGAGCATCAAGCAGATGACAGAATACAGTTGTTCTTGTGTCTACTGCCTGTTCCTGTAGACTTTTTAATGTAAACACTGCCTTTCAGGAACTTTTCAGAGTGGCTAGGAACACCTCTATTGGCAATCAAGCACTAGAGGTACTTCCTGATTTAGTGCTGCACCATATGCATCACTGACATTCAGCGACTCAACTCTCAACATGGAGGCACTGAATGTTCCTCATGGAGATGCATTGATTCAATGCATCTCTTCAATTCAATGAGGAGATGCTGATGGCGCAGCATGGCTATTTTGGGAAATCATTATGTGGCATACCTAGCCACTTAAAACTATTCTTGTATGTAAATGGTTGTCCTGGAGAGACTGTGTGATATATGGTTTATTCTAAGTGTTCACTTAAATGTGCGATAGAGGGCATTTGTATGCTAGTGGTGCGAAAGCCGCTAGCATTCCTATGATAGTTCACAAACAGTGACTTTCAACACTGTTCGTGAAACGAACAAAGTACCGAATGGGAGACCACACACAGGAGGTCGTGTGGCTCCCATTAACATATTGCAACAATGTATCTATCCTCGGTTAATTGATTCACAGGGTGGTCGCCGTTCGGATACCGACCACACGGCGGCTGCCATCTTGGATCCCCTTTTAGCCCAGCAGTGTTTGGTCGTCGTTCATTCAGGACCAGCGGTCTTCCGGTACTTTCATTCAAACTATTCATTTGCGTGTTTTCTTATGAGTTCCTATTACACTATGTTTCGTGTGGCATTCGGCTAATTGTGCTGGGATCTGAGCGGTAGTTTCCCGAAGTATGCACTCAGATCCCAGCTATCTATATAGATGTCATTCGGTTAAATAGTGCAAGTTATACATTTTCAAGTACAAAAGGGAAAAGTTTTATTTTCAATACTATTATTTCATTGTGGATTAAAATCAAAAGAACAGAAGTTATAAACAACACAATTCTAAGGTTTAATAAGATTGAAGTGTTACAATATAATCTACAGAATATTAATTTATCCAACTGGATTCAAGCAGGTATCACAAACATTGAAAATCTAATGGAGGGAGACAGCATTGAATCTTTTCAGCAGCAATATCAAAACTATAATTTATCTAATAATCAATTTTTATTGTGTTGGCACTCTATTACGGAATGATGCAAGTATTAGAGGTAATCCCCATAAAGACCTCAAATATATATATAAATAAATATTTCTTTTAATACCGCACTCACATGCATAAAATATGCATCAAAAAAATAATCAATGTGTAAATCTGCAAAAATTTATTTACTGTACATTAGATGCACCAAATTCATAAAAATAGAAAAAAGAGAGAGAAAAAATACCACTATTGCCAAATACTACTATGATATATTGTTTTCATGAATTTAACAATAAGAAAAATATTGCCCTTTAGCTGTGAACTTAGCTGGTTGTCTTACATATAATAAGGTACTTTTACCATATACAACTGCTATTCTTCTTTACATTGCTATGCCCATTGTTCTTAATACCTTAATGTGCATGTTTTTTCTTTTTTCTTTTATATGGACACATTATGTGCACATCTTTATGTGGTGTAATGTTTCTTCATAACTCTCTATTAGAGTTGAGCGGACACCTGGATGTTCTGGTCCGAACTTTTGGGCACAAAAATGGCTCTAAAACCATCCTGGAAAGGGCTAGAATGCTGCAAAAGGAAGTGAAATGGGGGTAAGAGTAGGACAAGTGCCCTGCAAACAAATGTGGATAGGGAAATCACTTAAAATAACATAAAAATTTAAAATACAGCTGAGCCATAAAATAGCACTGGATGGAATCTTTGATTTTAGCTTTGGAAGAACATAAATCAAAATCTAAAGCATGGCTGTCAGGAGGATCACCAGAATTATCCATTTGAGAGAGGGTTGGAGTGCAGGGTATTCTATTTCATTGTTCAAACTGAGCTCAACTCCTGATGCATGGAGAAAAGGCCTTCACAAGCCTCTGCTAATGTGTACATAGTTTATACTAAGTGACCCATAGGTTGAGGAGGTGGTGACCGTGGCGGTGTAGGTGGAAGCAGCGGTGGAGGAGGAGGATGAGGTAGCCAACACTGTTTTATATATATATATATATATATATATATATATTTTATTGGGGTAGCCCCCAAAATATTTGGACATATAAAAAAAGAAACATTAACGAAGCGGTGCATTTCTTGCAGTCCTGATGCATGGAGAAATGCTCAACTCCTGATGCATGGAGAAAAGGCCTTCACAAGCCTCTGCTATTGTGTACATAGTTTATACTAAGTGACCCATAGGTTGAGGAGGCGGTGACCGTGGCGGTGTAGGTGGAAGCAGCGGTGAAGGAGGAGGAGGTAGCCAACACTGTTTTTTATATAGATATCTATTTTTTATTTTAATTGGGGTAGTCCCCAAAATATTGGGACATATGCATGCTGCATCTGAAACTCCACTATCGTCCTGCTGCTGCTCGCACAGTTTCATGAGGCAGTGAGCGGGAAGGCCTGAAGTTATGCTGCAGCGCAGACAGGGTGAGAACTCCAAAAGCGCGTACAGACGGCCAGAACTTTTTGCAGCAGCTCTGATATATCTGGGTATACACCGTGGCATCACAAGGGCCACCTAGAACTGGCTCAACTCCCATCAAACAAAGTTACCGGAGGAGATCACCCAGCTCGTCATGCTAGAGCACTTTTTTAATGTGCTCCCCAACGAGAAGGCGACGACACATTCGTGTGTCAATCCATATCAACTTTCGATGCCATTGACTGCGCCTACCATGGTGACCACGGGTAATGGGGAATCAGGGTTCCATTCCATACAGGGACCCTGACAAATGGCTACCACATGGAAGGAAGCAGGCGCGCAAATGACCCACTCACGACGCGGGAAGGTAGTGACGACAAATAACAATACAGGACTCTTTAGAGGCCCTGTAATTGTAATGAGTCCACTTGAAATCCTTTAACTCTGATCAATTGGAGGGAAGTCTGGTGCAGAGCCACTGACCCGTGCGTGCTGCAACTGAAACGCCACTATCGCCTGCTGCTGCTCAAACAGTCTCTCCAGCGTGTGCAAGGTGGAGTTCCACCTTGTGGGCACATCGCATATGAGGCAGTGAGCAGGAAGGCCAAAGTTATGCTGCAGCGCAGACAGGCGAGCAGCGGCAGGGTGAGAAGGCCGAAAGCGCGTGAATGTCACATCCTGTTCCAAGTTGCAGATCAGTCTGGTGATGGCTTCTGGTATCCAGTACTCTTTTTACTGAAGCTGCATCAGGGTCCTGGTATGTGGCCGCTCAAACGCTTGTGCTCAACACCTGGGGGCATGTGGTTACTCTGCACCAGATCCTGCTAATCCATTCCACACTGTGACTCCTAACTTCTACATAAGGCATACTGGGTCCCAGTCGTCCGACCGCCGCCCAGACAGTGTCTGGGTCCCGGTCACCGGACTGTGAAACTGCGAATGACTCATTAAATCTGTTATAGTTCTTTTTATCGCTTCAGCTGTTACTTGGATAACTCTGGGAATTCTAAAGATAATACATGCCGACAAGCACTAGGGGACGGCTGCTCCGCTTTTGCACCCTGCTCCCTCTTATGCTGTGCTGGTGCCTCTGTGCGACCAACGCCTCTTTCTCCAAACTGCACACGTCACTCACATGACTTTGATTCCATGTGGGTTCTAGGACCTCATTATCCTCCACATCATCTTCCACCCACTCCTCAACTCTGCCCTCCTTGTCGGTGTGCACACTGCAGAAAGCCACAGCAGTTGGCACCTGCGTTTTTCCAGCATGTAAAGTCTGCAAAGGACATATGGAAATTGTTTTAGAATTGTATCCATGCAACAATTTTCCCTATAAACTGACCTCTCAGTTTGACTTGTGAGGGTATTGCCCGAGAATTACAATATTGTTTAAGTACCTCTTAGCTATTGATACCTGGTTTAAATATAGCAGCTTGTTATCTGGTAGTTTCTAGTGTAGAAAATATTAATCTGTTTTCTATCACTTAGATCTGTGTAACAAGTGTTGTAGGTGTGAAACAATATTACAAGTGACCGATGTAGTAAATTCTAATCAAAGTTACGCTTCGATTTGACTCTCAGATATGAAGAGCAGGCCCCAAAATGTGCTATTTAGCAGATTAGCACCCAGAAAATAAGAATTTTTACAAGTGCGCTGTAAGCACACTATTAGACGCTTGTATTTGACTCTCAGATATGAAGAGCAGGCCCCAAAATGTACTATTTAGCAGATTAGCAGCAAAACAATTAGAATGTTTACCACTGCGCTGTAAGCACACTATTAGACACTTCTATTTGACTCTCAGATATGAAGAGCAGGCCCCAAAGTGTACTATTTAGCAGATTAGCAGCAAAACAATTAGAATGTTTACCACTGCGCTTTAAGCACACTATTAGATGCTTCTATTTGACTCTCATATATGAAGTGCACCCCACTAATGTACTTTTTAGCACCCAAATTTTTTTTTTAAGTTTTAAAACTGCAATGTGACAGCAGTATTTGACGCTTCTATTTGACTCTCAGATATCAAGTGCACGCCACCAATGTACTATCCCACTAATGTAATATTTAGCACCCAAAAAAAATTGATTTTTTAAAACTCCGATGTAACCGCGGTATTTGATGCTTCTATTTGACTCTCAGATATGAAGTGCACCCCACTAATGTACTAGTCTGCAGAATTCTTTCCTAAGCTGTCCCTCACAGCGGCAGCATCCACTCCCTACACTAATAAGAGCTCATGTGTGTGCGGAGCTACGCGACTCCAGCTTATATATAGAGGCTGGGTCATATGCTGCACTGGCCAATCACAGCCATGCCATTAGTAGGCATGGCTGCAATGGCTTCTAAGGGCACACGAGTCAAACGCTTGTTGATTGGCTGCCCTGCAGCCTTTGAAAACGCGCCATTAAATCGCAAAACACTGAACTCCAACCCGAACATACAGTGATATGTCCATGTTCTGGTCCGGGGTCCAAAAACCGTAATGTTCAGTAAGAACCCAAACTTTACAGTCCAGGTTCGCTCAACTCTACTCTCTATATATGGTCTTAATCAACTTTTATGAACTAGACATAGTGTCTCTTGATAAATTTTCACACACAGGAAATTGTCTCGTGTTACATGTAGTTTTTTGTATAATAAAGTTGATTTTATGATGTCATTACGCATGACGTGACGACGTATGATGACATCATCACGCCATCACTGGAGTTTGCTTTAAAACTCACTGTAGTTTGCTTGAAAGTAAGCTATTTAAAGTAGTCTCTTTTAAGTAGGAGTTAAAACAACAGGAGTTGAAACTACAAGGGAGTTTTAACCAAGAGCTTATAACCAATATTGTTTTTGCTCACTTGTGTTTTTTTGTAACTGGGGATGAGTGCTAGCAAGATTGCGAGTTTAACTCAGTGCACATCATGCCGCATGTATGCATGTCTGTATAATTCTGTCCAGGGTCCATACCTCTGTGGTGGGTGTGAGCGAGTGGTATTTCTGGAAGTGCAAATTAGAGATCTGGAGAGGCAAATTGTAACACTGAGGGAGATTGACAATCTTGAGAGGAGTCTGCTAGTGGGAACAGGTAGTGGAGAAGGAGGAGATAAGACAGTTGGGGAACAGGCACGTAGCTGGGTGACAGTGGGGCGAGGAAGCGGGGAGAGAAAAGGTCTAGCTAGTACTGATCTCATGCAGCCTAACAGATTTGCCAGTTTGAGTGAAGATGTTGGGAGCATTAGCTCAGGATTAGCTCAGCTGTACTGCAGGAAACTGTTCATTCTAACAGCCGTGGGAACAGCCCCTCTAGTATGGGTGGGGTTGAGAGGGTAAGGAAGTCTAGACAGGTTGTGGTGGTAGGGACTCTATTATTAAGAGAGTAGATAGGGTAATCTGCCACTCTGATCGACTCAACCGGACAGTTTGCTGTCTCCCGGGTGCTCAGCTCCGGCATGTTGCCGTCAGAGTGGAGGGATTATTGGGAGGGGCTGGAGATGACCCAGCTGTCATGGTCCATATTGGTACCAATGACAAAGTCAGAGGAACATGGCAGGTCCTAAAGAATGAGTTCAGGGAACTAGGAAGTAAGCTAAAGAAAAGGAGCTCCAAGTAAATTTTTTCAGAAATATTACCTGTGCCGCGCGCTACAGCAGAAAGGCAGCGGGAGATTAGAGAGGTCAGTGGCTAAAGTCTTGGTGCAGGAAAGAGGGTTTTGAGTTTTTAGATCACTGGGCTGATTTTGCGCTTGGGTACAACCTGTGTAGCGGAGCGGCAATATTAAATCCCACGATCTCCACTGGTATAGAAGGTAACCCACAGTCAAGCGCTGAAAAGTAAGGCAATATCCCAAATCCCCCAGTAACTGGACGAAACACAGTTCTGGGAGTCAACTGAGGTCTTTATTCACAGCTCCAGTATTTATGCAAGGGGTTTCCCTACTGACATAGCAGGGGTAACACAGTAGGGGACTACATGGGGGACTTAACATTCTGGGCATTTCTCCCATCAGGCACTGCTGGACGAGAGGGATACTCCCACTGGAATACACCGTTAAGTGGATTATCCCTCTGTGCAGCAGAACCGGCATTTCACATTTAAAAACATAACTTTTACACTATTCAGTTTATTTACACGAATGGACGTTCGGTAGATAACTGGGGTCTGAGCGCACATTTCGTGGGAATACCGCTCAGATCCCAGCTAAAACAACCGAACCCTGCACGAAATACACTTTGCCATCGAGTTCACCTAAACGTACCGAACACCGATGGGAAACCATAATAACGAAAGACCGGAGCTCCCGAACAGCCTGGAAGTCCAGCGGTGTTCGCACCGTCGAGTAGCCATTTTCAGTTCCACGCGCTCAACGACCAAACACCGCTGGTGAGACAAAGGATCCAAGATGGTCGACCGCCGCGTGGTCGGTAGCCGAACGTCGGCCACCTAGGAAAGTCGCTAATTACCGATTGCAACATTGTTGCAATCGGTTAATGAGCGCCACATGTCCCTCTATGTGTGGGCTATTAGGGGGTAGCTCATTCTGTTCACGAACAGCCAGTAAAGTCGCTGTTCGTGAAACGAAACACATGAATCATAGCGGCTTTCGGCTGCTAGCATACAAATTCCATACACATAACATTATCACACAAGGTTATACATATAGTACAGCGGTTATTACAGACAACCTTTTCATATATATAGTCCAGCATGCTACAAGTGGCGAAGTTTGCCACAATGCTCCCCCAGAACCAAGCCGGCATACACAGTCTGATCCCCACAGATCGGCTTGGGGATGTCCGGGGGAGTGCCCACAGATCACTTTTCAAGTTCAGTTTGTCTAGATTACCCGTCGGCGTTACCGTTTTGTTTCCCAGGGCGGTAATGGATTGTAAAGTCAAAAGGCTGCAGCGCCAAACTCCAGCGCAGCAGCCTGGCATTGTCTCCAGCCACACTATTCAGCCACACCAACGGGTTGTGATCTGTGAGCAAGGAAAAAGGTTGTCCATATAAGTATGGCTGCAACTTTTTGAGGGCCCACACCACAGCCACGCATTCTTTTTCGATGGCGGCATAGCTCACTTCTCGTGGTAATAGTTTCCGACTTAGATATGCTACGGGATGTTCTCCGCCATCTGCTCCAACTTGGCTCAGCACTGCTCCCAATCCAAACATTGAAGCGTCTGTGAGAACAAGAAAGCGTTTAGTTGGATCAGGAGCAGCAAGTACTGGTGCATTAGTTAGAGCTGTCTTAAGTTGGTTAAATGCCTGATCACACTCTGGGGCCCAGACGACCTGTCGAGGAAGATTCTTGCGGGTCAAGTCAGTCAAGGGTTTGGCCAGGGCACTATAATTGGCCACTTAGCCACGGCTTCAATTTTGGCTGGTTCGGGCTTTTGTTGCCCGCTCCCCACCTGGTGGCCCAAGTACTGCACCTCGCCATCCCTATGTGACACTTGCTAGGATTCAGCGTCAACCCTGCCTCCCCGATACGATCAATAACGGCCCCTATGTGTTGCAGGTGCTCTGCCCAGGTCTGGTTTTATATAGCGATATCGTCCAGGTATGCGCATGCATATTCCTGGAACCCGTCCAGTAGCCGATCTGCCATCCTCTGAAAGGTCGCCGGGGCGTTTTTCATCCCGAATGGCATGACCCGAAATTGGTACAGGCCAAACTGGGTGACAAACGCCGACTTGGGGATGGCATCCTCGGCTAGTGGAATTTGCCAGTATCCCTTAAATAAATCTATGGTAGTGAGATACTGGCCTCTTGCCATCTTATCCAGCAGCTTGTCTATCCGGGGCATCGGATAGGCATCATACACAGTTTTGTCATTTAGCCTCCGGTAGTCGACACAAAAACGTGTCGTGCCATCCTTCTTAGGTACCAGCACTACCGGCGATGCCCAGGGGCTATCGGAATATTCAATAACCCCTAGCTGCAACATTTCCTCATATGCTCCCTGACTGCTTCAGGGATACGATATGGGGTCTGCCGCATAGGTAGCTGTCCAGGGGTCTAGACTTGGTGAGTGGCTAGCGGAGTGTACCCAGGCAAATTGGAGAAGGTGGCTCCTTTAGCCGCTATCAACTCTTATACCTGAGGGCTTAGCCACTCCCCCAGTTGAACCCCCGTGGAGGGCTCTGTCTGGTCGTCCTGTTCTAATAGGTCAGGTAGCGGCAGGTTCTCCTGATCCTCTAAGGCGCATATTGCTGCCACGTCCTCTATCCTCTATAGGATTTGAGCATATTCACTTGGAGCATGCATCTCTTCCCTACCCCTGAGCAGGGGCCAATCACATAGGTGGTGTCACATCTCTGTTCCACCAACTGGTATGGGCCTTGCCAGATGGCCTGCAGCTTGTCTGTGCGGACAGGTTTTAAAATCAACACCTTCTGTCCCACTTGAAAGCTGCGGTGTCTGGCTCCCCTATCGTACCAGCAGCGCTGGCGTTGTTGGGCCATCTGGAGATTGGTGCGCTCGGCCTGGGTTAGGGCCTCCAGGCGGTCCAACACGTACTCCAACACGTAAGGTACAATGGGGGTCCCATCTGAACTACTCTCTCCCTTCCAATGCTCTCTAATTAGATCTAACGGCCCTCGCACCCTTCTCCCAAACAGCAATTCAAAAGGGGAAAATCCTGTCGACTCCTGTGGTACTTCTCTATAAGTGAAGAGCAGATGGAGTAGAAATTGCTCCTAGTCCTTATGGGCCTCTCCAAACATACGGAGCATCTGCTTCAGGGTACCATTAAACCTTTCGCATAAACCATTGGACTGGGGGTGATACGCGGAATTTACTATCGGCTTAATGCCACATATCCTCCACAGTTGTTGGGTGACCTCGGCGGTGAACTGGGTACCCCTATCAGATATGATCTCTTGGGGAAACCCCACCCTGGAGAATATGTTCATTAAGGCCTCGGCCACAGTTTCGGCATGAATGTTGGAGAGGGCGATGACCTCGGGGTACCGGGTTGCGTACTCCACTACGGTCAAAATATTTCTCTTACCCGAGGGACTAGGCTTGGGCAAGGGTCCCACTATGTCTACGGCCACCCTACTAAAAGGTTCTTCAATAATGGGGAGAGGGCATAATTTGGCTTTGTGGCGGTCACCCCTCTTCCCCACTCGCTGGCAAATGTCACATGAGTTGCAATACTGCCTCACATCTTAGAAATCCCTGGCCAGAAAAAGGCATGGCTCAACCTGTATCGGGTGCATGTCATTCCTAGATGCCCAGACAAGGGAATATCGTGAGCGATCCTAAGTAGTTCTTGCCTATACTTTTGGGGAACTACTAGCTGTTTAGTTGTTACTGTGACCGACCCCCCCCCACTACTCTTTCAGCAATGCGATACAATAGCCCTTTCTCCCATGTATACCGCTCCTCCTCTAACCCGGTAGGATCTGTGCTTACCCTGTCCCTGTATACCTGTAGCGTGGGGTCTAACTTCACCTCCGCCTCAAATTTAATTGGGGTATCCCAGGTCATATGTGTCGTATGGGGGTCATTGTCTCAGAGTGTGTTGGTGGAACCGTGGTGCAAGCCTGTTGCCAGGTTGTCACTGGATGGGCTTTCTGGTGTGGAGCCTGAGGTATAAAAGCAGAGGTCATCTGGCCCAAGTCATTCCTTAGTACCACATCCGCGGGCAACTTCTGCATCAGGCCCACTTCTACCATCCCCTCCCCAGCACCCCAGTTCAAGTGTACTTTGGCAGTGGGTAGTCGGTACACTGCTCCCCCTGCCACTCGTACTGCCACGGACCCGCCCATGTGTGCTGATCCTGGTACCAAATGGGGCGCTACCAAAGTTAGGGTGGCTCCCGAATCTCGGAGCCCCTGCACTTCTTTCCCTTCTAGTGTCACCTGCTGACGGTGATGTTGTCGGTTGTCAGTAGCTTGGACCTACATTACCTCATGCAGTAGTCCCAGGGGTTCCTCGGCCTGATTACTCAGTATCTCCTGGGCGGCTGGCTCTACTTGATAATGATGTGCGGCGGCCCTGGTTGCCGTGTTCTGTCGGACTTGGTTCCATGCTTGTCGGCTCCGGTTCTGAGTGCACTCCCGAGACATATGTCCCCACTGCCTGCAGGTATGGCACTGAATATTTTCTCTGCCATTGTATCGTGAGGGTGGAGGTTGGTTCCCCTGGTTTGGTCTAAAGGGGGTTGTTGTAGGCGTAACTGCACTGGGTTGCACAGTGGGTCGAGGGTAACTCCGATTTAGGTGCCCGTGATGCCTCCTGGCATCAAAATGCTGGTCTGCTAATCGGGCCGCTTCAGTTAGGGTGAGGGGTTTTCGGTCTCTCACCCATTCTTGTGCCTCTGGAAACAGGCCATTAAAAAATTGTTCCAATAACATCAATTGCCGTAACTCTTCCATAGTGGTGGCTTGGCTGGCTTGTATCCACCCATGTGATGCTTAATCCAGCTTGTGCGCCCATTCGGCATGAGAATCTTTCTCCGGTTTGCGCAATCCTCTGAATTTGTGCCTCCGGGGTAATGGCATATCTTTCTAGTATGGCTCTTTTTACTTTAGTATAATCCTTGCTGTCCTCTCTGGGTACAGGCTTCTGCTGCCCGACCTGACAGTTTGCCTGCTAGTAACGGTACCCATACTGCCTGCTCCAAGTCGTGTAAATCACACAGCCTCTCAAAATCTTGTAAATAACCGTCAATCTCATCCTTCTCCTCACAAAACATCTTAAAGGCATGGTATGGGATTTGGGGTTTTACCTGGCTGTAGACGGAGGCAGTAATGGATTCTGCCCAGGACGGTGCCTCCTGTGGACGGTGTGCCATCACATACTCCTGCACATCCGCCATCAGCACGGTCAATATTTCCATGGGTACTGGCTGCGGCAGAAACTCCATCCTGGTTCTCATCTCTCTTTGGTGTAGGGTTTCCTCCATGGCTGGTGGGGGTGTAACGCTGTGGGCTCTGTCTCCCTCCATCAGCTCGGCGATCAGCACTGCTTTCGGCTTGTTGCTGGCTATCTTACCCCTGGCTTCCAGCAGTTCCTTTAGTGTCTGCCTTTTCAATGCAGCGTAATCCGTCCCCATTCACTTTTCTCATTTGGTGCTCTGCTGTATACGAATTGCCATTCCCTTTTCTCGTTCGGTAGTTTCACTTTATCCAAACGGCGCGTTTCGGCTGTAAGGTTGGATCCCGTCGCTTGCCACCAATTGTAGCAGAGCGGCAATATTAAATCCCACGATCTCCGCTGGTATAGAAGGTAACCCACAGTCAAGCGCTGAAAAGTAAGGCAATATCCCAAATCCCCCAGTAACCGGACGAAACACAGTTCTGATAGTCAACTGAGGTCTTTATTCACAGCTCCAGTATTTATGCATGTCCCCATGCAAGGGGTTTCCCTACTGACATAGCAGGGGTAACACAGTAGGGGACTACATGGGGGACTTAACATTCTGGGCATTTCTCCCATCAGGCACTGCTGGACGAGAGGGATACTCCCACTGGAATACACCCTCAGTGCAGCAGAACCGGCATTTCACATTTAAATACTTTTACACTATTCGGTTTAGTCACATGAATGGACGTTCGGTAGATAGCTGGGGTCTGAGCGCACATTTCGTGGGAATACCGCTCAGATCCCAGCTAAAACAACTGAACGCCGCACGAAATACACTTTGCCATCGAGTTCGCCTAAACGTACCGAACACCGATGGGGAACCACAATAACGAAAGACCGGAGCTCCCGAACGGCCTGTATAATCATGATGGATTGCACCTAAACGGAAGAGGGTCTGCTGTGCTGGGGGATAGGATGGCTAGAAGGTTGGAGGATGTTACGGACCGTTTTGCACAAAAGGGGAAAAAACCGCTTAGACGATAATCCCCTTTCAGAGACAGGCACAGCTACTGTAGAATCACCAAAACTCACGAACTGAATACAAGTGAATGCTCCAAACACTCGAACTGCATACAAGGGAATGGTCCAAACACTCGAACTGCATACAAGGGAATGTCCAAACACTCGAACTGCATACAAGTGAATGCTCCAAACTCTCGAACTGCATACAAGTGAATGCTCCAAACTCCCGAACGGCATACAAGGGAATAAGGTAGCACTCCAAATACACGAACAGGAACCATACGAATTGCTGCTACCAGACGAACAGGAAAAGCTCCCAAGCGGCTTACACTCCTGGCAATCAGTCCTTAGCAGCATACAGTAAATCCCCCCAAAGACGAGACAAGGCTCCGTGTTGAGGGTCAAGCAGTGGTCTGTTTAATGAGGGCTACCTGCCCAGTATTTATGCAGGTCTCCCACCTGGTGGACACTCCCCTAGGGGACCAAATGGGAGACTGTGACAAAAGACAGACAAGTAGACAAATAGGACACACAGTCACAATATATTCCCACAATGCATCCTGGCTTCCTCCCCTCTGCCCTGGGAGATAATTGGGAAGTAACTCAATTATCTCCCAAGTCAAAGGCAAAACTCCATTACACACGTGGGAACACAAAACCAGCATTATACTTTAAAATGCACAAAGTAACATTTACTACATAAAACACAGACATGTAACATATCCCCAGATAGCTCAGGTCTGAGTGCACATTATTAGGTGAATGGCACTCAGACCACACGAATACAGTTTAATTGCCATGGAGCCAAAGTCTTTAATTCCACGAATAGGCTCCATGGCATGGCTATCTGGGTTAAAACATTCCTCCAACATAAAATACCGAATTTACATGCATTCGTTAAATCCGTACGAATTAGAACCAGGGGTTGGAGGTTCAGCGGTGCCTGCACGTAAAAGTGTCCGGGTTTGGTGCAGGAAAGCCGGGCAGAAAAGCGCTGGCTGCCTGGGGAGCTCCAGAACACCGCCATCGTGTGGTGGCTAAGTGTAACCGCGACCACCCAGTAACAATCAATTAAGCTGCGGTTAACCGCAGCTACTGGGTGGTCAATTGCCGGCACACGCTCGTTAAGCCGCGGTTAACCGCGGCTTCAGGGAGGTAAATGGAGGGCGCACTCCAGCTTCTGGGTGGCCAATTAAGGTCGCCGGCCGGCTTCCCACGGCTCTGGGGAGGCTGAAAAGAGACTGTTTGTTTGGTAGATGGAATCTACCGAACGGCTGTGCAGAAAGGGAGAAATAAATCCTTCTGCACAGTAAAATTAACCCTTTAGCTGCCGGTCCATAATCCAAAGGCAGCAGGCGGGCAACCAGGCTCCTCCAATGCAATGTGGCGAGATTGGTTTCGTCACATCTCTCCCCTTTTCAAAACAGACTAACAGGGTATCTGACCTCCTGCCGGTCAGTGCCCTTGTTAGTCCAGCAGCCCACCCACAAAACATAATCAACAGCACAGCCCACCCACAATAAATGGTTACTACACCTGGGTAGAGAAGAAGCTTGTCCATGTCCAGGTGCCTCACCACGGCTGTGCTGGGTACGGGTACGCTGCCTTGGTGGGTTGCTGCGTGGGCAGAGACCAGCGGCACTCTGCCCTGTTGCCAGCGCTACTGGGAGGGTAGCCTGGTGGAAGCCTGGTTGTTGGAGGGGGAGACCGACTGTCTCCCCTTTAAATACACCGCTCTGCTGCTGCTGCTGGAGACTGACTGTCTCCCCTTTAGATGCACAGTCCTGCTGCTGGAGACCGACCGTCTCCCCTTTAGCTGCACAGTCCTGCTGCTGGAGACCGACCGTCTCCCCTTTGGTTACCCATCTCTGCTGCTGGAGGGGGAGACCGACTGTCTCCCCTTTGGCTAAACAGCCCTGTCGCTGGGGGGCAGGACCGACCGTCCCTACCCCCTGTGCTGGCAGTGTAGAGACTACGGTCCCATCTGCACGGTTGTGGGGCTTACTGTCTCCCCTTTGTACATTAAGCTGCCGCTGGGGAGAGGGGGTAACAAGCTCCTCTCCCATACATACTTCCAGCTGTGGGGGAGGGAGACCGACTGTCTCTGCTCCCAATACAGAGTCCTGCTGCTGGGGAAAGGAGACTGGGCTCTCTATTCCCGGTAGGACACTCTGCCGCTGGGGAATGGAGACGGGGCTCCCAATTCCCAATGATCTGTGCTGCCGCTGGGGAATGGAGACTGGGCTCCCAATTCCCAAAGCATCATACTGCCGCTGGGGAATGGAGACTGGGCTCCCAATTCCCAAAGCATCATTCTGCCGCTGGGGAATGGAGACTGGGCTCCCAATTCCCCAAAAATCACGCTGCCGCTGGGGAGGGAGGACACTGCTCTCCTCTCCCTGGACTTCCCACTGCCTTCCCGGCATATCACTTGGCTGCTGGGGGGCAGGAACAACTACCTCTGCCCCCTGTATCTCAGCCTGCCGCTGGGGAGGGAGGACGCTGTTCTCCTCTCCCTGCACTTTACACTGCCTTCCCGGCATATCACTCTGCTGCTGGGGGACAGGAGCGACTATCTCTGTCCCCTGTAACTCAGCCTGCCGCTGGGGAATGGAGCTCATGCTCCCAATTCCCTGCAATATCTCCCGCTGGGGAATGGAGACTGGGCTCCCAATTCCCAATAAATCACACGGCCGCTGGGGAATGGAGACTGGGCTCCCAATTCCCTGCAGGACCGGTGGAGAGACCTCGGTCCCATCTCTACCGGCCACCTGGGGTTCTTCCCAGAAAATATCCACAATGTCTTCCCAGCTGAATGGGTCTGGTTCTGGCTCTGTCACCTTGCTGTCCTGCTGAATCTTCTCAATGGAGTGGAAGAGATCTCGGTAGTCCTGCTCCAGTTCCCACTCCAGGGTTGCTAGGTGAGCCAGGTCTTGCTCAATGTCGTGAGTGTCGTCCCAGTCATACCTGCTCTCCCTCCACTCCAAGAGATCACTGAACCGGGCTTGTGTAGGGCTCCCAAATTCAGGCTCTGAAAAAGCCTCCCATAACAAGCCAGGACCATCAAACTCCTCTCCCTCTGGCTTGTCATGCTCGGCTGTCCAGGGCAGGTACTGTGCCCCATACCACCAGAGCGCCTGGTATGCATCTTCCAGCCAAATCTCCTGCCATACCCGGTGCTCCAATTCCTTCACCCATTCATCTAGGGGCTGCTCTCCCAGGAAGGGCATCCGCAGGGCCACTTGCTTCTGCAACCGCTGCTCTTCACTGGGGAGACTCTCACCCCGCTGGTACTGTACATTATCCAGGGCCTTGTACCAGATGCCTTTCCTTAATGCATCCCGGCCATCCAGGTCCTCCTCCTCGTATGACACTGCTGGTTCCATGCTGTTGCTGTCAGGGTCGCTGTACTCAGACATGCGTTGCCCTCAAATTGTAAATCCAAGGAATGGTGTCGCCTGTAGCTGTCCTGTAGTCTGTGGGAACGATCCCGCCGCTTGCCACCAATTGTTACGGACCGTTTTGCACAAAAGGGGAAAAAACCGCTTAGACGATAATCCCCTTTCAGAGACAGGCACAGCTGCTGTAGAATCACCAAAACTCACGAACTGAATACAAGTGAATGCTCCAAACTCCCGAACGGCATACAAGGGAATGCTCCAAACACTCGAACTGCATACAAGTGAATGGTCCAAATACTCGAACTGCATACAAGTGAATGCTCCAAACACTCGAACTGCATACAAGTGAATGCTCCAAACTCCCGAACGGCATACAAGGGAATAAGGTAGCACTTCAAATAAACGAACAGGAACCATACGAATAGCTGCTAGCAGACGAACAGGAAAAGCTCCCAAGCGGCTTACACTCCTGGCAATCAGTCCTTAGCAGCATACAGTAAATCCCCCCAAAGACGAGACAAGGCTCCGTGTTGAGGGTCAAGCAGTGGTCTGTTTAATGAGGGCTACCTGCCCGGCTTTTATGCAGGTCTCCAACCTGGTGTACACTCCCCTAGGGGACCAGATGGAAGACTGTGACAAGGGACAGACAAGTATACAAATAGGACACACAGTCACAGTATATTCCCACAATGCATCCTGGCTTCCTCCCCTCTGCCCTGGGAGATAATTGGGAAGTAACTCAATTATCTCCCAAGTCAAAGGCAAAACTCCATTACACACGTGGGAACACAAAACCAGCATTATACTTTAAAATGCACAAAGTAACATTTACTACATAAAACACAGACATGTAACATATCCCCAGATAGCTCAGGTCTGAGTGCACATTATTAGGTGAATGGCACTCAGACCACACGAATACAGTTTTAATTGCCATGGAGCCAAAGTCTTTAATTCCACGAATAGGCTCCATGGCATAGCTATCTGGGTTAAAACATTTCTCCAACATAAAATACCGAATTTACATGCATTCGTTCAATCCGTGCGAATTAGAACCAGGGGTTGGAGGTTCAGCGGTGCCTGCACGTAAAAGTGTCCGGGTTTGGTGCATGAAAGCCGGGCAGACAAGCGCTGGCTGCCCGGGGAGCTCCAGAACACCGCCATCGTGTGGCGGCTAAGTGTAACCGCGACCACCCAGTAACAATCAATTAAGCTGCGGTTAACCGCAGCTACTGGGTGGTCAATTGCCGGCACACGCTCGTTAAGCCGCGGTTAACCGCGGCTTCAGGGAGGTAAATGGAGGGCGCACTCCAGCTTCTGGGTGGCCAATTAAGGTCGCCGGCCGGCTTCCCACGGCTCTGGGGAGGCTGAAAAGAGACTGTTTGTTTGGTAGATGGAATCTACCGAACGGCTGTGCAGAAAGGGAGAAATAAATCCTTCTGCACAGTAAAATTAACCCTTTAGCTGCCGGTCCATAATCCAAAGGCAGCAGGCGGGCAACCAGGCTCCTCCAATGCAATGTGGCGAGATTGGTTTCGTCACAGAGGAGATTTTAAACTAGTGGTGTGGGGGAGGGTCAAAGCAATCTAGAAAATAGAAATAGAATGCAAAGGAGATGGGCTTTAGCTCAGAACAAAGGGGGTGGAGATGGGGGGAGGGGAAAGCTCAGAACAGAGGAGGTATGTAATATTGATAATTCACAAAAAGTACAAAAGACTTTGATATGCTTACGAATGCAAGGAGCCTTTATAACAAAATGGGGGAACTAGAGGCAATAGCATACACTAAACAATATGATTTAATAGGCATAACAGAAACATGGTGGGATGAGACACATGACTGGGCAGTTAATTTAAATGGGTACATGTTATTTAGGAAGGGTAGGAAAAACAAGAAGGGTGGTGGGGTATGTTTATATGTCAACCATGAGTTAAAGTCAAATCTTAGACATGTGGAGTATGACAAGGAAAATGTGGAGGCTTTATGGGTAGATATCTGCTTGGGGCAAACAAAGGGAAATCAATTATTGGTTGGCATATGTTATAAACCACCTAATGTAAATATTATTGAGGAAGAACAGATGTTAGAGCAAATTGAGAAAGCTGCAAATCGAGGTAACACGTTAATTATTGGAGATTTTAATTACCCAGACATAAATTGGGATAGAGGGACTAGTACTTCAGCAAGGGGAATCAGGTTTTTAAATGTGTTAAATGACACCTTTATGTCACAACTGGTACAAGTACCAACTAGAAAGGATGCTTGTCTGGATCTCGTTATAACAAACAATGTTGATCTTTTAACCAACATTCAAGTAGGGGAGCATTTGTGAAATAGTGATCACAATATGGTAAATTTTGAAATAAACTCAAAAAAGCAAAAGCAAGTGGGATATACTAAAACATATAATTTTAAAAAAGCCAATTTCAATCAGATTAAGGCAGCTCTACAACATATCGACTGGCATAAATTCCTTAGTGATAAAAACACTGAGGATAAATGGAAACTATTCAAACAAATATTAGAAATGTACATTTCTCAGTGGGTACCATTGGGAAATAAATATAAAAGAAACAAATCCAATGTGGCTTAGTAGAGAAGTAAAACAAGAGATTAAAAATAAGAAAAGGACATTTAAAGCATTTAAATCAGACAAATCAGAGGCATCATATTCTAAAAAAACAAAAAATTAAAGTGTAGGTACATTGGAAACAGAGTTGGGTTTATTAGCTAATGAAGACCAGGAAAAAGCAGAAATTTTAATTATTTTTCGTCAGTATATATTAATGAGGATCCTATGGCAAGAGACATGCAAATGATTGCTGCAAAAAACTTGCAAATAACTTGTGACTGGATAACTCGAGACAAGGTGCTACAGCTATTAAAGAAAATTCATGTAAATAAAGATCTGGGGCCTGACGGTATTCACCAACGAGTACTTAAGGAGCTAAGTGGGGAAATAAGTGAACCTCTGTATTTAATTTTTCAAGATTCTTTTGTTTCAGGTGTTGTACCGGAGGATTGGAGGAAGGCAGATGTTGTTCCTATATTTAAAAAGGGTTCAAAATCCTTGCCTGGAAATTATAGACCTGTGAGCTTAACTTCTGTAACTGGGAAAATATTTGAAGGGCTATTAAGGGATAATATTCAGGAATTCATTGGGAAGAACTTTGTTATTAGCAATAATCAGCATGGTTTTATAAAACATAGGTCATGTCAAACTAACCTAATTGCATTCTACGAAGAAGTAAGTAGAAGTATAGATCAGGGTGTTGCAGTGGATGTGATCTACTTGGATTTTGCCAAGGCATTTTATACGGTTCATCACAATAGGTTAGTCTTCAAACTAAAAGAAATTGGTCTAGATGAATATTCTTGTTCTTGGTTAGAACATTGGCTTAAGGATAGAGTACAACGAGTTGTAATTAATGGTAAATTTTCAGGCTGAACAAAAGTGGTAAGTGGTGTCCCTCAGGGTTCTGTTTTGGGACCACTTCTATTTAACATATTTATAAATGATCTTGAAATAGGCATTGAAAACCATGTATCAGTGTTTGCAGATGACACAAAACTTTGTAAAGTAATAAAATGTGAGCAGGATATTGCTTTGCTGCAGAGGGATTTGGATAGATTGGGGGACTGGGCACTTAAATGGCAGATTAAATTTAACGTAGAGAAATGTGAAGTTATGCACTTTGGGGTTAAAAATGCACAAGCAACTTACACACTAAATGGTAGTGAATTAGGGATAACCACACACGAGAAGGATTTGGGAATTGTTATAGACAACAAATTAGGCAGCAATATGCAATGTCAATCTGCAGTTGCTAAGGCCAGTAAGATTTTGTCATGTATAAATAGGGGCATAAATTCTCAGGATGAAAATATAATTTTGCCCCTTTATAAATCGCTGGTAAGACCACACCTTGAATATGCTGTGCAATTTTGGGCGCCTGTTCTAAAGAAAGATATCATGGAACTAGAAAAGGTCCAGAGACGAGCTACAAAATTGATCAAAGGAATGGAGCATTTTAGTTATGAAGAAAGGTTAAAAGAATTAAATCTGTTTAGTTTGGAAAAACGGCGCCTGAGAGGGGATATGATAACTTTATACAAATATATTCGGGGCCAGTACAAACCTTTATCTGGAAATCTATTCATAAACAGGGCTATACATAGGATATGAGGTCACACATTTAGGCTGGAAGAAAGGAGATTTCATCTAAGGCAAAGAAAGGGTATTTTTACAGTAAGAACAATAAAGATATGGAATTCTCTGCCTGAAGAGGTGGTTTTGTCAGAGTCATTACAGATGTTTAAACTGCAATTGGATAAATACTTACAAAAACATAACATACAGGGATACAATTTCTAATTAGTGGGGTAATAGCTGCTTGATCCAAGGAGACATCTGACTGCTATTTTGGAGTCAAGAAGGATTTATTTCCTAGTTTGTGGCAAAATTGGAATCGCTTCAGACTAGGTTTTTTTGCCTTCTTTTGGATCAACAGCAAAAACATATGTGAGGAAGGCTGAACTTGATGGACGCAAGTTATGTAACTATGTAACTATGTAACTATGTAACTATCACGGAAGTACGCTGATGGGCGTGCCATGCCATGAGGTGCACTGGCTGCCACCAAAACATACTATAAATGTCCAATAACCTCTCTCCTGAATTTAGGGCCTCCAAAGGGGCATTTCCCTCCCGAGCGCACAGCGCAGCCACACACGAGACACGTGAAACAGGAGACCGCAATTGGAGACCGGTGATTGCCTCTGATTACTGTTCATCGTACAAAGGGACACTTTGGAATCTCTCTCTTCAGCACTCAATAGGACATCTGCCTATAAGTGAACAGACTTCACTCCACAGCCCATATTTAAAGCATCCATAACCTGTGGTGAGATCCAACCATTTTCATCATACAAGCAGTGCATTTCTTGCAGTCTTTTGAACTTATCAGATGTTTTCATATTTGTTATTTTTTTCTAATTTTTCTTTTTTCATTTTTTTCTCTTTTTTTCAAATTTTTTCAGTTTTTTGTCTTTTTTGGCTCTTTTTCTACAATTTTTTTTCAGTTTAAACAGAATATCAATTAGTGGTGGATCCGCCTGAATGTATATGAACTTTCAGCTTCATTGTTATGATGTTTATAGTTGTAAATAATTCAGATGTAAATATTATGAAATTGTGTTATATTTGTGGTAAATAACCACATTAATATATATATATATATATATATATATATATATATATATTACACAAGGTTCATCTACATTAAAAGGTATTTATTAAAAGGCAACAACACAATACTATAAATTTATCACAAACACACAACCCAGACCCACAGAGCAACAACTCTTTTTAAATCTATCTATCTGTATAGTAATCCCCTTCCCCACACGTTTGATCTCACCCACGGTTAGGCATTCACATCTAGTAATGGCTCACTGCTGCAAGTTCAACATCACATCGACCAAGGAAGATAAGGAAGCAACAGAGTTCATCATGCTAGCACATGGCATCTGCCCACATCTGCTCTGCAGCACAGCCAAGAAGGAACAGAGAAATGGAGATAGGGGAAATGGCTATCTCTCTCCTGACTTGTAAAGGTATTGAATTACCCAATTACCATATCAAAGGGTAAAGCTTATCCCCCTGTAAGAAAGGCATACATGAGCTTGGTCACATGACCACTGGTCACCATATTAACTTGATGACAGAATGTCACCACATTCCCTCACTTTTTCTTCTCTTATGTTGAGCACATTTAAAAATAATAATATATCCATCTTATCTATCTAAACTATGAGATCTGAAGTAGGAAAGGGGAGCACAGGAATTATAGTGAGTGAGATAAGCAAGGTGAAAGAAAAGTCAAATAGGGGTTGCATCACCCCACATTCCCTCACTTTTTCTTCTTCTATGTTGCTCCATTATCTAGTTATCCCTCTAGTACAAGAGAACCTAGTGGGAGCAAAAACCTGATATACAGGAGAAATTCAACCCACCGTCCCTCCGGAATAGTTCCCTCAGCGACATAAGTTCTCCTGTACTTTCCTATGGCTGTCAATTCACATATTATACAAATTTGTCACAAAAAAACCCAGAATTTATAGAATTTATGTGAGTGCGTGTGTGTTAAATGTTTATGTATGTGCAATGTAAAACTTTATTGAAGAATGTATGAGAGAGAGAGAGAAGAGAAGAGAAGAGAAGAGAAAAAAAAATTCAAATATATTCCCCTTTTCAAGTTTCTTCCTCATCTATTCATTGGCACACACAAGTATAGTGTAATTATGAGCATGAGTACTAGGACTGGATTTGTCTCTACTTTGTAGTTTGTAGGACTGGATGTGTCTCTACTCTCAATCCAGTTCCGTCTACTCCCAGTAGAGTTGCAAATATGTCCCGTTTTTCTTGACTCCCTGCTTTGCCTAAACGGCTGCAGCTGTTGTTCCGGACACCTTGGAGGAATAGAAGGATTATTAAAATGTAGACTCTAATCTTCTCCCTTATTTGGAGTATCTTCTGGCCATATTGCCTGTCTCCCCATCCCTACTGTGATACAGCTTATACTTATCCATCCTGTAACAAAGATTCACCACGATCTTCTGTTGATACACATCATCATCCCAGGCCCGTCTTTAACGTGGGGCAAAAGGGGCAGCTGCCCCGGGCCCAGTTGCTCCTGGGGGGCCCAAGGCAGCTGCCTCTTGAGCCTCTGCCCACAAATTTGTGTCCCGATCTAATCCTTCACCTTCACTATGCGAGCGGCATTGCTGCATAGTGAAGGACTTACTTGTTGCTCCGCCTCCCGACCTCCCCTGCCATTTGCGTATGCCGCGCCGCGCACTGTGAGCATTGCCGTGACTCCGCCTCCTTCCCGAACTGCAGCGCGGCACCATCCTGAACGGCAGAGCGGCGCCATCCGGAACTGCAGGTCGGCACCCACTCCAGCCTTGAGCCCAGCTGCCCAACTGATCCTGAGCCTGCTGGAGTCTTCAGAACTGTAAGTATTTACAGTAGTTAGTTACAGTAATATATATTGTTTTATGGGAGTAAGGGTGGTTAGAGGGGAGGTGAGGGGTGGTTAGAGGGGAGGGGGAAGGGTGGATGGAGGGGTTAGTAGTACAGTACTATCACATTGTTAAAAATAAAGTAATCTGTTAAATACTATATATTTGTGTCAGAAGTTGTGCTTTTTTAATTTTTATAATAATGATACAGCCATTTTATTTAATACTTTTGTGCTGATCCTTTTTTTTCCCTCTATTTTCAAGGGACACTATAGTCACCAGAACCACAACAGCTAAACGTAGTAGTTCTGGTGTCTATAACATGTCTCTGCAGGCTTTTTAATGTAAACACTGCCTTTTCAGAAAAAAAGGCAGTATTTACATTACTGCTGAGGAATACCTCTAGTGGCCACTCATCAGACGGCCACTAGAGGTGCTTCCTAATCCAGTGTTGCACAACGCATTCGCGCTAAACACTCCTCATAGAAATGCATTGATTCAAAGCATCTCTATGAGGCCACGCATGCGCAATAGCCTCCCAATGCTTCTCTATGGGAAAGCAGTGTGTTGGGTATGATATACATGTGCATATATGTGACATGTGACATTCATGTGCATTATATTAAAGAGGTGATCTGTAATACACTCACAAATTGTACGTTCCTGTGAGTTATATTGCTGTAGAGCTTGTGATACTCACACACTCCACTTTTCTATGCATTTTATTCTGAGGTGATCTGTGATATACTTGCACATCGCACATTACTGTGAGTTGTATTGCTGTGGAGCTGTGCAATACACTTCACATTACTGTAAGTTGTATTAAAGGACCACTATAGTGCTAGGAAAACAAACTCATTTTCCTAGCACTATAGCGTCTTTAGGTCCCCCCCACCCTCAGGGTCCCACTCTCGCCAGGCTGAAGCGGAGGAAGCGGTTAAACTCTTACATTTCTCCAGCGCTGGGCTCCCTCGGTGCTGGGGAACTCTCCTCCCTCTTCCGATGTCAGCGCTGAATGAGCCACGCGCACGCTGCAAGAGCAGCGCGCACGTTCAATCAGTCCATAGGAAAGCATTTCTCAATGCTTTCCTATGGACTTTAGCGTCTTCTCACTGTGAAAATCAAGCGTGGGAGCGCCTCTAGCGGCTGACAATGAGACAGCCACTAGAGGCTGGATTAACCGTATTGTAAACATACTAGTTTATTTGAAACTGCTATGTGTACAGTTGCAGGGTTAACCTTAGATGGACCTGGCACCCAGACCACTTCATTGCGCTGAAGTGGTTTGGGTGCCTATAGTGGTCCTTTAATGTTGGACAAAATCGTTTGATGAAAGAAGAGGAAGCCTTACTGGCGTGCACATTTACTCTTGCGTGTATACATGCATGCACTGGAGTCTTAACCCGTCAGAGAGAAGATCCATGCAACAGTCATGAGCACAGCTACAGAAGGGAAGAGCAGACAAAGCATGGAAGAACAGCGAGAGGAGGAAGGGGATTGGTATGGCGCATGCTCTCGTTAGAAGCCTTCTGTGGGAACTTTGCATCTGTAGTAAGTTAAACAGCATGCTTGGCTGTAACATCAACATTTTAAATATGCAAAAATCCTATTAAAATATATGCATTTTCACTCTATTGACTTTTGTTTATGGAAGTGTCAATCACGTTTATTTATTCAGGAGCCTGACTGCCCTCAACATGTCCAAACCTCTGAGTGGTGCTCAGAAGTGGAAGAAGAAGCAGGAGTTGAAGGAAAAAATATGTAGAATTCCAAAAATAACTGGTTTTCTTTTACCTACAAGTCGATCTTCTGCACAGCCTTCTGCGTGTGGATCTTCTAAAGAACATGCTAGTACATGTTCTCAGGAAGAGATTCCTCCACAAAGTGAATCAGAATATGGCTCGGAACTCAACACAGTGGATTCCTCTGATCAGCCCATGTCACTAGAAACCACTCCAGTTCCCATGGAAGTTGAGAAACCTAGCTTCCATACTGTTGAAATACAAGACGCATCTGCTGAAGCAGTTGATATACCGCCAAAATCCATGGAAAAGTCAGGTTTCCTAACTGACATTGGTTTGTGGCCCAACTCATCTACTCTTGAGATGCGGGAGTATTGGCCCAAAAATGGAAATTCGTCAGTAAAGAAACCTCTGGAAAAACTGCGCAATGAAGGATTTCCAAAATCATTTAAAGATGGACGTTGCTGTACAGCAGATATGTTTCTTCGTAACTGTCCCAATGGGGACAAAGTTGAAAGGAAGTGGCTTTGTTACTCAAATAACAGAGGCCGAATATACTGTTTTGACTGCAAATTATTTAGTTCATCAACAAATGCATTTTCCAGTGATGGTTTCAGCAACTGGAAACATGCCAGTGAACGAATTTCATCCCATGAACAGTCTCATCATCATATACGCGCTGTGATTGATACAGCCAAATTTTCAAAACTGGAAGATCGGATTGACTATAAAATGCAACAGCAAATTGAAGAGCTGACCACCTATGGGCAAAACCTAGTAAAACGTTTGCTTAGTGTCATCGTTTTTCTTGCTGAGAGAGGATTGGCTTTTAGAGGTGATGATCAGACTATTGGATCCCCACATAATGACAACTATCTCGGTATTTTGGAATTACTGTCAGAGTATGATGCTT
>OW240914.1:245527471-245561456 GCA_933207985.1 Pelobates cultripes
ATTACATTCTGTGCTCTTCAGCTCCCTCACGGCAGGAAGAGCATAGAGGTTCCAGCCCAGTAGCAACCGCTAGGGACGAAGGATCCATTCCAGCCCTCCCAGAGCAAGATAGGGAGGCTGGGTGGACCTCTTTTTAGTACTAAGTGTGTGTGCATGTGATTTGTGATTATGTTTGTGTACAGATGTGTGATTGTGTGTGGGTCTGTGCTTTTGTGTGTGTATGTGAGTCTGAGTGTGGGTCTGATTGCGTAAGTATGTATATATGTATGTGATTGTGTGTGTGTGTGTGTGTGTGAGTGTGTGTATGTCATTGTGTGTATAGGTCTGTGATTGTGTGTGGGTATATTTGTGGTTTTATCTTCCTGGTAAAATATTTTATAAATAAATATTAAAATAATTTGTGCGTATAGGTCTGTAAATGTATGTGTGTGTGTGGGGGGGGGGCGGGTTATGTGTTTGATTGATTGTGCATGTATGTGTGTGTGTGGGGGGGGTTATGTGTTTGATTGTGCATGCATGTGATTGTATGTGTGTGTGTGGGTCTGTGATTTTGTTTGTGCATTTTTGATTGTGCGTATAGGTCTCCAATTGTATACGTGTGTGAATAGATTTATGTATAGATTTGTGACTGTGTGTATAGGTCTGTGTTGGTGTGTGTGTGTGTTTAACTGTGGTTATTTGTACATATATACATGTGTATGTGTTTGGTAGACAGCTCCCTAATTTGATATCCTTAAATATAACAATCCCACATAAGGATAACAAATAATTCAGCTATCTACTAAACAATTGAAATAAAAAAAATTAAGAAAAAGGCTTTTAAAGATAAATTACTTATATACATTATTTATATTAGGGGTAGGCAACCATGGGCACTCCAGATGCTGTAAACTACATCTCCCATAATTCTCTTACAGCCAAACGTTTGGACACCCCATTGATCAGTCAGGGGGAATGGGGCATTTGTCCAAGCGCCAGCCCTGCAATGTGCCTTCACAAACTGGAGGGGAGATCAGAGATCTCCCTCACCCATCAGCAGGCACCGTGCGGGCAGCCGGCAGGGGAGGGAGAGAGGACCTGGGAGCTCACCCTGCAGCTCCTCCCGGTCCTACTCCCGGGAGCACAGAGCGTTGTCGTGGTTACCACTAGTGATGTCGCGAACCCGAAATTTTCGGTTCGCGAACGGCGAACGCGAACTTCCACAAATGTTCGCGAACCGCGCGAACCGCCATAGACTTCAATGGGCAGGCGAATTTTAAAACACACAGGGACTCTTTCTGGCCACAATAGTGATGGAAAAGTTGTTTCAAGGGGACTAACACCTGGACTGTGGCATGCCGGAGGGGGATCCATGGCAAAACTCCCATGGAAAATTACACAGTTGATACAGAGTCTGGTTTTAATCCATAAAAGGCAGAAATCACCTAACATTCCTAAATCCCAATGAATATGGATTGACACCTGACATATGACATATTGACACCTTGACATATGGATTGACACCTGTCCTCAGAGCCCCTGATGCACACGGACACAGAGCAGAATTAGAGACTGGTCCCCCTACATAGGGTCACTTGGCAGATATGGATTGACACCTGTCCTAAGGATCCCTGTTACACACTGACACAGAGCAGAATAGGGAATGTTACCCCAACATCGGGTCACTTGGCAGATATGGATTGACACCTGTCCTAAGGATCCCTGATACACACTGACACAGAGCAGAATAGGGAATGTTACCCCAACATCCGGTCACTTGGCAGATATGGATTGACACATGTCCTAAGGATCCCTGATACACACTGACACAGAGCAGAATGGGGACTGTTCCCCTACATCCAGGTCACTTGCTTGGATATGGATTGACACCTGTCTAAGGGTTCCCTGATACACACTGACACAGAGCAGAATAGGGACTGTTCCTCCTACATGGGAGATCACTTGGCAGATTATGGATTGACACCTGTCCTCAGAGCCCCTGATACACACTGACACAGATCAGAATAGAGACTGTTCCCCTACATGGGTAACTGGCTTGAATATGGATTGACACCTGTCCTCAGGACAAGATACACACACTGACACAGAGCAGAATGAGGGACTATTTCCTTGAGGTCACTTAGCGGATATGGATTGACACCTTGACACAAACTGCTATTTGTAACAGATTGCTAAATGTAAAATTGCCTGCTTCCCTGGGTTGTGGAGAAACCTATTTGCCAGCCTCCTCCCGCATGACTATGGCCCCTGGGAGATTGTGAAAATGTATGCACTTTTATTTGGTGTGTATGGCCCTTTAAGACTGTCGGTGGGCATATTGGGGCTTATGGACTCTTTATGTGACGGGTGCTGGCCCTTTAAACACCTTTTTTGGGACATCAGGAAGATTGGGACACTGCCCCTTTAAGGCCGTGTCCCCAGACTTGTTGGGGACACTGCCCCTTTAAGACGGTGTCCCCTGTGTCCCCAGACCTGGTGCAAACCCTTTATGCCTGCCTGGCTATTTCCCACTTTGTTCAGTAAATGGGGCTTACTGAACCAAGTACCACACAGGCAGACCACCCAGAAGTGGAAGTGTACAGGCAATTTACCTCCCAGAAGCTGCGGTTAACCGCAGCTTAATTGACAATGCTGGGAGGTCTTTGTTCGTTTGCCGAACACGTGGCGGCGGCCATCTTTGATCATTCGACGAGGTCAGCGGTATGTGTAGCCAAATTCTTGGAACTAAAATCGGCTACACATTTCCGCGAACACCGCTGAGCTCTACCTTCTCCCCTACTGGTTTTACAGCTGCAGAGACTAAGTCCCATTCGGCGATGGGACTTAGTCCCTCCAGCAGTTTTTTCAGCTATTTTCAGCTGCGGGGCCCCAAGTCCCATTGATGGGACTTAGTCGTTTTTCAACCTGAAGTAGACCGACCTCACAGCCCAAATCTATGGAACTGTTTTGGGCAGGAAAATGTGCTTGCAGTCGGTCATAAAGGGACCTCCAGCTAACTTTTTAACCCCTGGATGGATTTGGCTGATTTTTGGTTATGTTTGTTTTAAGTGTGCTGATTCCAAATATGTAATTATGAAGATGGGATGTGTAGTTTTAAAGTTACAGGGTATGGCTAAAAACTGTATTTTTACTGCCTGTGTTTAATTATGTTAATCTCTTCCCCAACGTCATTTCGTTCAAAGTGGAGAGAATGTTAAAAAAATATATTTTTGTTCGGAGTGTGAGAATCTAATGTGACACCAGATAGGAGTGGTGTGTTTAGTACTATTTTTATCAGTTTAATACCTTCCGCGTCTCCTATCAGTGGACGTGTACACGGCATTGATTTTTATCTAAGCCGTGAACTTTTGCATAGCGAAGTAGATTCACTGCCATTGAAAAGGAGTGCATGGCGGTGGTGTGGGCCCTCAAAAAGCTGTAACCTACTTGTATGGACAACCGTTTACCTTACTCACAGATCACATTAAATTTGGGGCACTGCGCGGTCAAGCTAATGTGACACCAGATAGGAGTGGTGTGTTTAGTACTATTTTTATCAGTTTAATACCTTCCGCGTCTCCTATCAGTGGACGTGTACACGGCATTGATTTTTATCTAAGCCGTAAACTTTTGCATAGCAAAGTAGATTCACTGCCATTGAAAAGGAGTGCATGGCGGTGGTGTGGGCCCTCAAAAAGCTGCAACCTACTTGTATGGACAGCCGTTTACCTTTCTCACAGATCACAACAAATTTGGGGCACTGCGCGTGCAATCTAATGTACCACCAGATAGGAGTGGTGTGTTTAGTACTATTTTTATCAGTTTAATCGCTGTTACGTCCCCTATCCGTTGATGTGGAGCAAGACGCAGCAGCAGAAGAGGACTCAGCCGAGGAGGTTATGGAAGAGGATGGAGTAGGAGGAGTAGAGGAGGTGGCAGCAGGCCTGCCTGCAAGTCATGGCAGTGTCACCAACTCCTCTGCAGAGCCACGCATTCCATGCTTGGCAGCCGTCAGCAGGTTTGCCCAATGCGCAGTGTAGGTGATATACCTGCCCTGACCATGCTTTGCAGACCAGGTATCGGTGGTCAGATGGACCCTTGCCCCAACACTGTGTGCCAGACATGCCATTACTTCCTTTTGCACAATCGAGTACAGGTTGGGGATTACTTGTACCAGTGAAAATAAATTTTGTCCGGTACCAGTGGTGAGTGTGGCACTGGGCACAGTATCCACTGTGGCCTGACACACCGGCTGGCAGACAATAACTGCTATTCAATCTATAACAGTGAAAAAAGTTTTTGTTTTTTAAATGCAAGCTATTATGACTGAATATGAGTGGCACTGTAAACTGGCAAGTACGTTGTAGGCCTGACACACCCGGCAGAGAACAACTAACTGCTATTCATTCTATAACAGTGAAAAAAAGTTTTTGTTTTTAAATACAAGTATTGTGACACACCAGATATGAGTGGCACTGTGAACACAACAGGAAATACGCGCTGTAGGGCGGCTTACACCAGCACAAGACACTGACTGCTATTCAATCTATAACAGTGAAAATGTTTTTTGTTTTTAAATGCAAGCTATTGTGACACCAGTGAGTGAGTGGTGGCACTGGGCACAGTATCCACTGTGAGCCTGACACACCCGCTTTGAGACAACTAACTGCTATTCAATCTATAACAGTGAAAAAAGTGTTTTGGTTTTAAATGCACGCTATTGTGACACCAGATAAGAGTAGCAAAGTACACTGGCAGAGGTCTGCAGAGCACACGCTGAAGGAGGCCTGACACCCGCTTTAAGGACACTGACTGCTACTAGCTTACACTGAAAAAGTTTTTTTCTTTGTAAAAGCACGCTATAGAGACACCAGATATGAGTGACAAAGTACACGGGCAGAGGTCTGCAGAGCACACGCTGAAGGAGGCCTGACCCCCGCTTTAAGGACACTGACTGCTATTAGCTTACACTGAAAAAGTTTTTTTCTTTGTAAAAGCACACTATAGAGACACCAGATATGAGTGGCAAAGTACACGGGCAAAGGTCTGCAGAGCACACGCTGAAGGAGGCCTGACACCCGCTTTAAGGACACTGACTGTTATTAGCTTACACTGAAAAACTTTGTTTCTTTGTAAAAGCACGCTATAGAGACACCAGATATGAGTGGCAAAGTACACGGGCAAAGGTCTGCAGAGCACACGCTGAAGGAGGCCTGACACCCGCTTTAAGGACACTGACTGCTATTAGCTTACACTGAAAAACTTTGTTTCTTTGTAAAAGCACACTATAGAGACACCAGATATGAGTGGCAAAGTACACGGGCAAAGGTCTGCAGAGCACATGCTGAAGGAGGCCTGACACCCGCTTTAAGGACACTGATTGCTATTAGCTTACACTGAAAAACTTTTTTTCTTTGTAAAAGCACGCTATAGAGACACCAGATATGAGTGGCAAAGTACACGGGCAAAGGTCTGCAGAGCACACGCTGAAGGAGGCCTGACACCCGCTTTAAGGACACTGACTGCTATTAGCTTACACTGAAAAACTTTTTTCTTTGTAAAAGCACGCTATAGAGACACCAGATATGAGTGGCAAAGTACACGGGCAGAGGTCTGCAGAGCACACGCTGAAGGAGGCCTGACACCCAGACGCTTGCAGACAACTAACTGCTATTCAATCTATTACAGTGAAAAAAATTTTTTTTCTTTTTAAATGTCAAGTTTCAGCTATTGTGACACCAGATATGAGTCGTGGCACTGGGCAAATGGGCACAGTATCCACTGTGAGCCTGACACACCCGCTTTAAGGACACTGACTGCTATTCAATCTATAACAGTGAAAAAAGTTTTTTGTTTTTAAATGCAAGCTATTGTGACACCAGATATGAGTGGTGGCACTGACTGGCAAATGGGCACTGTATCCACTGTGAGCCTGACACACCCGCTTTAAGGACACTGACTGCTATTCAATCTATAACAGTGAAAAAAGTTTTTTGTTTTTAAATGCAAGCTATTGTGACACCAGTGAGTAAGTGGTGGCACTGGGCATAGTATCCACTGTGAGCCTGACACACCCGCTTTGAGAAAACTAACTGCTATTCAATCTATAACAGTGAAAAAAGTTTTTTGTTTTTAAATGCAAGCTATTATGACACCAGTGAGTGGTGGCACTGGGCACAGTATGCACTGTGAGCCTGACACAGAAGCTGGCAGCAGTGGCAGACAACTGACTGCTATTCAATCTATAACAGTGAAAAAAGTTTTTTGTTTTTAAATCCAAGCTATTGTGACACCAGATATAAGTGGTGGCACTGACTGGGGAAATGGGCACAGTATCCACTGTGAGCCTGACACAGAAGCTGGCAGCAGTGGCAGACAACAGACTGCTATTCAATCTATAACAGTTAAAAAAGTTTTTTGTTTTTAAATCCAAGCTATTGTGACACCAGATGTAAGTGGTGGCACTGACTGGGGAAATGGGCACAGTATGCACTGTGAGCCTGACACAGAAGCTGGCAGCAGTGGCAGACAACTAACTGCAATTACATTACATAGAAAAAAAAATTTAAAAAAAGCATACCCTAACCCTAACCTAGCTATGCTTTTACCTATCTAATGAACAGCAGCTACACTTTCCCTCCTCTCACTAAGCATGCAGCTTGAGAATGAATCTAACATGGATGCCTTCCAGGAGGTGGGAGGGTCTGCTAGGGAGGGTGTGCTGCTAATTGGCTGGAATGTGTCTGCTGACTGTGAGGTACAGGGTCAAAGTTTACTCAATGATGACGAATAGGGGGCGGGTCGAACCGCGCATATGTTCGCCCGCCGTGGCGAATGCGAACATGCTATGTTCGCCAGGAACCGTTCGCTGGCGAACCGTTCGGTACATCACTAGTTACCACAGCAACGCTCTGGATCTCGCGAGAGTGAACTCTAGCCTTGGAGCTATGGGCTAGAGTTCACTCTCATCACTGCAACCACCAGGGATTTCAATTTTATAAAAAAGCTCCCTACCCCCTCACCACGCATACCAACACTGTCCCACACACACACATACACTGCCCCACCATACACACACTGCCCCCACACACACCATTCACATTTACACACTGCCCCTATACACATTGCCTCCCCATACACACACTTTCTCCACACACACATACACTGCACCCCCATAAACACACTGCCCACACACACATACACTGCCCCTCCATACACACACTGCCCCCCAACACACATACACTGCCCCCTCATACACACACAGCCCCCACACACACATACACTGCCCACCGATACACACACTGCCCCTCCTACACACATTGCCCCACACACACATACACAGCCTCCCATACACACACTGCCCTCACACACACACACACACACACACAGCACTTCTGGCACCATCACCACTACACAGAGCTGTAGTGGTTATTGTGCATGGATTATTTCTTTAAATAATCTACAAGTGCCCCTTCCAAGATCAGGACACCCATAGTTTAAAGGGATCCTATAGTCACAAGAACAACTATTGCATTTGTTCTGGTGAGTGTTGTTCCTGTGTAAATCTACAGGAAAGATATAAAATAAAACATAGTGTGATATTGTAACAACACAATTTAGTTATGCGCAACAATATTTGCACTCATTATATGTAGATAAGTGTAAGCATTCTCAAGGTGCCTCCCCCGATGTAATGGGGGGCCAACAGATCTCTCTGATCACCTCCAGCAGTGGTGTATCCTGGTTTTGTGCCACCCCTACCCAACCCTTCCCCCCTGCCCAACCTTCTAAATACACACACACACAGTCAGACAGACACACACACACACAGAAAGACACAAACACACACACAGTCAGACACAAACACACACACACACAGTCACAAACACACACACAGTCAGACACAAACACACACACACAGTCACAAACACACACACACAGTCACAAACACACACACAGTCAGACACAAACACACACACACACACAGTCAGACACAAACACACACAGTCAGACACACACACACAGTCAGACACAAACACACACACACACAGTCACAAACACAGTCAGACACAAACACACACACAGTCAGACACAAACACACACACACACAGTCACAAACACAGTCAGACACACACACACACAGTCAGACACACACACACAGTCAGACACACACACACAATCACTCACATTAACTTTTTTTATTTAAACCCCCCCCAGCCTCCTGGTGGTCCAGTGGCTGCAGGTCGGGCTGGGCCGCGCTGGCTGCTGTGCGGGCGGCTGGTGAGGGAGCAGTTCCTCTGAGCGTTCTGCTCAGCTCCCTCGCACGCCGCAGAGTGAGGCTGGGAGCCGGGTTGATGACGTCATATCCCGGCTCCCAGCCTCACTCTGCGGGCGGCGCGCGAGGGAGCTGAGCAGTCAGCTCAGAGGAAGAGCTCCCTCGCCAGCTGCCCGCACAGCAGCCAGCGCCGCCCAGCCCGACCGGCATGTCTGTTAGCCGCGAGGCTAACAAGGCATTCACCCTGGGCATTTGGGGGCGGCGTTTTTTGCCGCCCCCTGAAAAATGCCGCCCAAGGCAAATGCTTTGTTTGCCTCGCGGCTAAAATGCCCCTGACCTCCAGGTAATTATTCCACCACAGGACTTCCACAGGTCAGGGTAAAAAAAATAGAAATGTATTCAATAAAAAAAGTAAGCAGTCACCAATCAGCATAGGATATGAAGAGCAGGAAAAAAAGTCCTACACGTTTCGTTCTAAATGAACTTCCTCAGGGACTGCAATAAAAACAATTGAAATGTATCAATACATATTACAAACAAACATATCCTAAAAAAAACCCTTCCCTGTGTCCTTAAATAGGGCTAATCCCTAAGTTCATTGGTGGATTCAGTGGGCGTGTGGATCCTCTTCTATATGGATTGGGGAAGGGATCTTCCTTCATCAGCTGTTTCTAGCTGCTCCATATAATTGGCGCCCTTTTTCGGCCGAAAACCGGAAGTGGCCGTCATCGCCAAAACCGGAAGTGACGTCGCAGGTACATCTGCGTTCCAAATGCATTCCAGCGGCCATTAATCTCTATGGCAACCGGACGCACAAATACAGCTACAATTCATGTAGATCAAGGAAGAGGTGAATGAAGCTCAGAACTCTACTAGAAAAAACATATTGCATGCATATTGCATGCCACACGGACATTGCAGTAGATATACCACAAAGTCTGTGTGGCAATTGATATCATTCTTAAGTTTGAAAATTTCCCTCGTTACAAAACTAGAGAACGAGTGGGTATTTTTTATGGATGCCGTGGCACAGGCTTTGCAAGAACCACAGCCCCGAAAAGAGCCTGAAAGAGCAGAGGTATGAACTGATGGTAGCTTAATAGCATAACTGGGTGCTAGCATATTTTTGAGATTTTTATTTTTTTTATATATAACTGTAGGATTATCAGATAAATGAGCTCCCAAAACAGGATCCTTTAATAGAATTGGCCAAAAACTTTGTAGACTTCTCTTGATTTTATTATGATCAATATTAAAGTGAGTGATACATGCGCACCTAAAACTGTCCCTAGTGTCAGGGGGACATAGTTGTTTTCCAGAAGTGTTTTTCTTTCTATGTCACCAATTTTCTAGATCTCTCTCTCCAACATACTTTAATTGTATCCTTTATCTACAAGTTTCTTTTTAACATGTGATGATTGTGAAAAAAAATCCCGTGTATCTGAACTCTTGACAATTCCTCTGAGCCAAGGTTGGTGATGACAACTCTTACGATGAACGAACCCATTCCCATCTGTGGGCTTAAAAAAAACATTTACTCCGGACATATCCCGAATCGTGGGACAGGGTAAGGTCAAGGAAATTGATCTCATTCCTGTTCCACATGGGAGTGAAAACCAAAGGTACTCGTTATTATTCAAAAACTTCACATAATCCTGAAATGAAGCAGAAGACCCCTTCCAAATAATAATAACATCATCTATATAGTGCCGCCATAGGACCAAGCTCGCCCTCCAGCTATGCCCTGACCACACAAATAACTCCTCCCATCTTCTCATGTAAATATTGGCATAACTTGGGGCGAACTTGGTACCCATGGTATTCCCCGTGATTAGTAAAAAATAATCACCATTAAAGAAAAAAATAATTGTGATTCAAAATAAATTGAACAGAAGAAAAAATGAAATCCTTTGTATCTACTGATAATGTCATGTCTTGTTTCATAAAATAATCAATCGCTTCAAGACCCAATTTGTGACTAATCACCGTCTACAGAGAGGTCATATCAAGTGTGGCCCAACTGTACTCTGGGTTCCATTCAATACTCTCCATTTCTGGAGGAAGGACTTGGTGTCCTTAACGTATGATGGTGCCCCTTAGGTGTATTTTTGTAGTCGAGAATCAACATAAGCTGACAAATTAGCGGTCAAGGAATTGATGCCGCTAATAATGGGTCGTCCAGGTGGATTGGGGAGGCGTTTATGGGTCTTAGGGAGAAAGTAAAATATTGGCATAATCGGATTCTTTTGGAACAAAAAATCATAATTTTTTTGTGAAATTATGTTTTTCTCTTTGGCTCTATCCAAAATAGTTCAGAGTTCCATATTAAATTGGCTAGTCGGGTCGCTTTTAAGTATACTATATGTATCCTTATCTCCCAAAATATGGGATGCCTCTTGTAGATAGTATGTGGTGGTCATCAATACTATTCCCCCCCCTTTGTCCGCCTCCCTAATAATCACATCATCTCGTTAGATCAATTGTTTAAGTATCTTTTCTTCTTCTTTATTTAAATTTTGGGGACAATTATTTTTATTCTTAATCGTATTCTTAGTAATAGTATGAAATTGTTGATCTACCATATGTTCAAACGTTTCCAAAAAAGGACCTTTACTGTGTTGGAAAAAAAAATGGGACTTCGGACGAAATCTATAGTCGGCATCTGTTTTCTCAACATCAGCCTCAATCACAGGTGGATGTAATAAAAAATGCCTTTTTTATAGTTAATGAACGGATACACATTTTTTGAGGTCAATATACAGCTCAAAGTCATTGGCCTTTCTGTCCGAGGCAAACTTTAAACCTCTTGATAATAAATTAATCTCCTCATCAGAGAGTGGGATTGAAGTTAAATTAAAAATCCCTCTGCTCAATTCTTTCTCTCTTAATAAATGTATATTTGAAGAAACCACTTCTAATCCTCTGTTCTGACCCTCTTCTGTGGAGAGTCCTGGCATAGCGCTGAGAACCGATTGGGATGTTCCCATGTCTCTGCCCTGGGGTGGGAATATTTGGTAATGGTTTTTTCTTTGGGACCTCTGGGTTTCCCTTGAAAATTTACAGTAGAATCATTATATTGGGGTAAAAAAATAATTCAAGTGATTATGTACCCCAATATAATGATTCTACTGTAGAGACATGGGAACATCCCTATTGGTTCTCAGCACTATGCCAGGACTTTTTTCACAATCATCACATGTTAAAAAGAAACTTGTAGATAAAGGATACATTAAAAGTATGTTGGAGAGAGAGATCTATAAAATTGGTGACATAGAAAGAAAATCACTTCTGGAAAACAAACTATGTCCCCCTGACACTAGGGACAGTTTTCAGTCCGCATTTATCACTCACTTTAATCCTGATCATAATAAAATCAAGAGAAGTCTACAAAGTTTTGGGCCAATTCTATTACAGGATCCTGTTTTGGGAGCTCATTTATCTGATAATCCTACAGATTTATATAAAAAAAATAAAAATTTCAAAAATATGCTAGCACCCAGTTATGCAATTAAGCCACCATCAGTTCATACCTCTGCTCTTTCAGGCTCTTTTCAGGGCTGTGGTTCTTGCAAAGCCTCTGCCACGGCATCCATAAAAAATACCCACTCGTTCTCTAGTTTTGTAACGGGGGAAATTTTCAAACTTAAGAATGATCTCAATTGCCACACGGACTTTGTGGTATATCTACTGCAATGTCCGTGTGGCATGCAATATGTGGGACGTACAAAGAGGATTTTAAAGGCTTGTTTGTTAGAACATCTTCATAATATTAAAAAGGGATTGTAGCGGAGATGCAATATTCCCCAGGTTGTCTCCGCTTATAATCCAAGCAAAGTTTCCAGCAGGTAAAATAACAGCAATCTCCCCACAGCAATCCCAATAACTGGACGACACACAGTTTCAGGAGCAGAACTGACAAGCCTTTAATCACAGTCTCCTTATAAAGCATGCTCCCATGCAAGGGAGGGATTACAGTAATTATTACAGTAGCCAATCCTGTCCTGGTAACCTCCCACACATCTCCTCCCCTCAGCCAGCATCATAATCCCCTTATCCAGTACACCAATTCCCCCCGTTTCTGGATGTACCCCTAAACGTAGGGGTACCTCTTTAAATCCTACATCCCCTGGTAGCCCTGATCTGGGTGAACAACATATCCAAAAACCACCCAGATCAGACCAGGGGTTCGGGAAAAGTATGGAGGGAATAAAATGACCGACCGCACGAACTGAGATAGCCGAATTCGGTTCCATGTGAATGGGCCCTGCGGTCGGTCCTGGCATAAGGGAATAAAATACACGAAAACCTCTAGCTATAGAGGCTAGGGAGGGTTCGCCTGAATCCCCTCGTTCGGTATTCTCTATCTACCGAACGAGGGGCCGTTCGGTAGTTTGGAACCGAACGGACCAGGGCTGTGGAGGTCTCAGCGGTGTTCGCCTACTCGAGTGTCCGATTTTAGTTCCAGACACTCGACGGCTAAACACCGCTGTTCGGGAGTTTTAAAATGGCCGCCGCCACGTGTTCGTTTGTCGAATGGCGGCCACCCCCGAGAACAAAGGACGGCTACTTACTGTTCAATTACCCGTTCGCAACAATGTTGCAACGGGTAATTGAGGACACACTTCACACAGGGGAGGTCTGGTTGTTCGGTAGTTTCATTCGAATAAACTAAGGGAACGAAACTACCGAACAATCACAAGAATACAAGGCTTTAAAACACATAGGAAACTAACAGATCACACGAATGCAATTATTTCACAGACATTTGCAGGACAGCCCAGTGCCATCCGCTACACTGCTCCCCCTTGCCCACAAGCCGGCATACACAGTCTGATCCAACACGGATCGGCTTGGGGATGTCCGGGGACTCACGGATCATTTCTCCAGGTCAGTTTGTCTTGACAACCCGTCGGCATTCCCATTCTGTTTACCCGGGCGGTACTGAATATTAAAGTCAAAAGGCTGCAGTGCCAAACTCCAGCGCAGCAGCCTGGCATTGTCCCCAGCCACCCAGTTTAGCCAGACCAACGGGTTGTGATCCGTGAGTAACGAAAAAGGCTGTCCATATAGATACGGCTGTAGTTTCTTTAAGGCCCACACCACAGCCAGGCATTCCTTCTCGATGGCGGCGTAGCTTACTTCTCTGGGTAACAGCTTGCGACTGATGTAAGCCACGGGGTGTTCTCCGCCATCGGCTCCGACTTGGCTCAGTACTGCTCCCAATCCAAACATAGAAGCGTCTGTGTGGACAAGAAAACGTTTAGTTGGATTGGGAGCTGCCAAGACAGGAGCATTTATCAGGCATTTTTCAGATGTTGGAATGCCTGCTCACACTCCGGGGTCCAGGTCACCTGGCGGGGCAAATTCTTCCGAGTAAGGTCAGTGAGAGGTTTGGCGAGGGCGCTATAGTTAGGGACAAACTTCCTGTAATACCCAGCGGTCCCTAGAAAGGCTAACACCTCGGCCATCCCTATGCTGCACTTGGCCGGTTTCAATGTCAAACCAGCTTCCTTAATCCTGTCTAGAACCGCTCCTATATGGGCCAAGTGCTCCTGCCACGTATTGCTAAAAATGACAATATCGTCCAGGTAGGCACAGGTGTAGTCTTGGAACCCCTCCAGCAGTCGGTCTACCATCCGCTGGAAAGTAGCTGGGGCGTTTTTCATCCCAAATGGCATGACCTTAAACTGGTACAAGCCAAATGGGGTGACAAAGGCCGATTTCGGGATGGCCTCTGGGGCCAGGGGGATTTGCCAATACCCCTTACATAAGTCAATGGTAGTGAGGTATTGACCCCTGGCCATTCTGTCCAGTAGCTCATCTATCCGTGGCATAGGGTATGCATCGGACACCGTTTTCTCGTTTAATCTCCGGTAGTCTACGCAGAAGCGGGTCGTACCGTCCCGCTTCGGTACGAGTACTACCGGAGAAGCCCAGGGACTATCTGAGGGCTCAATCACCCCCAGTTGGAGCATCTCATCGATCTCCTTGCGCATGTTTTCCCTTACCGCTTCGGGGATGCGGTAGGGGGTCTGACGCATCGGTAATTGCCCTGGGGTCTCTACCCGGTGAGTGGCCAGAGGGGTGTACCCAGGTACGTTAGAGAACGTGTCTCGTTTCTCTTCCAACAGCTGCTGTACCTCGATGCACTCCTGTGGGCTCAGCCGGTCTCCCAGTGTGACTTCCCCTAAATCCCCAGACAGCTGCCCATCTTCCAGCAGATCTGGGAGTGGTAAGCTGTCAGACTCATCTGAATTGGGCGCGCATATGGCGGTTACCTCCTCGGAGCGCGCTTGGTAGGGCTTCATCATGTTCACATGGAGCATGCGTCGCCCTCCCGTCCCTGTACAGGAGCCAATTATATAGGTGGTGTCACATCTCTGTTCTACCACCCTATAAGGTCCCTGCCAGGCGGCCTGTAGCTTGTCATGTCGGACAGGCTTTAAAATTAGCACTTTCTGCCCGACCTGAAAGCTACGGTCCCTGGCTCCCCGGTCATACCATGTGCGCTGGCAAGTCTGTGCCGCCTGAAGGTTTTCCCTTACCGTCCTGGTTAAGGCTTCCAGGCGGTCTCGGAGAGCCAACACATATGGTATGATGGGGGTGCCATCTGCGCTCCGGTCTCCCTCCCAATGCTCTCTTATAAGATCTAAGGGGCCTCTGACCCTCCTCCCAAACAGCAGTTCAAACGGGGAGAACCCCGTGGATTCCTGCGGCACCTCCCGGTAAGCGAATAGGAGATGCGGCAGGAACCGCTCCCAGTCCTTGTGGGTCTCTGCGAAGGTTCGGAGCATTTGTTTCAATGTGCCATTGAACCGTTCGCAGAGCCCATTAGTCTGGGGGTGGTAAGGGGCACTGATAATAGGCTTAATGCCACAGATCCTCCAGAGGTGTTGGGTGAATTCTGCGGTAAATTGGGTACCCTGATCCGAGATAATCTCCCTGGGTAATCCCAACCGGGAGAATATCTGCATGAGGGCATCCGCGACCGTTTCAGCCTGAATGTTGGTCAGAGCCACCGCCTCTGGATATCTGGTAGCATAGTCTACTACCGTTAAAATGTACCTTTTGCCTGACGGGCTGGCTTTCTTGAGGGGACCTATCAAGTCTACCGCTATTCTGCTAAACGGTTCCTCAATTATTGGCAAGGGGTGTAGCTTCGCCTTCCTCCGGTCTCCCCTTTTCCCTACCCTCTGGCAGGTGTCGCAGGTGGTGCAATACCGGCGCACTTCCTGGCTGATCCCTGGCCAGAAGAAATTTTGGGTCAGTCGATACCTAGTACGGCTGACCCCTAGATGTCCGGATAGCGGGATATCGTGCGCTATCCGGAGTAGCTCTGCTCGGTACCGCTGCGGCACCACTAGCTGCCTCGTCACTATTGGGTCTGACCCCTCAATCTGCTTGTCTGTCTCCCTGTACAAAAGCTGCTTGTCCCAGACAAATCTCTCCCCCTCTCCCCCCGGAGGGTCTGCTGTCACCTTGTCTCTGTATACCTGCAAGGTGGGGTCAGTCACTACCTCTGCTGCGAATTCGTTAGGAGGGGCCCAGGGGACACAGTCAAGGGAAGGGGAAGGGTCTCTTACCTGAACCTCCGGAAGTGTGTTGTAGTCCTGGGTGCGGGCCTGTTGACGGGTGACCACAGGATGAGCTTCTCCTGTGGTGGACGTCTGGGGCTCAAAAGCAGATGTGAGCCTCCCCAGATCGTTCCCCAATAAAACCTCAGCCGGTAACTGCGGCATCAACCCCACCTCCACATGTCCTGCCCCCGCTCCCCAATGTAAATGCACCCTTGCTGTAGGTAGCCGGTACACTGCTCCCCCGGCTACCCTGACGGCCACAGTTTTACTTAGTCTCGCTTCATCCGAGACCAGATGACTTTTGACCAATGTGATGGTAGCCCCCGAATCACGTAGGCCCTGTACTGCTTTACCCTCCAAGTATACGGTCTGCCTGTGATGCTGTCTGTTATCAGCATTGGCCTGGACTGGATCCGCTTCGTGTAGTACTTCCCACTGTTCCACGGTGGTTATGGGAACAGCTGACCCATATGGTGTGGCCACTATATTTTGGTAGTGATGGGCGGCGGCTGCTCTCGGTGGTGGTGGTGGTGGGCCGGGGCGAATCCAGGTAGACCGATCCCTCAGCTGGGGACATTCCCTTTTATAATGTCCCCACTTCTGGCAGTGATGACAGGGGCCAGAAGCGGGCTGGCGAAACCGGGGCTGTACAGCGGGTGGTGGTGGTAGTTGCCTCGGTGGAGCTGGGTTGTAGCTGTTTCCCCCAAAGGTTTTAAAAATAGCTTTTGGGGCTGCTGGTTTCTGCTGCCTGCGTGCATCCAAGTACTCATCGGCCTTCCTAGCAGCTTCGGTAAGGGAGGTAGGGTTTCTGTCCCTCACCCATTCCTGGACCTCGCCTGTTACCCCCTCATAGAATTGCTCCAACAACACCATTTGCAATAAGTCCTCCATGGATCGAGCCTTATTCGACTGTACCCACCCCAGAGCGGCCCGATGCAACTTGCAAGCCCATTCCACATGAGAGTCCTTGTCATTTCTTTTTAGGTCTCTAAACCGTCGCCGATATGCCTCTGGCGTGATTGCATATCGGGCCAGGATCACTTCTTTTACTCGGCGGTAATTCCGAATTTCCTCATCAGGTACAGTTCTATAGGCTTCCGCCGCCTTCCCTGTGAGCTTCCCTGCTAAAATAGGCACCCACTCATCTGGGCTAATATTATGCAAGGCACACAACCTTTCAAAGTCTTGGAGAAAAGCATCTATATCTTCCTCTGCTTCTATATAGGTTTTAAAAGCTTGGTAAGGGATTTTTGTCTTACCCTGTGTGATGGTAGTTGTGGTAGCATTCCTCTCCAGCTGCTGTAGTGGCCTTTGGTGCAGTATAAACTCCTGTACCTCTGACATTGTCCTGGATATAATATCCGTTGTTGGATTCTCTCCATAAAAGGACAGCCTGAACTGCACCTCTCTCCGGAACTCTTCTTTTTCAGCTCCATCTGCTGCACTCTGTTGCTCAGGGATTACCCTGTCCTCCTGCTGGTATTCAGCCATCACTTCTGCAATGAGGATTGCTTTCTTTTTGTTGCTGGCTGCAATGCCTTTCGCTTCCAGGAGATCTTTTAGCGTGGATCTTTTAAGCTTGGCATAATCACTCTCCATCCGTATTCCATTAGTCCTTGTTCCCTTGTGAGTCTGGATCCCAGCGCTGCCAACCAATGTAGCGGAGATGCAATATTCCCCAGGTTGTCTCCGCTTATAATCCAAGGGAGGCTCAGGAACAAGTAAATAATAAATCCATAGGCAAAGTTTCCAGCAGGTAAAATAACAGCAATCTCCCCACAGCAATCCCAATAACTGGACGACACACAGTTTCAGGAGCAGAACTGACAAGCCTTTAATCACAGTCTCCTTATAAAGCATGCTCCCATGCAAGGGAGGGATTACAGTAATTATTACAGTAGCCAATCCTGTCCTGGTAACCTCCCACACATCTCCTCCCCTCAGCCAGCATCATAATCCCCTTATCCAGTACACCAATTCCCCCCGTTTCTGGATGTACCCCTAAACGTAGGGGTACCTCTTTAAATCCTACATCCCCTGGTAGCCCTGATCTGGGTGAACAACATATCCAAAAACCACCCAGATCAGACCAGGGGTTCGGGAAAAGTATGGAGGGAATAAAATGACCGACCGCACGAACTGAGATAGCCGAATTCGGTTCCATGTGAATGGGCCCTGCGGTCGGTCCTGGCATAAGGGAATAAAATACACGAAAACCTCTAGCTATAGAGGCTAGGGAGGGTTCGCCTGAATCCCCTCGTTCGGTATTCTCTATCTACCGAACGAGGGGCCGTTCGGTAGTTTGGAACCGAACGGACCAGGGCTGTGGAGGTCTCAGCGGTGTTCGCCTACTCGAGTGTCCGATTTTAGTTCCAGACACTCGACGGCAAAACACCGCTGTTCGGGAGTTTTAAAATGGCCGCCGCCACGTGTTCGTTTGTCGAATGGCGGCCACCCCCGAGAACAAAGGACGGCTACTTACTGTTCAATTACCCGTTCGCAACAATGTTGCAACGGGTAATTGAGGACACACTTCACACAGGGGAGGTCTGGTTGTTCGGTAGTTTCATTCGAATAAACTAAGGGAACGAAACTACCGAACAATCACAAGAATACAAGGCTTTAAAACACATAGGAAACTAACAGATCACACGAATGCAATTATTTCACAGACATTTGCAGGACAGCCCAGTGCCATCCGCTACAGGGATTAATGACACATTCCGTTTCGGCCCACTGTATATCGTGCCCCTTTTTTTCTTTCAAGGATTTTAGATGTCTGGGGATTGAGAGGGTGCTTCCCTTTTGGTGTGGGGGTAATAGGGTCCAGAGATTAGCCCAGAGAGAAACTTTCTGGATCCACAAACTTCATACCCTCACGCCAAGAGGTTTAAATATAGATATTGATTTAATTTGGTTTTTGGATTAATATTGTTTATTATAATTAATATATAAACATAGATTTATTTTTTTCTATACAATACAGGTATGTGTGCTTGCTCCCATTGTGGGGCTTTTTCTACAGTTAGGAATTAGTGGTATTACATTATATATAATCATAAAAATAAAAGATATGTATATTTATAGAATCTTTTTTGTATTTTGATTATTATTATAAGTTGTTTCAAGGGTTTATGCATATGAAACAGAACAATTGTTGTGGATCCATTGAATGGGGATATATAATGAATTGTTTGGTCAAACACTTTACACTTGGGATTTAAGTTGTCATATCCCTTTAACAATAATAGATATGGGTGTTTATTTATAGGATTGGAGTTTTTTTCTTGATATCTAGAGAAATATCCTTTTCACTTTTATTCATTGCACTTTATTATTTTATACATAATAGCCTTTTATATTGTTTGTTTTTAGTGAAAATAATTTATGTTTAATTGGAAGCTTATATAGATGATATAGTTTGACTAGCTATAAAAGCTACTAACATCAATTGTATAGTGATATATGGATAATGCATTAGGGTGTTTTGATTCCAATATAGCTAACACATGTTTTTTCTAGTAGAGTTCTGAGCTTCATTCACCTCTTCCTTGATCTACATGAATTGTAGCTGTATTTGTGCGTCCAGTTGCCATAGAGATTAATGGCCGCTGGAACGCATTTGGAACGCAGATGTACCCACGACCTCACTTCCGGTTTTGGCGATGATGGCCACTTCCGGTTTTCGGCCGAAAAAGGGCGCCAATTTTATGGAGCAGCTAGAAACAGCTGATGAAGGAAGATCCCTTCCCCAATCCAAATAGAAGAGGATCCACACGCCCACTGAATCCACCAATGGATTTAGGGATTAGCCCTATATAAGGATACAGGGAAGGGTTTTTTTTAGGATATGTTTGTTTGTAATATGTATTGATACATTTCAATTGTTTTTATTGCGGTCCCTGAGGAAGTTCATTTAGAACGAAATGCGTAGGTCTTTTTTTCCTGCTCTTCATATGCTATGCTGATTGGTGACTGCTTACTTTTTTTATTGAATACATTTCTAATTATTTTTACCCTGACCTGTGGAAGTCCTGTGGTGGAATAATTACCTGGAGGTGATCAGAGAGATCTGTTGGCCCCCCATTACATCGGAGGAGGCACCTTGAGAATGCTTACACTTATCTACATATAGTGAGTGCAAATATTGTTGCGCATAACTAAATTGTGTTGTTACAATATCACACTGTTTTATTTTATATCTTTCCTGTAGATTTACACAGCCATATCCCGAATTGTTTGTTGTGGTTTTCTATATATGATATAGGTCGCTTCTGGGTTACGACCTAGGGAGGCTGTTATTCGTGATCAAAAGTTAAGTACTATTCATTGTAAAATATTTTACTATTTGTGTTTTTCACCTTTTGGTGATACATTTGTTGGTTATCAGTTCAGGGAAAGAACCAGAGATGACAGTGTTATGCCTGTAGTAAAGAGCTGCCTGCTATTTTCTTCCTAAATCCTGCTGTTGGGATGGTAGATTTAAATGATTTCCTTCCAGGTGTAGATCTAAGAAATCTATATCCACCTCATTAGTTGCTTTCATGAACTTCAAGCTTCTGTTTCCCAGTCTGACAGGAAGCTGTTCGGTGCTCTCAGTGTGCATTTTTTGTCAGACCAAGTAGACCATACAGAAGCTTCTCTAATGCGGTCAATGGTCCACACTATATTCAATGACATGTCCAGTTACCCGGACACAGTGGTGTATCCTGGTTTTGTGCTGCCCTAGGCAGGACAAAGCTCAGATGCCCTCCTCCCCCCCGCGCCACCCCCACCCAACCCTTCCCCCCGCCCTGCCTTCTAAATACACACACATTCACTGACAGATATGCATACACTAGCTAACAGAAACACACACACACTAACAGACACACTCACACTCACTAACAGACACACACTCACAGACACACACACACACACTTACAGACACACACACACACTAACACACACTCACTCACTAACACACAATCACTAACAGACACACACACACTCACAGACACACTAACAGACACACACACACTAACAGACACACTCACTAAGACACACATTCACACACTAACAGACACACACTCACACTAACAGACACACACTCACACTAACAGACAGACACACACTAACAGACACACACACTCACTAACAGACACACACATTAACAGACACACACTCACACACTAACAGACACACACACTAACAGACACACACACTCACATTAACATATTTTTTATTTATTTAACCCCCCCACCCTCCTTACCTTTGGGAATGCTGGGGGTGGGGGGGGTTGTCTTTCTCCCTTGGGTCCAGTGGCTGCTGGGCAGGCAGGCGGCTGGCGAGGGAGCACTTCCTCTGAGCTGTCTGCTCAGCTCCCTCGCACGCTGCAGAGTTAGGCTGGGAGCCGGAATATGACGTAATATTCCGGCTCCCAGCCTCACTCTGCAGAGCGGGAGGGAGCTGAGCAGAGAGCTCAGAGGAAGTGCTCCCTCGCTGCCCACCCGCCAGCGCCCCCCGACCGCCCATCAGCCAGCCCAGCATGTCAGTTAGCCGCAAGGCTAACAAGGCATTTGCCCTGGGCATTTGGGGGGCGGCTTTTTTTGGAAAATGCTGCCTAAAACGTCCCTGCCCGGACATTGTGTCCCCCGGGACGGTGCGCCCTAGACGACTGCCTAATTCGCCTAGAGGTCTCTCTAAGTACAATGACAGTTTGCCAGAAAATGAACGAAATAGTTGGGCTCAATTTGCAGGTAGACAGCTGCCAGTTGTATTAGTAAGGCTTTCATTAGCACCATTTTGATAGCTAACGTTATGGAATCCTAATAACTAAAATATATTAAATTAGGCTATTATATTCATATTAATTAATTTCTGCTAGTTATTACATTCATAATATTTAATTAATTTGCATGAAAGATTTACTGATTTTCTTGTTTGGTTGTAGTAACCAAAGTTCAATGAGATATGTGTAGAATATTGCATATTCTGTATGTTCCTATTCAAATACATATTAAGGTGTGGCTGTCTAATGGGTTAAACAGAACAGATGGTGTTTGCTACTCTGTAATATGAGGTCTCTGGAATTTGCTGTATAAGAGATTTGAGGCGGTCTTTATATAGGGAACTTCCTTATATGGCAGGGTCTAAACTAAACATTATGACGTAATTTGGGGTATATAGAGTCAAGGACAAAGGATTACAGGCTCTCTTCCTGCTACGATCCGTTTGCTCTCCTCTCTGATGTCAAGACGACTCTCTGTAACATCGTTAAGAATTAACATCTGTTAAGTATATTATGTTTCCTGTTGAATGTAGAATAAATACTCATTTTTTATAAAGAACGTCAGATTGCGTATTAGTACTTTTCAATAATATAGACATATATTATTGTGGCGAGCATTTGGCCCAAGACGTATATATCTCAATCAACTGAAGACAAGAAGAAATATCTATATATATATACATACAAGACTTATTCAACTATAGAAAAACACAGCCAGTTATTACATTGACGAGCCAGCCAGACTGTTTACTGCTGTTACAAACTTCTATTCAGGGGGGGAGGTGAGCAGAGAGAGCACGGATATCGCATTACTTTTTGTGTTGAATAGAAGTGTGTGCAGCCAGAAACAGAAAAAAGAACGTGTTAAAAGCTGTGTTAAGAAGACAAAGATTTTCAAATCACAAAGACTGTTCCAAGATTATATTCTACAACAGACAAAAGCACGTGTTATAAAGAAAGCAGCACAAGATACAACGTGAAATCTAGAAGCAAGCACGTGGCAGAGATTGGCAAGCTTCCAGAATTCAGAATTCAAGCCCAGTATTGCGCAGCTGTAAGACTAAAGGCAGACGGTGTCATGCATTAAAGATCATCTTGTCTGGTGAGTAATAATGGATTTTGTTACTGATATTGCAGAGAAAAGTAAACTTGATTTTGTGTTTCAAAAAAAGAAAAACAATTGGAAGCAAAACACTCATATAGGGGTTAACCCTTCGAAAACTGCAACTGCAGTAAGTGAAAAAAGAGAGAAAGAGAGTTGAGTGTCCTTTAAAATATAACTTTTACTAATAACATTTAAAATATTACAATACCAATCCTCCTAATAAATATATTCTAAATATAGGAAGGGAGGTCCTGTTCAAAAGTTTTCAGGATCCATCTCTTTTATCATTTGCTAAGAAAATCTTTTGATTTTGCAAATATTGTTGGAAGCAAATGAAAAACAGTGCAAAAATTAAATAATAGCAAGAGAAGTAGAGTTAAAAATTATTATAGCTGCTAGGTCGACTTACAAGTGATCAAAAACGATCTCTACTTGTCCAAAAAATGTAACAAATCGATGTAACAGAGAATATATAAAAGTAAACTCAAAAAAGTATGTTATAAAGATAGTGTTAACAATCAAGAGTTACTTAATAGTTCAGTGAGAATATAAGCAAGAACTATCCATTGCCTATACTGACAAAGTTATTGTGTGACAGAGAGATATCTGTAACAATGAATTAGGCTCACACAAGGTGTTTAGAAGTCATTCATACCTCCCTGTGTGAGTATCAGATATAGTGCCTGAAAAATAAATGCTAACGGCACTTATTAGAAACTCCTTTTGTGGGATTTAATTTCTAGATCGATTTAGATAAATCACAAATAACCTCCCACAATTGCATTAGCTGGAGTTGGGCTCCAGAAAAAACCTCCTAGTATAGTTACCAAGGGTAAAAGTCTTGAAATGCAAACAAAAAACTGTCGCCAGACCAGCCAGATAGCTAAGAGCCCCCTGCCCCTAACGCGCGTTTCGCCCGCAGCTCATCAGAGGGGAGATCACACGTTTTTGATCACTTGTAAGTCGACCTAGCAGCTATAATAATTTTTAACTCTACTTCTCTTGCTATTATTTAATTTTTGCACTGTTTTTCATTTGCTTCCAACAATATTTGCAAAATCAAAAGATTTTCTTAGCAAATGATAAAAGAGATGGATCCTGAAAACTTTTGAACAGGACCTCCCTTCCTATATTTAGAATATATTTATTAGGAGGATTGGTATTGTAATATTTTAAATGTTATTAGTAAAAGTTATATTTTAAAGGACACTCAACTCTCTTTCTCCCATTGATTTTGTGTTTGATAGATGCCATACAGATAGTCAATTGTGGGCAAGTTTGTATGAACAATGTAAACAAGCAAATGCAGCTATTGATAATAAATTGTTATGTTTAAATAAAACAAAAAAGAAAATTAGAAATGTTTTAAAATTGGTAGAAACATTTGACACAATGATCCTTGGAACAGGAGTAGCTCCAACAAAATTGCAAGTACCAGCACAAGTAAAGGTTCAAGATTTAAAAAGTACACAGACAGACAGTAAAGAGAAATCTGTATGTGTAACAGAAATGAAATGTACTAACTGTGATAGACTACAGGCAAGTATTTATGATTTGGGAGAACAACTGGATCTTAAATCTGAATTAATTTGTAAACTTAGAACTGAAGCCAAACAGTTGTGTGTGATTACAAGGAGTGATCATAATTTGATACCAGAGCCAGTTGATGTCACAGAAATATCATCCCAGTCTGATTTGCAACGTAGAAAATTGTTAGATAAGGCTGCAAAACTTAAATTAAAAATTCAAGAGCAGCTGATGAAAGTTACCAAAGATATTCCCCCATATAATCCATCAATGGATGCCTTTGGTAATGCAGACATATTTGAGTCTAATTTATCAAAACATAATTTGAATGACGAACAAAGGAACAGATTGTTTAAAATATGGCTGCCAACATACATTGCACGTAGACTGACCCCACCCATAAGTACCCCTAATGACGAAGATGGTGAAATAGTCCATGGGAATGAGCGAGATAGATTGACACAATTAATAAGATTAACAACAGGAAATGAACATGTGGATATTGAGATTTTAGAAAATTTAAAACCGAATATAAATGAAGATGTCTTCAGTTTCCTTTTAAAATTTGAGCGTGCATAGAGATTGGTAATGAGTATTCCTGATGATCAGACACCAAAATCTATGATAAATGCATTTGTAAAGAAATTTAAATATCTTGATCCAATATCAATTGCATGCGCTCTCCAGTGTCAAAATATTGAAGATGCTGCATCATTTCTAGATAGGGTGAGAAGGGAATCCAGACAACAAAATATTAAAAAATCTGTCTGTGCAGTTAGGAGAGAAAGGGGAGAGGACAAACCCAGATACAGAAAGCCCCCTCCTCCCTCGCCTCCTGCAGCTGCTAGAACTCAGACAAAGAGGAGAGAAGCTCAAAGTTTTAATATGCCCCACTCACACTATGAAAGAAACTCGACACATAGTCTGGTCTGTTTCTACTGTAACAAGCCAGGTCATATAAAGAGAAACTGCAGGAGTTATTTTTATGATTTACAATCAAGGGATTATGGCAAATCAAATGGATTTATTCACAATAATCCTAATATAGAAAACACCAGAGATTCACCATATACTCCTCTGATAAGGCAAGTGAGAGAAATTGTAGCTTCTTCAAACACAGGAGACAGACAGGGTGGGATTTCTAACATGTCTAATTAGACTGACCAAATTTTAAATTCACAATGAACGTCCACTTGAATTTTTGGCTCCATTAAATTTAGATGGATGTGGTAGACCATACATTAAATGTTCTTTAAAAGGTTATGACATGGAATTTCTTGTTGATACAGGTGCTCAGTTAAGTATAACTAGTTTACAACTACCTTTATCACCAAGTGCACCTATATGTACAATTGTAGGTTTTGACAGAAGTGGAGGATCTATGGCAACATTAGTAAATAATGTTACTTTAGAAATACCTCAGTGTTTAAAAACAAAAATTGATATCTGGTACTGCAAAAATGTTGATAATATCATAGGCACAGATGTTATGCAAAAAAGAGGTTGGATTGTTGATTTGGGAAACAAAGCTATTTGGAAAGATGCTAAGGGTAGGAAACCAGTGCTATTGGATCCTACTGAATATGGGGAGTTAGGAATTGTTTGTCCAGTAGATGTAGTGTCTACAGAAATGCAATGGCCTAATACTAGGGATAACCTTGAACTTAAAGAGATTGTACAGAGTTATCCAGATTTATGGGCACAAAGTAAAAATGAATGTGGAAGATTTAAAAATGTGCTGATTGACATTCAAGGTCCTGATCCACTCCCACAGAGGCAGTATAGATTACCCCCAGATTCAATTGATTCTATTGCAAGTGTCATTAATGATTTGGAACAGAGAGGAATAATTAGAAAAGCAAATAGTCCATGCAATCATAATCTGTGGCCAATTTTGAAAAAAGAATCGAATTGCTGGAGATTAACAATTGATTTAAGTACATTAAATAAATACACACCACCTTCTGCACATGTGGTGGCAGAAACCCCAGATATAATGTCACGATTGACGTCAACGGCTAAGGTATACTCAGTACTAGATGTAAGTAATGGGTTTTTCTCTGTACCACTAAAGCATAGTTGTCAGTATAAGTTTGCTTTTACATTTCAAAATAAGCAATATGTGTTTACTGTGTTACCCCAGGGTTTTCACAGTTCTCCAACATATTTTCATCAGGCATTGGCAAAAGTTTTGTCTAAGTTTTCTAGGCCAGAATGCTTGTTACAATATGTTGATGATATGCTTTTGCAAACTGAAACGGAGGAAGAACACCTGATTCTGTTAAATGAATTATTTTTCCTTTTGCAGGATTCTGGTTTAAAACTGAATACACGCAAAGTAACACTGATGCAACCATTAGTACAATACTTGGGTGTACACATTGGTCCAGGACACAAGAAGCCAGTGCAGGAAAGAATCAAAACAATTTCTTCTCTTCCTGTACCGACTTCACACAAGGCCTTACGCCAGTTCCTAGGATTAATGAATTTTTCCAGAGAATTCATTGAAGGGTTCGCTGAAAAAGCCAAACCTTTATATGATCTCTTGAAAAATAGTGAATCTTCATTTGGACCATGGACAGATGAACATCAGAATGCATTTGAGGTACTTAAAAGAGACTTACAGGTTGCACCTGCTTTAGCGACAATACATCCAACTGCATCTTTTGCAATTCAAGTACATACTTCAGAGACGGCTGTCTCCGCAGTACTATTACAATTGCAGCAAGAGATATGGAGAATAGTGGGATATTTTTCTAAAATTCTTTCCCCAGTGGAAAGAGGGCTAGAAATTTGTGCCAGACATTTGGTAGGAGTACATTTTGCGGTAATGGCAACTGAACACATAGTGGGATTCAAGGACATAATTCTGCAAACACCACACACACCTTTGAAATTACTTCTTGAAAAAGGAATTCCAGGTGTGTCACATCAGAGATTTTCACAATGGTTAATAGCTCTATCACCAAAGCAAATTAAGGTAGAACATAAGGCAAAGTATGTACTTCCACAACTTATGCAATATGAGGGTAAACCCCATGAATGTTTAGCAGAAGTTGAAGAGAATTTTCTTTCTCTTTTCAGAAAGGAAGCAAGTGAATCTGATGAACCTGTGTTTGTTGACGGGTCCAGATTCTGTTCAGATGGGAAGTACTATACAGGTTATGCTATATGGTATCCAAAACGAGGATATTCAGTAGAGCATAAATTGCCAGGTCATTTGTCAGCACAGAGAGCAGAACTAGAAGCATTAAAAACAGTACTGACACTTGAGGAAAAAGAAGGGCGTCCCCTAGTGTTATATAGTGATAGTTCATATGTGGTTAGATCACTAACAGAACATTTAGCTATATGGAAAATAAGAGGGTTTGTAGATGCCTCAAATAAAGTGTTAGCACACAAAGAGACACTAGAGACCATATTTGGAATTGCGTCTCAAGAGCCATGTTTACATGCTATAGTTAAAGTTCCTGCCCATCAAAAAGGTAAAGATTTACTTAGTGAAGAAAATGAAATAGCTGATAAATTTGCAAAAAGAGCAGCTTTAACTGGTGAAAATGCATTGCAGACAGAGCCTATGTCAATAGCAGTGGTTAGAAAGACTAACACACAGCCTCCATCTTTTGCAGAAGAACAGGCAAAGTATTCGTCCCTTGCGGCTTCTCGGGTGGATCCAAAACCTCCATTTGTTCATGAGAACGGGGTTTTGTGTCATGACCAAAACGGAGAACTGTGTCCGGTCATGCCAGAACATCTAAAAGTGTTATTTACTCAATATAATCATGAAAGTTTAGGTCACATTGGACAGCAGAAATTGTTAGAGGTACTCAGAGATAAGTTTTATTGGGATAACATGGAAAAGACTGTACAACAGGTAGTGCAATCATGTTTGATATGTGCACAAATAAATCCCAGACCTAAAGGACAAAAACCGCCTATACAACGTATAGCACCTGCAAATGGTCCTTGGACTACTTTACAAATTGATTTTATTGGGCCATTACCAACAGGTAAGAATGGATTAAAATATGCGTTAGTAGTTGTGGATGTATTCTCTAAATGGTTGGAAGTAATTCCTCTGACTAAAGATGATTCACAAAAAACGGCTGAAGCATTATGGACACACATTTTCTCAAGATGGGGATTTCCTAGACTTCTAGAGTCAGACAGAGGTACCCATTTCACAGGGAAAATCATGCAAGCACTGTGTGCTATTCTAGGCATAGAGCAGAGATTTCATGTTCCATATCATCCACAATCTGCTGGAATTGTGGAACGTATGAATCGAACATTGAAATCTAGACTTTCAAAAATGTTACTTGAGAAAGGCAACACATGGGTACAGGCACTTCTTGCTGTACTTATGGGTATTAGAGGCACTATGTCTTCAGCTACACAATACACTCCATTTGAATTGATGACAGGTAGGAAAATGCAGTTAAATTTTCCTAATGAACCATATTTGTCTACTCCACAGAAAGATGCAATTGCTAAAAATAAATGGTTGCAAATGCTGCAGGAAAATTTGGAGCAAATTCTTCCACATGCAGCTACTCGTATGTGCAAAATTGCACCTCCTGATTTTTCAAAGTTTTTAAAGGGGGGTATGGTCATGATAAAAACTTTTAGGAAAACTGGACCTTGGGAGGCAAATTGGGAAGGTCATTATAACATAACAGATACAATGGATCAAACAATGGTACAAGTGCAAAGACCTCTTGATGGTTCACGGAATAAACGGAGGCAAAATTGTTTTTGGATTCATGCAGATCAGTGCAAATTGTATAAACCTACAACATAATTTGGTAATATATTGATACTGCTTTGTTTTTCTCAGTTTATTTTAGATAATTTGTAAGCAGACCTACAGACGAAGGTTGGCCGGTGACAGACGATGTGTTCGCAAAGACAACCGTGTAGCAGAAAGAAGGTGTTCGTCAGCATCCTGCTAACTTTGATGACTACAGTTCTTGTAATAGTTATTTTTAAGATGAACAAAACAACTTTCAATCAGGAATTAAAGAATGACTTATTTGGAAATATTAGAAAAAAGAGAGACAATGAACAAGTATTAAAAGGTCATGTTTGTTTCGGGACAAAAGATGGTTATTTACAAGTATGCAATGTGCGAATTAATTTCACAGGAGATAGTGTTATTAATTTAAACATTACAATAGGTCCTAATGATTTATTTAGTTGGACCAAAGGTTCATTTGTACAAGACAGTGTAAAAACGGGATCATGGGAACTTAACATATTACAAAATGCATATATCATGATTGTAGTTAATGGAGAGGAAATGGTAAATTGGTCAGGTGACATGTATGTGAATGTTGCACAAACTTCAGTAACAACGCAAGGACGAGGTGGTGAGGTACTTTATACAATTCAATACTGGCTTATACATTTAGAGCCAGAATTCCTCTTAAAAAACAATACTCCAGGTATACCTTGGATATGGGAAATACGAGCATCTAGGGAATCATTGACAGTAAGAGTTAACATGATGTTTCTGGTAACTGATTATGTTATGCGAGATATCATAATGAAGCCTAGTCTTGTAGATATCCAGGAAGGAAAGGAAAGACTTAGATTAACATGTAGTACACATATAAGTTTACCCCCTGAGTCTGTAATCACATGGAAAAGGGAAGGAATGTTTTTGGGTAGTATGTCACATACAACGCCAAAGGTTATTCACAGAGGTGTACTAGGAAAGGTGGATTGGTCGGAAGAAATGCTTGTTTTCTATTTAGACAATCCTACCTACAGTGATAGTGGAAACTATCAATGTTGTTTAATGTTAAGAAATCATCATGAGAGATGTGGTGATGTTAAGGTAAATGTATTCTCTCCCAGAATGGTAGAATGCAAAAATAAGGTTTTTAAGTTATCAAGTCCCTTTCAATTGAATCATTTTCAATCAAAGCCTTTGTTATTAGATGGGAAATTTGCAACAATAGTTTGGCATTTTAATGTTTCTCAGTGGAAAATCTCAAGTAAATTTCCACAATGTAAGGAACATTTATTAAATATGGAACAAGGCTTAGAAGATTGGTTTGGAGGAAGTAAAGTATCAAACAGAAAAAAAAAGAGATATAGTAGAAGGAATTATGGCTGGATTTGGTACTATAGGAAGTATCACCAATTCTATGGATATTCAAACATTAAAGAATGATTTGGGAACTGTAGGGTTAATAGGGGGGAAAGGATTGCATATTCAAAGAGGTTTAAATCAAATATTGAAAAATATGGTTATGAACACAGCCTCTGTTATTGCACCCTCTGTTCAACATTTACAGGAAGCTACTTTGGCATTAATGAGAAATGCAGATTCATCCCAGGTAGCCAAAGCTTGTTTAGAGATACAAGTTGAATATTCTACAGATTTTAAGGTGATGGCACAAGTATTACAAGGTGGTGTTACTCCTATAGAACTCAAACGTAGTTTACCTGAGGAGTTTGCTTTTGCTAAAAATCATACAGATTTATGGGTTAACAAATGGTTGGGATGTAACAATGATATATGTATAAGCTCTTCTTTAATACCAATTTCTGGTATTGAAAAAACACTATTTTCAATGTCGGTATTAGGAATTCCTATTAGTAACACATAATTATTATTTTATAAACTACAATATCCTGATTTTGTATCTTATAATAACATTACTGAACTTGAGCAGGTAGATCTTTCTAGTTGTCTACATTTTGCATCCAAAATAATATGTTTAAATAACCAAGTTGAAACCATTTATCATTCATGTTTTCATAACCAAAGTTCATGTTCTGGTAAAATTAAAACAGTTAAAAATCCTCATGAAATTGTAACTCCCATAGAAAAAGACAAAGTATGTGTACAGGTTATGTCAAATAATGAGTTAGTAAGAGCTACATTTTCAGAATGTACACATTCAGAAACATTACAGAAAGAGTTATATTGTATCAATGGGGGTCCACTAATAATACATATTCAAGGAACTCAAGTTAACATATCGAATAGTCCTATACAAGAGATAGATATTATGCCTATTCAATTAAATGTTTCACAAACAAATGAGTTTCCATGGAGAAAGTGGGCAGATGAGATTAGGAAAGACAAGATATTATTATATTCGTTACAAAAACAGTTGAAAGAAACAGAAATTCAATTTGAACATGAACAGGGTAAATTAAAGGTGATAGAACATGAATGGTCAATTGTTTCTAGTTCCTCTTGATGGAATGACATAATTAAAAGTACAAACACACTTGCTAAATCATCTGTAGGATCAGCAATTGTAAATATTTTATTTCATCCATTTATTATTGTTGTATGTGTATCTATAATATGTATTGTTTTACAAGTAATTATGCAATGTAGAATTAGAAAACTGTATATACTCATAAATGAAAAAGTTAAACAGAAGGAGAATACACTAAAGGAAACTGTAGACAGGGTAATACACAATACTTCCAAGGAATCTCAGATACCGGGTAGCTATGAACACATCTCTTCTTATACCCAACGACTGTGATATGAAATGTGATACGAATGATGTATGAATGGACAGGTAAATAACATTTTGTTATGGTTTATAAATAAACCATAAACAGAGGGAAATGTAGAATGTTGCATATTCTGTATGTTCCTATTCAAATACATATTAAGGTGTGGCTGTCTAATGCGTTAAACAGAACAGATGGTGTTTGCTACTCTGTAATATGAGGTCTCTGGAATTTGCTGTATAAGAGATTTGAGGCGGTCTTTATATAGGGAACTTCCTTATATGGCAGGGTCTAAACTAAACATTATGACGTAATTTGGGGTATATAGAGTCAAGGACAAAGGATTACAGGCTCTTCCTGCTACGATCCGTTTGCTCTCCTCTCTGATGTCAAGACGACTCTCTGTAACATCGTTAAGAATTAACATCTGTTAAGTATATTATGTTTCCTGTTGAATGTAGAATAAATACTCATTTTTTATAAAGAACGTCAGATTGCGTATTAGTACTTTTCAATAATATAGACATATATTATTGTGGCGAGCATTTGGCCCAAGACGTATATATATCAATCAACTGAAGACAAGAAGAAATATCTATATACATATACATACAAGACTTATTCAACTATAGAAAAACACAGCCAGTTATTACAATATGCCTGTAGTTAATATTTATTGAAAATTAAATTAAAATTTTGTTAGTTTAGCCACATTTTGCTGATCTGGACTACATTCAGGATTTAAAGAATAACACTGATAGTGTACACAGACTGTGTGGTACATTAAATCATTCTTAATTATACATTTAAATAAACACTTTAATTGGAAAAAAAAAACACTATTTAGTAGATATACCTACAATGAAAATATTCATGCATTTAATTCTGCTTTTTGACTTTGGGGGCATATCTAAAAACAACTTGTAAAGGCATACAAAAGGCTTCATGTCTGCAGCCTTTGCATACCCTCCCCGCTATCTCCTCCAAACAGAGGTTTTCCTATGCTGTAGTATAACGCATTGATAAGGTGGCATGCCTGCCATTTCCATTAGTTCTGAGGAGCTAACAGATGTGTAAGAAAACTCCTTTGACTGTATGAGAGTTTCTGCACCCTCCCTCCCAGACCCTCCCACCTCCTGGACAGATCACTAAAAATGCAGCTTCACAATGAATGTAAAATGGATGCTGTCCAGGAGGTGGGAGTGTCTGGGAGGGAGGGTCTGCTGCTGATTGGCTGGAAGAGTATTTTGTAGATTGTATAAAGATTTATAATATTCTAAAAATGTTTTAGCTATATCCTTGGGGGTTAAATATGTGGTACCATCAACCAAGATCTTTTTTATTATCTTACTTTTTGAATTAAATTGTAATCTTTTATTTAGTAGTTTACCTGTTCTATTGTTGCAGTGATACCATTTTTGTTTTAATACAGTTATAGCTCTATTAATTTGTTCATCTGTTTTTTCCACTATTATATGTGTAATCCATGTGATTTCAATAGTACAATTTGAGTTTATCTGTATTTTATTTAGCCTTTCCAATTTAGCAAGCTCAATTTTAAGTTCAGAAAGATCCTTCTCTCTGTTCTTTTTTAATCTTGATCACAGTTTTATAAATATTCCTTGCGCAAACTACTTAAATGTACACCAAAGTGTGGTGAGGGAACGATAAAATTCTTCCATCTCAAGACATATTTGATTTAAATTTGAAGTAGAATTCAATAGGCTCTCATTCAACCTCCAGTTGGACCTAGTCTTAAATTCCTGTTTGTTATTGAATTCTAAAAATACTGGTACATGATCCAACCAAACAATTGATCCTATAGTAGTTTTTACTACATAATTAACAAATTTAGATTTTACAAAAAACATATCCAAACATGAGTAAAATGTATAATCCCTTTCATTATGGTGGAAAGTCCTCCAGCAATCATATAAGGAATGACTAGTTATCGTGTCTTGGAGAGCTTGGGATGTAAGTTTAAGCCGGGGATTGTCAGGGTTCTCAACGTGGTTGCACCAGAAGTGCGCAGCAGGGCATTTGACCCTGGGAACTTGGCAGTCCTGGGTCTGCTTTCTACCTTTTGAGCCACAGCAGCTTTATTTATGTTCAAGCTATTCCAGTCCTGTTCATCCTGGCTTGTCTGCAGCACTGGGGGCTGAATCTTGACAAATGCTGTGCTTCACCTGACACTGATCAGATATCAGCAGGGTATCTAAACTCAGCCTCGCCCTGTGAACTTTATCAAGTCTTTGATCCTGTTGTGT